>JABSTQ010009236.1:1200000-1650836 GCA_013358835.2 Ixodes persulcatus
AAAACAACGCGTTTTCCGGAGGTCGGCGATCCGCCGGCTTTTCGCACTTTGGCCTTGGCGGATGCAACCCACGGATCGGCGGCTTTGGAAGCGAATGGGTTAACAGAAATCAAAATGTTACCCTGATTCCCATTGACAAATTGTTGTTTGTACAACTTATTCCTGTTCATGTTAGCTTTAATCGTGGAACTGTAGAGTGGTGATAATATTATAAACTATTTTTGTTTGTTTAAGGTAAAAAAATAAAAAAATAAAACATGCTCTGGGATGCGAAGGTGCGTATATGGCAATGAAAACAAGCAGGGTTTTTGCGTTACCATAAACAATCCGGGGGAATCAGTGGCCGAGTGGTCTAGCGTACACCAGCTCGGAGGACATGGAGCGAAAGCTGGCGCTGCAGAGTCCAGGGATCCTGGGTTCAATCCCCATCCCTGCCCGTTTCGATCTGGATGAGCATCCTACCGACGTGCGGTCATGTGTCACTACTGCATGATGCACGTTAAAGACCCCAGGCTTGCGGTTGTAATTTCTCATCTACAGCTGGGAGACTCGTCGCCCGTTGAGGCAGACTAACTTCCGGCTGTATAAACATACACACAATTTGCTTTGTTTAAATAATCCGCGACGATGCATTTCAATTTCTAAACAAACGTATATCACTTAAGCTCAAAACAGCATATAGTTTATTGACATAATAAAAACATAATAAATCTGTTTAGGTGTTATAAGCCGTTTCACAAACTGTATCTACATGGACCTCCGTCCCTTGCACCGAATGTGCCCAAAGTATCAACCTCACTCCAAAATCGAGGAGAGCCTTTTTTTTTTTGCCTCGTTAAACTACAAATAATAATTAAAATAAAGACGTGCATGTAGCAGTCCTTCCTGATCACACAACTCAGGTGAACATTTGTTTGTCGGCTACCTGCAACTGCAGCAGATGTATCTGCAGGTACCGAAGTCACTCACTAGTCGAGTACGGCACGGTGTCGGTCTCCAAAGCCCGGCCTCCAGCACGCGCTAATTGCCTTCGATGGTTCTTTGACTGCGCGTGCACACTCACGAGACATCGAAGAGCTATCGAAGCTTGGAAGCTCGTGCTGGAGGCAGGACAACTGAAGGACCTCCCTGCTGTTGTTATCTCGCCAATAACTGTGACTATCTTCCCAAGTTGACGGTAAGCGAAAAGCACCCTAGCGGCGTTCCAGCAGCACCAGCGTCGACAAACAATAAACAGGTCTAAAAAACGACAGAAGCGAACCAGCATGTTAATTAGTCTTTTTTTTTTTTTTCTTTTTGTGCCGCGTACAACTTATTCGGCCTGAGCTCACAAGCATGCGTGCACCGCTCTCGGAAACCCCTTAATCAAGCCTGCGTAATGAGTCGCCGTCTTTTGTATCGCCACCGTGCAGCGTTCCAAGCGTGCAACACTGCGAAAGCTGCGGAGCGCACGCAGGCACGCCGAACACCGGCGCGCCAAAGCATAGTTCCGTAGCCACACGCTCACTCTGTTGACCACCGATGACTGCGCGCGGAGTAATACGAGGCACACACCAAACAACGGCGCGCGAAAACATAGTGATCCCACGCACTCGTCCCGTTGACGCCCAATGAGTGCGCTCGCACGCGGAGTGACACAATTGTGTTCGATGCCGTCATTGGTCGAAACGGCGCGTAGCCTCTGCTTCACTGCGCGTCGGCTTTCAAAAAGGAGTGTAAGGCTCTCTCGTTAGACTCGCGGCTGCCCGGTGAAGTTACCCGGCAGTCGGTCGCGTTCACGTCGAGATTCGTGGGACCTTTCTGAGGTCGTCTTCATTGTCATGTAGATGCGGTTATTGTCGTATACGGCCGCTTCGCAATGGTCGAGTCGAGTCGCACGCCGCTGCGCCAAACGCCGATCCGAGTAAACATTTGTCAACGTCGGGCCGCTCCCGCTTGTTCGGTTGTTTGCTTGTTCTTCGCGCAGGCCGTGGTTCCACGTAAATTATGCGGCAACGCAAACGCGACAGAATCGCTCTTTGACCGCGCGTGTGAGCTTTGGGGTCGCGTTTCACCTGATTGGTTTTCAGTGACCCGTTCCCTGTTTACCGCGTCCAGATCACGTGACGATGGTATTTCTAAGCATACGCCGCAGCGCAACAACAATTAAGCGCGCTGAGCGTGTGTTGTTTGCTGCCCAACCTTAAAAATGTAAACAAAAAAAAAGAAAAAAAAAGAATGCCTTCTTGATTTTGTTGAGTCCGTGGGGAAGGTGACAGAGCACAGGAGCTGCCACGAGGAAATACGGGGTTTAATCTGTACCTCCTGCACCGGTGCAGAAAAGTGTAGGGCAGTGTACTTCCGGTATGTGTATTGAGGTATACGACCGGAAGTACACTGCCCTACAATTTTCCGCACCGGCGCAGTAGGTGCAGGTAAATTGAACGAAGTTGCTCTCCTGGAAAGTTCCAGTTCAATCTCGGCTGTTATCCTCTGTTCTGGTGTAAAACCATTCCCTAACATGACATGCGTATAAAAACTGCCATCTCTCCAATCTTCCGCGTGACACATTCCGCAAGAACAAATGTCGGAATTCTGGCGCTTACCGAGACTGTAAACATCCGAGATTTCCACATTCTTCAATTCGTGCGAGTGTGTGCACTGGCACTTGGGCTACGGCGGTTTCCGGACGCAAAAGTAAAAAAATTAATAAATGAATGAACACGTTGTTTCACGTATATGCATGCAGAATATTTCTTCAGCGACTTCGTGTTCCATACTTTGAGCGCGTGTACGGGAAATCCGCAGCTTTGCTGTACGTGTGGTGCCTTCCCGAGTCCCGCGCAGCAATTTGCAGGTTGGCTGACCTACAGCATCCGGCCAAGACTCGTCAATGCTTCCGAACGCAGTTATTCTAACTTATTTGTGTTGTATGCGGAGCGCAAGTTCATCTGCTTCTTGCACAGGGGTTGTGGTGACGTCAGACAGACGCCGAGCTCTGATTGGCTCTGATTGAAGAATAGTTGGTAGCTCTCAAAGCAAGCTGCTTTGAGGTCCACACATCATCCTTCAATCAGAGCCAATCAGAGCTCGGCGTCTGTCTGGCGTCACTAAAACTCTCGTGCAAGAAGCAGACAAACCGCCCCGCATTGGTCGCGCTAACCTAAAACCGCGGTCACACCGCTCGTGTGTCATACAAAAAACACGGTGTTTTTTCGCGGACATGACAAAATTATCTGCGGACATGTCTAAAGCATGTTTAAATCATGTTTGCTTCCTACAAGCTTAAAACATGTCTGTCTGTTTGGCCAGTGTGACCGCCATACACGGAACAAACAGGCCAGAGACTGTGCTTGCAAACTGCCGCGTGGCCGCGGCTTAAAAGGTACGAAAAAGTGCGGTGGAAAGGAGGCTGAAACATAGAGGGCATTAAAATATTTCCGCAATGCTAAGGCAAATAGCGTATCGCATTATTTCGTTTTAGAATCTCCGAGATCACTTATTACGACACAAAGACTCGCTGAACGTCCACAAAACGAAATGTTAGATCACGATCCGACCAAGTTTGTGAGCAGTAGGTTTCAGCCACCATCTATGCAATCCCAGTCCCGGACATCGGTCGGTAGAGTGAAAGTAACATCTAGGTTTTCGAATGAATACCTTCAAAGTTAATATACACGTAAGAAAACGAGTATCAGTATATTTTATGTACTTCTCGTCGGAGCGAGCGGACGCGTCGCGCCATCTATGATGAACCGGGGGAAGCTCGCAATCTGGATACTTGTCCATGCGCAGAGTTCCCTCGCTTCTTCCAAAAACGGCATTCCTCGGGTCGGAAGGAACCGCAATGGCAAACAAATTGCTCGTGGTAATGCACTATAGCCACTGGGGACGTTTCTATCGCAAACCGTTACTGTGTTTCGCGTATCGCACTACCGGAGCCTTTGAAGCACGCTTTTAAGCGCGCGCCCCGCTGTCACGGTATCCCCCGGGCATGCGCATAGAAACATGCTTCAAAGGCTCTGGTAGTGCGGTACGCGAAACACGGTAACGATTTGCTAAAAGATTCTACTGTCAGGAAGAAAACGCAGTTTTTATCCTGACACTAGAATCTTTTATAGCATCCAGTGCCAGCTTCCAGCATCCAGCGCCAGCTTCCTACCTTCGGCATCAGCTTGGCATATCGTAAGCCTGCTAGTAGGGTGGAGAATAAAAATCAATATGATACAAATTTTAATGAGGATTTAGATCTTGGTTTAATTCCGACCGGTTTTACTGCGATAATTTAAATCATACCTTTCTTGCAAAAAAATAATAATAATAATAACCTCGAAACTATTTTCATTTGCCGTTTGTCTATCATACGACGCTTTCTACATCCAGTTGTTTGTTTTATTTCCAGTTTCAAGTTTCAAGTTTATTAACATCAAGAAAGAAACAGGTTTAAGGAATCTTTAAAAAGAAAGATATATATATATATATATATATATATATATATATATATATATAAGGCCGAACAGGAAGAAAAATAAGTGCTCTTGAGAGCAAATCGGAGTATTAAACTTTCTTTCTACCTTTCACTTTCTTCGTCAGCTATGTCATGTCCTATTGCAACAAAATCAAAAAGCAAAAAAAAAAAAAGTTTTTTTGCAATCGAGTAAGAACGCGAAATAAAAAGGTCAAATGAAGCTTGTTATCTAACTAAGAAAAAAAGGTCAAGTTTTTTTTTTAGTGTGGTTAATCAAAAGATTTTAATTAAACTGTGCGTCACATCTTGAGTAATTCTTTTTTCCAGTAATTTTGTCATTGATGGGACGAATTTATCAATCAGTCTGCCATGTCGAAGAATTCGTGGTAAATGATTACTATTTTCTAGCCACACCAATTTGAATTACATAAAGCTGATTTAAATTAGTAAAAATTAGATTTCTTCTACTTTAAAAAAGATGGATTTCTTTTTATGGCTTTGGCCGTGCATTTGCAGCCGAAGCACGGCGGTAGGCAACGAGCGCGTTCTGAAGGTCAGGCGTCCGAAAGAGACGCCCTGCTTTCGCCATCTTCCCAGAGACTAAAACAGCTTTAGTAGCAGGTTGCTGCTTCTGTCCCAGCCACGCACAATGTCAGCCTTTCGACGTCGTTGTCTTCACTACTCTCGACGGCATCGCAGTATCGAGAAGAATGGCTTTTGGCCACTTCCGCTTCTTGTAGCACTCGTCGTCTAAGGCTAGGTTCACACGAATGCGGTCGTTAGCGCCTCGAATCGAGCAGGGACCAACCTCACGCGGATTTGGTCTTCCTACTTCTTCCTCTTCTACTCATCTGCCACCAGTCGAAAATGTCAAATCTCTAATAGAGTTTTAGTAGATCGTTCCGGGAACCCCGATATCCCCGATAACGACACTATATGCATGCGCAAAGGTGGCGACGGAGTATCGAATATCGTTATCGGAGTCATCGGAGCGATCTACTGAAACTCTCTCATATATCGCACAGAATGTAGTCTACAGACACTGTCTGAAGCATGATTCTTCCTATAGTCCGTGACAGGTTAAGTGTTCAAGGGATGCTCCTCCTACCTCTTTTCACTTTATCAGAGCGAACGCTGGAGAGGACGTTGCCTCCAGCGTTCGCTCTGATAAAGTGGAAAGAAGTCGGCAGACTGTCTATTGTATGATGTGCGAGCAGAGAGACGGCACTGCAACTTTAGGAAGCCTACAGACTCGTTCTACTTTCTCCTTAAAATCACTAGGTGGCCATCCTTGATGACGTTTATGATGATGACGATGAGTCTTCTGCTTTGCCCTTTGGAGCAAACAAGCTCCGTGCCCTTATCATTTTTTTTTCAGCGGAAAAGAAAAAAAATAATGTGAAACAACTGTCTTGTATCGCCTCGTCTGTTGTGCCCCCAGTTGCTCCAGCCTCGCAGTCGTCTTCTGGACACGCAGCGCTCGCACCCCTCTGTCCCACACCACTGTTTGTTTTTTGTTTTGTTTTTTCCTGGCCGCACCATTGATCTCTAATGTTGAAGGCTGGATCGCGGATCGAGGCTTGACTTACAGGGGTTGTTTGGCCATTGTTTGGCACTAGCTAATGCACGGGACTCTATGGGAGAAATGGTAAAAACTGCAATTTCTTACCTTAGTAGGCTGTCCTCGACGATGAAACTCTAATCGCGTTTTCCGGTAATTACAGTTAATATTCTGGGCCCACAATCAAAATCGTTTGAATATATTTTTTTTTAATAAATGTTTTGTTGAAGGTTGAAGGCTGCGACTTTGTTGGGCGTAAACTGTGACGCAGTTCAATGAAACAAGGGTTGCCTAGAGTCAATGCGGAGTCGTTCGTGATCTCCAAGTCATCAGACCTTTGCAGACGATACGTTAGAAGGCTTTTACTGGGGACGTTAACATCGTTTCAAGCGCTCGTACAGAGCACTACTGGTGAAAAGCTTTTGCTTTGAACTGCGGTGAAGGGTTCTATGACGAAATAAAACTCGGAGCGTGTGGTTCATTTGTTGCACGTGTCATTTATTTAGCCACTGAAGCAAGCGACGCCGGCACAGTCGGTGGTGCTCCGGCGTATTTCATTTCTTTTAATCGGGTTGGAACGCTTGACGAATGCAGATTCGATCTCGAAGCACCCATACAGTCATGTCTCGTTAATATGGACCCTATTAATATGAATTCCGCGCTATATGGACACCATTTTTGGGTTACAAACTGCGAAAATACATGCATTTCTGTCTCGTTAATATGGACAACTCACATTATGGACGATTTTTGGGGGGAACGGGGTCGTCCATATTAACGAGACGTCACTGTACACTAATCGCAGCACATCCTAAAATACTCGGCTTCGAGCACCGCGTACATGCTTGAATATTCCTACTTCGTGTGTATTTCTCCCGTCGACTCGCGTGTACTGCCTTGTGTCAAGCAATGGCCGCCGGTGGTGCCACCGACAGGGATCCCGGTCCGCGATCCAGCCTACTACAATAGAGATCAGTGGGATGCGCTTGTTGTGTTAAGCAGCGATCTCACTGCTACTATATCATACAAAATAGAGTCTGCTGCAGACAATGTACTGAGACATGTTTCTTTCTTGCACGACTGCCCTGTGACATCGCTCATACATAAACTATCTGCAGACATGTTCAAAACACACATGAAGCAAACACGATTTGAACATGCTCTAGACATGCCCGCAGACTCCCATCATGTCTTCAGCGAGCAGCGTGTCTTCCGCATGGTGTCCGTGCAGTGTAACTACACCTTAACGGTGTTACACCAGATGAACGTTTGACAAACAAAAACAAAAAACAAAACCATTCGGAGTCACGCTAAATCTCCTTCCTCGATATTATAATTGCGCTGTATTGAGTTGCGCTGCATTATTGGAAACTTTGTGAGATTGGAGTAACCTTTCCTGAAGGTTAAATGTTACCAACTGATGTCATAAGAACGTGTTCAAAAACAAGCGATGCTACAAAAGACCACTCCTCTCTCCAAAAAAATAGTCCTTCATTACGTCAGCGAACAGCCTTCGTTGAATGTTCGCTTAATAAACGAAACTGTCGTTAATTTAAAATTATTCGCTTGTAACGTACGGAGTAATTTAGTTGAAAAGTGGCACGCGTGTTTTTTTTTAATCTGCTGAGGTCATAATATTCCTTTAAATTATAACGTGTCTTAATATATAAATATAACCGTAAACATAACTAACCAAGCATTAAAAACAAATCCCCTAAAAGCCTGACAGTCTTCGAAAAACATCGGCTATCGCGGGTTTCTTTTTTTTTTTTTTAGATTATGTCTATTTCATTTCATTTCATTTCATTTATTGTTCTCTCAGGGCCCGAAGGCATTACAGAGAGGAGTGGGGTTTTTCTAAACGGAAACATGTGAGTATAACGATACATAAGGCAAGACATAAAACAAAAGTTATTGAACATCAAAAAACTTAGTAATGGCAATTTTAAAATCAGTAGCATCAGTTATCGAGACTATGGGTGCAGGAAGGCGATTCCAATCTATTGAGGTCTGAGGGAGAAAGGAGGCATTGAAAGATGAGGTGTTACACTGGGGGACGCCCACTTTTAGATGGTGATTAGTTCGTAGCGAAATGTAAGATGGTTCTAAGAATAATGTTTGACGAAGTGTTGGATTAGAGTGAAAAATCTTCTGAAAAAGACAAAGCCGGGATATTTTCCTGCGAAGAGAGAGGTTAGGCAAGGAAAGGGATGCTTTCATAGATGTGACGCTGGATGTGCGATGATAGTTCGAGAGGATGAAACGAGCAGAACGATTTTGTATGGACTCAACAGCGGATGAAAGGGTGATACCGGGGTCCCAGATAGAGGCTGCATATTCCAGTTTAGTACGGAATAAAGTCTTATAGCTTTGCCCACATCGTGTTTTGTATAAAAAAATCAATTTGGTGGGGTAACAAAAAAACTTATGCTCGCAGTGATGCTTATCTGGCTCCGAAATTCCCAACTTTCCGAGAGAACAAAAGCGACCAAATAAACCAAAAAAAACAAAAACAAGAATCAGTAAAGCAGCGGTCTTGCCCAAACACAGACTGTTATTTCAAACAATATGTATGACGTCACAGCGGAGTGCACAGTCAACAGATCTCTTGCCGTTGAGACAAAGACTGTACTCTGCTTCACCCGTCTACAGCAACATACGCCATAGAGCCATTTCAGTAAACTCCACCCAGAGAGGGTGCCTCGGGACATCGCGCATGGTGGATCCCTTCGCCTCCAACCCAAAAGAACACGTGATTTGGTCCCAGCACTGGAACGGCTTGGATACAGCTTGAAAGCGTCCGATACGATAGAACGCGGTCGCGAACTGGTCACTACTGCAATACCCACACGAACGTGTGACCTCACGTTGTGTTGCGCATGACCAAATTTACGCCTAATGACGAAAACCTCGCTTTACGACGAGCGGCAAGTCACGATTACGAAAACTATGTACCTCTTCGCTGAAAGCCAAAGAGGCACGTTCGGGAAGGCATTAAGAAATCGTTACTGGCGTGATGGATGATGGCGGCGACGGATGATGCAAACGGTATGCAGTTTCGTATTTTGATGCTTGTAAATCTTCTGATAAGGTATCGCTGGGATCTTGTTCCGCCAAACGAGAAAGTGCCGGCCAAAAAGATCGCGTTAAAAACATAAAAGTGCAACGATGGCATGCACTTCCTCGAACGTGTGTTCGGATGAAACGTGAGCATCGCGGGTAGCCACATGAATTCCTCAGATTTGGAAAGTCAGGATGTTTACCATTATACGGCGAGAAAGTGAGCGACAGGAGGAGACGAGGGAGCGCGAGGACATCGAAACGCTAAGCTGTGATTGGACAGTTTAGTGGGTAGAGCTAAAGCTAGCTGCCTCTGTGTCCACTGCACTCCTCGAACGCGTTAGAACGCAAAACGCCGGCGTCCGGAGTTCGACTCTTGCATTCCGAAACGAAATATATACGGAACGCAAGTTCGTCTGCTCCTTTTGCAGGGGCTGTTGTGACGTCAGAGCGACGCCGAGCTCTGATTGGCTCTGATTGAATGATAGTGGGTAGATCTCAAGGTAGCTTGCTTCGATGTATACCCACTATCCTAGAATCAAAGCCAATCAGAACTCGGCGTCGTTCTGACGTCACCGCAACCCCTGTGCAAGAAGCAGACGACTTGCTCTCCGCACAGTTTCGTCACCGCTCACTACGCACACAGTCGTTAACAGTATAAACATAATCGGGTCATCTCCTTGTTTGCTTCGATTCTAGGCACACATATTGATATCAACTGGTGTTTTTCCTAAAGATATACAGATTGCAAAGGTGTCTGTTTTAAACAGGTCCGGAGACGAAAATGATATGTTCAACAACAAACCGATTTCAATATTGCCTGTTTTTTTCCCAAGGGCTTAGAGAAAGTTACTCGCGTCAGATATTTTTTTTGTGAAAAACACATGCTGCTTACGGATTCATAGTATGGTTTTCGGAAAGGTCGTTCTAGTAAACTGGCTCTTCTACAGCAAAAATAAATTATCTTAAACAATATTGAAAACAAGAGTCTAATCTTAGCAAAATTTATTGATTTTTCTAAAGCCCTTGACCGGCTGAATCATAAAGTTATGTTAGAAAAACTATATTCTTACGGAATTCGAGGGCCTTCCCTGGCTCCAATAGAAACCTACTTCATCTTTAGGCAGCAAAGTGTTGAAATAAACGAATATTCTTTAATGCTGAAAGCACTTTGGACAGGAGTATACCTCAAGGTAGTGTCTTAGGGCCGTTGTTGTTTAACTTATTTATAAATGTTGTAGTTTCTATCGAAAGTAATGCCTCATTTGTCATTTATGCGGATGATACCAGTATATGTTTTCAGGAAAAAATATTGACAGCTTAATTGCCGATGAAAATATATGCCTAGAAAAACTTCGTTGATGTTTCCAATTCTCTAAAAATAAATTAAAGTAAAACAAATGCAACTATCTTCAAACCAAAAGGTACAGTGTGCAATGCCACCACAAAATTAATTACGAATTCCTCTAAGGTTAAATTTGTGACTACTGTTAAAACCTTAGGCGTGATTTTACACGAACATATGTTATGGGACTTGCATGTTCCAAATCTTACTCTCGAACTCTCGAGTATCATAGGTGTTGTATATAAGCATTGCTATATACTCCTATCTCGTGTTAAAACTTTTAATTTACAATGCATTATTTAATTCTCCTATGTTATACCGTCATCTAGTTTGAGGAACTACGACGGGTACTCTGCTAACCTAAATAAATTGTTTTTGCTGCAGAAAAAAGCAATTCGCATCGTAACTAATGAGTCGTATTGCGCACATACTGAACCTCTTCTCTGTAAACATAAAGCAATACAAATCAAAGAATGTTTTAAATATAAGCTAGCAACAGTGTACGTGGAATCGCTTAACTTTCCTATTGATCCATTAGGGCAAATTTCCAAATTACATGTCAGCAATATTGCATATGGAGTGCGCAGCGCCGGATCCTTGAGAGTACCACGTCCACAGACGCATTACGGGCTACACATGATTCAGCACACACTTCCAACACTATCGAATATTTTCAAACAAGGTGTCTGCATCAAAAATTTATATAAGAAGACATTGCGCGAAATATTACCCTCCTAAAAGCATATTTCTCAGTGTGGTGCATATATGTCCTTTTTTTCTGTTTGAAATAATGTAATTATATCCTGCTTACCGATCTGCCCGTAGTGGGCAGGGGCTTTCTCAAGCTGCACTTCTGTAGCTTTTTCTCCCGCCTCCATGGCCCATTTCTTATGATGGGAGTAAATAAAGTGAAGGAATTGAATACGGCGCGATGTAGTACGTCAAAGGGGAGGTGCCGCGGTTTTTGGAGCTGCCCAAGACTAAACCATCTTTGCAATAAGCCGCATGCGCTCACACTTCATACAAAAGACGCGGTGTCCGCCGCACACACAATGCCACAGTGGAAGAATGATACACGCCACACGCATGTTCCAAACATGATTGCTCCATGTATGCTTCGAACAGTGTCTGCAGATTATCTTTTGTATGATCTATTAGAAGTCTGGCCACCGCGGCTTAACTCTTCCGGTACGCTATTTATTTTTCTCAATTCCGAATTGCCACCGAGAAAAGGACGAATAAAAATGATGCCAAAGCCAACGTTCACATTTTCCCGCGATTTTAGATGGCGTGACGTCACACGCTGAAGGCCTCGCAGATCGAGCAGGCAGTCTGCACTAAAGTCGCTGGATCCTGGGAAAGTAGCGCCATTGACTTTCCTGCCCGCTAGCCGTGCACGAACAAACGCCAACGTATACTGACGACCAAACTCCACAAGGTGATCTGCCGATATGTCTCAGTTGCCATGGCAATCGCCATTTCGGTCCATTAAAGTCTTGGAAGCTTCGAAAGGGTCGTTCTGAATTATACCGCCGTCAGACGGGCACATGAAAGGTCTTCAGAACTGACTCATTTAAAGAATCTGCGAATTAGATTGCGATCTTGCGCTTGTCGGCGCGCGCTGGTTCGCCGACTTTTAAAAGGAGTTGGTCCTAAAGGCCTTTAACGTTCCCGTCTGAAAGGGGTATTAGTCGCGCCAAGATCGCAATGGAGCATCTTCGTAGTGAAAGCGTTCCTCGCCAATATAAGCGTCTTTCGCACTGGATATGCAATCGACTGATCAATCATGCTTATCGCCACATATCTCTTACAATGATATTGTTCTTCTTCCGTTTTTCCAGACAGGAAACTTACGATTCAATGCCTCGAAGCATCGATACCGAGTGTGATGACGGTAAAAAGATGTACCCTTTTTTCACCGGTGTGTGGATAGCAAAATTTCGGTACCTGCAAATTTAGATCGGCTCACCAAGAATTTAGAGGTGAAGAAGTTGCTTATTCCATGAACCAAAATGGCGAGCATGCACTACGTCGCGTTCTTTCATTTTGCTGGAGTGAGCTAACTCAGCGTTCATTTCACGCCATCAAAGTTATGTAACCTATCGGGAACAAGTCTTATTGCACACATTTCGCCTAACTTACGACGTCTGTCGTCCCTTTTCAATTTTTTTTTCCATTAGAGTTTTTTATTTAAAAAGAAAACAGAGAAGAACAACTTTAGAAATACAAAAACTTTGTGTAACTTCTAGCTTTTGTCACTAGTTCAGATGTGTGTATTGATTTGTTGAACCAAGTTTTTTTATACAAATCAGCGACGTCCTAAAGTTTGGCTGAGTTCCATTTAAAAACCCTAGGCTAGTGGTGGCACTTTACTGGCAAAATGTTTCTTTCTACGGCGGAGACACGCCGTGTTCAGTGGGGCTGACAAACATTCCGCCATCTATAGTATACGTACACGCAACATTATTTCTACACACATAATGTTCGCCAGGATGTCAAGTGGGCTAAAATCACTACTGCAAAATCTTCGGTCTTTTCTTCTTTTTTTTTATTACTAAAAAAATCTTTGGGGTTTCTGTGTTTTTTTTTTTATTAAGACATCATCGTATTTATTTATATAAAAGTAGAAGACCCTCTCTCTCATACTGCCAATTGTGCAAAACGAGAGAAAGCTCAAAACTTGCGTTCGCACCAACTGTGTCGGGTCGTGCCTGTCATGCCCGCGTGTACAGGAGAGTGAAGTGTTTTCCAAATAATGACTACCTTGACTACTACAGAACATCAAGCTCGAAACCTTTCATTTCGTTTGGAATTTGTACCAACCCAATTCGGCCATCGGCTCCTGTTTTTTAGAAGGTCGACCCAAAAAATCTTCACAACGAAGGGGAGACGGCTACCGGCATTTGCTCCACAACAGAAGGACAGGGGCGCCATCTGTCGTCGCCACCCGTGAGCTCGTTGACCGCCAGTGCTGCTCAATATTGCCGCCGCCTTTCCTAGGGTTTTCATGCCCCGCATACGCAGGATGAGAGTTGTTGTCGAGAGCGAGGGCAAGACGGAGATGAAGGTCCATTTCTCTCGGGTTAATTTTGTTCCCTTATACATCATCGCTGCGAAGGAAAAATATAAGCAGCAACAAAACGGCTCTCTGAATTGCCCCCTTCTTTCGTCTACGGTTCCTTCAGTTCATCGTACGCTCCCCAGAAGGCGCTTTCCACTTCGGTTCGTGTCTTTCTGCCGACCAAGTACCAACCAATCGCTCGCACGCGCGCGCGCCCTCTCTGGGCACATTTGTTACATAAAACTCCGCAATTATTCCCTCTCCCCCACACCCCCTTTCTTCCCTTTCCTTACAAGTCTTCCCCACTGTCTTTCTCGCTGCGGAACCCTCGCGATATCACGAGCACGTTTCGACCATTTCGTGCCGTCGGTAGTCTCTCCCACTGCGGCTTTCGGCAGTGCCCTTTCCCTTTCTTCGCCAGCTTCGTCTCTCTATGATGCTGTTAGTTTCGTTTTCTCCTTCGCAGCGAGGGGCTCATTTGGAGAGCTCGAAACAGTGATAGAGGAGGACGAGACTTTCCGTACGTTTGTGTGTAGATATACTCGGCTCGTGACGTCAGCGGTTTGTGTCCTTTCCCCGCAATGCCGCCATTGGAGGGATCGAGTGGAATCGGACCAATCGCACTGGGCGCTCGTTTCCTTTCAAACCTGCTTTGAATTATATATCTAGACGGAACATAGGCAGAAGAGAAAGAGAGGGAGAGGTAGCGAGAGAAAGAGCGAGGGAGAGAGAGAGTGTGAAAGAGAGAAGTAAAAAGGCTCGTCTCCGCAGTGGAGTTTGCGCTTATATCTCGACTGGATGTATGCGTATATTCAAACGGGAGGAATGTATGCGTACATGGGGAAAGGGCTTCCTTGGTCTGGCGGTTCGGGAAAGGGGGAAAAGAGAAAAAGCTAACGATTTTTTGTTTTGTTTTTGCTGTTGGAACGAGCGCGTAGAATAATAGAAAGCAGAGGGCAAGGAGGAAAGGTAGAGGCGAAGAAGGAGAGGTCACGTTTGGTAGAGACGCCGCGTGGCACGCTGCCGACGCCGGTTCGTTGTCTGAAAGAATTGATCGTGGCTTTTCCTGGCAATTTCATTTTTCTTTTTCGCGATTGCACACACACAACGCAGGCAGCGAATGATAGATCAGACAAAAAGATAAGGGTTTGTATGTATGCGTGGTGCCGGCTCGTGTTCTGCCGGCCAGAAAGAATTTTCAAAAGGTCATTACCTCGGCTCGTTCGGTTCTTCGTATTGAGTTTTTGGGCGTGTAAAAATTTTAAAAAGACAATTTTTTTTTTTTTTTGCGGTGTTTTGTAGAAGTGTTTTTTGAAGTCTGAGTGTAGCCAGCGTTATCACAGCTAACTGCGTGGAACGCCACTAATTTCCCACTTGCTGCGGTGAATTGAATATGGGTATTTAATTTCTGCATTAATGTGCGCATTTATAAAGCAGTTATTTTATATTTTATTAAGCTTTAGACAATTCACAAAAAGGCCAGTTTTTTTACTGTTAATTTTTCCGAAAACACTACCTAGCGGCACATATAGATTGTGCGCCAAACCTCCTTCTATTTTTTTACATGACAAAAAGTGGAGAACAGAATGGTTTTTGTGCCCTATAAGCGAGCACCGTCCTGGTTCCGTGTTTTAGTAGAAAAAGAAAACGACATCTGTGTACGTCAGGCACGTTGCCAGGATTTTGTTTCGGGGGGGGCGCCCATGAGAAAATGCTGTATGAGGGGGAGGGGGGAGAGGAGGTTTCAGCAAAATGGAAGATTTCGGGGAGGGGGGGGGAGGGCCCGGGCCCCATGGCCCCCCCCCCCCCCCTGGCTACGTGCCTGGTGTACGTTATGATACGTTGGACTCGCAAAACCCTAACAAACGTGGGGTCAGAATCTCTTGCTTTGACTATCGGCCGCAGTCGACATCGCAGACATTGCCAACGCGTGATGCCGCATTGAACTTGTAGCGAAATGAAGAGGAGAGTTAAAACTGGCGGCTATTGCTAAAAATAGGTATCTCGGTCATATTCAAGCTCAATATAGCCTAGTTATCAATTCAGTATCGACCAAGTTTGCTATTGCAACTGTACATGTAGTTGCAAACACGAATCAGGGTCTATAGAAAAAGTAAGAGATAATTTCAAGAAGCTTAATTATATGCAGGCGAGATGGTTATGAAACCTCATAATCTAAGCCCTGAGACAGACACGGAAAAATAAAATTACGTACAAGACGATACAAAATCTCCGTTATTTTATTTTTCCGTGTCTCAGAATTTAGATGACGAAAGAGATAATGTCGGTTAAAGGTGTCCGGTTAGGCTAACTTGTAGATTTCGTTTCTGTTGCTTACCCCATTGAAAATAGAAAAAAAAAAAATATCGTGCGACTTCTCCAAAAAGCATAACAGAACTGATATAAATTATATGAGACGCATATAGTGTCGAACCCACTCATAACGATAATGAGAAAACCCGAAATTTCAATCGTAATAACCGATTATCGTTGTATCTGGACTAGAAAATGATCATTTCCCGTCTAGAAACTCTCGAAACTGATCGTTATAAGCGGTGCATCGTTATATGTGGTATTGTTATAAGTGGGTTGCACTAACACAAACAATTGATAATAATGCAAATAATGCAAATTTGCAAGCGAGCTAGAGAAGAATGACGATAATAATCCCTGGAGGAGGAGAACGAGGGTGTTAGGCTGGTGGCAGCTGATAAAACCCGTTTGCTCTACTGACGTCTAACCCCTGGTTAGCTCAGTTGGTAGAGCGAGAGCGGTCCACGGTGCGACACCAAAACCAGGCGGATTTTTTCGGTCGCGCACCAGTCACCTAGTTGTGGTTGGAGATTTATGTTTGTCCTTTGTCCCCCCGTTCCCCTCCTCCAGGGATTATTATCGTCTTTCTTGTCCAGCTCGCTTGCACCTTTGCATTAATCGCATTATCATCACAAATTGAGTGTTCAATAGTCCGTGGCTGGGCATGCCGGCCGTTTGATCTTCTAGTGGCCCCGACGCTAGCCAGGCACTCCAGGAAGTGGGAGGGGGGTTAGGGAGGAATAGAGTGGGTATAGGTCAACCAGACACCGTAGAGGGCAATGTTCTAGATTGACATATGGGGAGGGACAGTTACGGCAGGAGGGATCGGAAAGGCGTCGAAGATGGTAAAGCCCAGCGGGAGTTAAAAGGCTATTTGAATCTTTCTCGGTATGTAGGTATGCGTCACATCGAGGGTAGGGTGGGTCCGTGGCAGACGTTGCTGAGGGTTACGGAGCGGTTTATAGTGTGACCTGATTGAGTGTTTGCAAATTAAAGTATCATTGCGGGTCGTGGGGCTAGGCCAGGGAATCACAGGTTTCCGAATATGCATTTCGCGGGCGAGTTGATGGACCAGCTCATTACCCGCCATCCCTGCATGACCTGGGACCCACGGAATGGTGACCGAAGATGGGTGAAGGGTATGTAGAGCCGCCTCGCGGTCTGCTCGGAGATCTGGGGAGATTTAGCGCCGCTGCGAGGTGCGAATGGCAGAATGTGAATCCTTATGGATCGTATAATATGATGTACGAGGCAGTTGGACAAAATCTTGGATAGCGTGAATAATGGGGGGTGCTGTATGGACCGCTGGTGTGAACTTAAGGGTTGGTAGACCATGGAAATATGTTCACAAGGTATGACAGTATAGCAACAGTTATCCCTGAGTGAACACGTTAAAAAGTGAGGAATTATTAACGCCTCAAAATTGGAAGCCGCGTCACTGCTTCATAAAAATGACGCATTCGGAGTGACGACAAAATAGCGCGTTACTTTCAAGCTGATGTAACGCTTTCCTGTTGAATAGCAGTGACAAGGAGCGCACATGTTTACTTCATGTGAGGGTGGAACGAGTAACGTTATTTACTTACATTATTTAAGAAACCTGTACACGTCTGGTCGTCACTGACAGCTTAAGGAACGCTGAACCTGTCGAATCCATTCCAGTTCCGTAGCCAATTCAATTGCGACATTCGCCAATAAGAACGACAAAAAAATTAATCACCTAACAAGAAGCCTGACCATTATAAAGCCAAAACCACCCGCGTTTTTCAAGTTGTCGGCGACGATGGCCCATACAATCTCGCACACGCAACACATATTTATACCCACCACACATATGTTCTCACGTATCAGCCAGAACACGCGTCAGACGATAGCATGCAGCCACCAAGTCCAAAACTCGCCGAACAAATCATTAGAAAGCTACTCTCTCGCGAAGAGCAAATGCAAAACAAAAAACGACAAAGACAACAAAAAAGACGGGGCCACGGATTTCCGTCGATGGCTTCGCCCGATAATAAACAAGGAACGCGTACGTATTTGCGAGGCGCTCGGCGTGCGAAGGTTTCCACGCCGTTTCACCGCTCGGCAGCAAAATGCTAACGAGCCATCCCAGGCAATCGCAGGAATGCGAACGGGTCACGTGACTACGCGCACCCGGGCATCGCTGCGCCCCTTCCCGAAAGTCACGTGACACTCGGGTGCCCCCGGATTGGCTCGGATTGGCTCGTGGCAGTCCGCTGCGATCCATCGTAGGCTGAAACGGAGTGCATAAGAAGTGGTCTTCTAAGGGCCCGAGAAAAGCGCACACAGCCGCACGGCCGGCAAGGGGAACTTTCCACCTTTTGTAATGAGAAACCAGCGGAGGAGGAACGGATCATTTTTCAGCAGCAGCAGCAGCAGCAGACTCCCGCCTCCGCCGTGGCGGCTCGGCTTGGCTTGACTTGGCTCGAGACCATATACTCGCACGCTTGTCGGCACGCTCGCTCGTTCCCGGAGCTCTTTTGTCTGTCCTCCCAAGTATACACAACGCGTTAGAGAGATAGCTGCTCACAGGCTTGTTTTACTGCCTCCTCGTGCCCTTCTTTGTATTCGTGAGTGTGTTCGTTAGTTTCGTATAGGTATACGGACGTTCCCTACCACCTTAGGATGAACCGTGGAGGAGGCTAGAGACCCTCTATGCCGACCCAACGCCGGGAGAGCATCACGTGACCTTCAAGGCTCAGTGAAGCGCGGGGTGTGACGTGTTGGCAGCGCTGCATTGGCTGGGATCGCTCGCAGCGTCCAGTGCGGTCCATCGCGAGGTGGAACGGAGTATGAGAATATGCGGGGCGTTAACGCAGAACTTGCCTCCACAGTAGTAGTGCTCGGCGACTTGTGCATGTGCCGTCAGCGTACATACGTTTTGTTTCTTAAAAGGTGACGCCGAGGAAGATGGTGCAGGTTAAGGCAAAGCTTCTTGTTTGTTTGCTCGTTTGTTTTCTTGATGATGTGTGGGCGTGAACGAGAGTTGTTTCAGTTCTGTTTGGGTTCGGGTGCAGAAAACGCGGGAAGGGTCAAACTGAGAACAAAGGAACGGCTTGGCTCGTGTTTTGCTACGCCTAGTTAACTCCTGTTTTTGTTTGTTTTTGTGTGTGTTTTGATTTTTAAACAGAAATAAAAAGGGGTGTACAGTGTACGCACTCACACTTGGGCGAAAAAAAAAAAAAAACGTGAGCGTAGGAATCACGACGCCTCCGATTGTTCTCGAGTCTGCTTTGAGTTTGTGTGCCTTGGGGCGTGCCTTTGCGGACCGGAGAATTGTTTGTAAATTTCGGATTATTCTGTGATATAGAGATTGTGTATAGAGACCGATGACTAGTACGTGGAGGCAAAATCCTAGCTACGTGCCTGGTGCAGTGGAATCAGGCACGTAGCTAGGATTTTTTTTTTTTGTGAGGGGGGGGGGCGCTTATGACAAAATGCTGTATGAGGGGGAGGGACGAGAGGAAGTCCCAGCAAAATGGAAGACTTCGGGGGGGGGGGCGGGCTTCATGCCCCCCTCTCCCCCCCCCCCCCCCCCTGGCTACGTGCGTGAGTGGAACGTTCATTGCGTAAACTGCGGTAAACTGCGGTACGCCCGGTGTATTCAGTCAACGTGTAGTTAAATTCAGAAATGTTCTACAGAATTTAGAAAACAAGTCAGGGGTTTTGGATTTTCTGCCGTATTGCGGATGGTTTTGCATAATTGCGCCAAAAGTATTGCTGCCCAATAAAAAAATGCAAATATTCAAACAACACTGGCTGAACTATCGGTAAGCCGAACCATCTTTTTTTGTTCTGATTAAACTAAGGCTGTGCGAATAGCGCTGTGTCACTCATAGCAGGCACGTAGCCAGGATTGCTGTATGAGCGGGAGGGGGGAGAGGAGGTCCCAGCAAAATGGAAGATTTCGGGGGGGGGGGGGGGGGCGGGCCCCATGGGCCTCCTCCCTGGATACGTGCCTGACTCATAGCCTTCTCGACGCAAAGAAAGGCCATTAGATTCCGGCTCTCTTTGCAGTGCTCAAGCGAGGAATGATGCAGTGTTATTTGATTTCAAGCGATATTTGCACACACCTACGTTCAACCCTCTTATATTGCGAACTTTTTCTCGTCATTTTGGGTTTTGTTTATAATGGTCCGTACTGAACAGTCAAAACATAAACGTTTCAGGAACTGGCCTCGGTGTTTGAGCGCCGAAGCAGTACTTGTTTGTTACGTTATGACACTAATTTATTTCAACAAAAATGTAAACAAGATGTATCTCTCTTGTGGCGTTTCAGACTGCATATCACAACTGTAAAGAGAACATCCTTAAACAAAGTCTTATTGTAAACGAAAGCAATCAGTCCTGTACTTAGTGAACGCTTCTTCCAGGAGACAACTGCCTGACTTGTAGTATTTAAATACAAAAACGAATATTTCGAACATGCAAATTTTTTAATACCAATCTATTATAAGGTTTTCTTACAGACGCGAGCATTTAGAAGTCTAAAAAAAGGTTTCTCTTAGCTATCAAGGGAAAAAAAAAATATATATATATATATATGCGCCGAAAGATTAGTTTAATCTCGTCCTCTGTAGCCAACAACATAACATTCTGTGTACAAGTTATGGCAGCGTTGTTCACGGTTTTAATTACAGCGCGCAAGATAATTATAAACACGGAACTTAAAAAAGAAAAGAAAAGTTGGTAAAAATTTATTTAGACGGTTCAGAATAAATATCATGATATATTAATTGTAGGAATAAAATCCCTAAAGCCTCTTTGGCTCGATGTTTTGCTTGTGACTTGTGTCGTTGCGCAAAAAGTATTAATTACGAAAAATATGAGGCCGACAGAAATTGGATTCTGAGCTGAAACATAACTTTTTCACAAATGGCAATTGATGTAAGGAATATGTATATATTATTTTTATGTTTTTTTTTTTTAATTTCGCGAGATATTTTAATACGTTGACAAAGCTAATACGCTTACCTTCAGGATTGCGAACATAAGGTCTCTGAACGTTGTAAAAAGAGGGGATACCTCAATTTATTTTTTAATTGTCCGCTTTTACTTGTGCGGTAAAAGAAAAGAAAAAAAAAGAGTATAGTTTAATCGTCCTGTCGACAAAAGACCAAATTACAGTTTCTGAATTTGTTGAAAATCTAGAGCGCGTTCAAACACCTTGTAACGTTCAAATTTGCCCAGGGGACCAGGAAGACGTTCAAGAGTAATTCGCATTACTCGACACCTGTATTCAAAGCTTCAAATATTCACGCTACAAAGGTACGCGCAGAGATTTTATTAAGCTGCGGATAGTAAACAAGGAACTGTGTGTACAATTCCCGAACCTGAGCAGCGGTCGATAGAGAACGAACGAATCTGCGGTGAGCTAGCGCCATCTGTTGGAAAGCGGCGGAAGAGACCCTTCAACCACGATGGCTCGAATTTACTCCCCACTTGGCGGAGATTATTTTTTTTTTTTCATTTCGTAGCTTTCAGGATACGTGCGTGGGTTATAGCTCCTGTTTATGTTCGCAATTATAAAGTTAAACGTGACACCCGTGTTACTGCTTCCACTATAAAGTTTGATAAATTGCGTGTAGAGTGCTTTAAAAGTTAAACAAGAAGAATAAAAACAAAAACAGTGTAACACGTCGTGTTCCTAGGTTACGCGGTAATGATATCACTTTGCTATAATTCGTGTTTTAGGTAATTATCTGAGTTTAAAGCTGCTGGCATATTCTAAAATTTAGGGTGATAACTTGTCAACATTTGTTTTTTTCTTTAAAGAAGCTACGTGGTTTTGTCTGCCAATTAGAATTTCCTTTTTTCTACGTACAATATAGCTATGTAATTGCGCACTTTTTCATTAGTTCTACGGTTTAATGTGTAACGCTTCTAGCGAGTATTAGTATTCAACAAGGTGCAACTCAAGCGAATATTTTTTTTTATTTGAATTCTTGAAGCCTGACTGAAACATCTGCTTTGGATACTGGGCCAGTTCTTTTCCAGATAATATGATGCAACCTGAATTGGGGGGGGGGGGGGGGGGACGTAGTCCTATGTCCTTTTTTGGTTATCCTTGCGGTCTATAATAGAAGGACGTTGAGAGGATTATCTTCCTTGCAGCAAAGTGACTGGCGGCTCAGCGAACGAATTGGTGGTGCTGTTTGCTTCATGGAAGTTGAAACTTGCACAGATCCTCATATTTTCACAAAGCTGAAGTCTTCGCAGATGTTAGAGCCCAAAAGTGTTGCGAGAAAACACTTTCTTATATTTTTTTTTTCTAAAACAGGAAGGCAGGTTTATACAAGCCGCAATTTTATTTCCACTACGGTCGAACTGCTGTGGCGTTCGTTTAAGTTGCCTACACCACCTTGCACGCGCGCAACAGGTGAAGCAATGGCAGCTTGCCAATCACCATACATGGGTAAACTACTTCCGAAGTGTAATTTAATGGCGATAACAATTACTTTGCTCAAAAAGTAGTTTAACTACAATTACAATTACTACTATCTGAAAAGTAATTCATTGCAATTACAAATTACTTTTAAAAAGTAATGCAATTACTTTACAATTACTTATTTCTGAGAGCGACATTACTTGGGCCATATAACTTTAAATCAGTTGTTTAGAATGCAACGCATTTGTTCATTCCTCGCCACAATGTTGCGGAGGATTAAGCATCGTTGTATACATGGCACTATTGTGCTTTCCTTTTGTGAATTTTGTTAAATTAATAATAGAACTTGACAGTTTGGAGTAATGAATTCCTACATTATTAGATTTTCATTAAATAATAATAATTTTATATACGCGACGACGCCAGATCGCTAAAGTAAAATTGGGTTGACACATCTTTATTAGCTAGGCAAATAAAAATGCGACAATTAGGACTACAATCCACACGCGCTAATAAGACCCCATTAACATACAAATGTTTTATGTTATTGTAAATTTTTTACGTTGAGTTGAAATTATAATGGCTCAGAAATATATAAGAACCGAATCAGGGCTCCCGAATCAATGGTGACAATATTTACAGTTCGGGTTCGGTCTCCAATGTACTTATGTAAATAAAATCTGAAGTCAAACCAACAAAAAATAAATTTGGAAATACAAAAACAATGTGACAGCACTGAAAGAGGAACGTAAAAAAATTGGATAAAAAAAGCAAAACAAACATAAGTACATACACAACTAAAATTCCCAACCTCGGCTGAAAGCTGAAGCTCAATTTTGTTTCTTTCAATGTTTTGGCATGTTTACACTATTGTTTTGTGCTCGCACCGCAGACGGCGCCACACGGCGTCGTTGAGGTAGGCACCAAAAAGGTGTTGAAAATATATTAAACTGTTCAAGCTTCAGCGAAGAAGAGTTGATCAGCAGAATGGTCAGCCTTCACACGAGATCGGGGCCTGCTCTCGTGGACGGCGAGCGGGGAGCTCGTTCCCTATTTTTTACAATTACCATTTTTTTATCGCATAGAACGCACGTCGGGAATGAAAGCCCTTCAGTTTTGTGGAGCTGCCGCTGTTCCTGGGGCTTCATATCAACAAATTTGGTGCCGAAAGTTGGGAACCAAGGACCGGGACATCACACGAGAAGACTCGGCAGGGCAGTGGATCCCCATGGAAAGGGACTAAAAGAACGACCCGACGGGAGCAAAACACAAGACTCATCAACGAGGCAAGTGTTCTCTTGCAAAATCAAGATTCAACGATTAGAGAAGTAGGCGTTTATTAAAACAGTGATGTCATCCAGCGCCTTGTGCTGGTTTGCTACACTGTGTGATGAACGGAATAACAAAAAAAAAAAACAGAAAGGAGTAGAGAAAGGTAAGAAAGCAAAATTGATATAAAGGAAGTACAAGAGAATATAAAAAAATGATACAAGAGAAAAATTAAAATAAACGTAGATGTGAGTGTTTCAATGGCAAGCGTCATTTACCACTTCAGTTCACTTTAGAACACTACAGCCTATGCTGTAAACGAGTATTCTTCAAAAACTTTAGGAGAGCTTTTGTGGCCTTATAACCGTCAGAAGATGTCATCCAGGGACCAAACACGATGTCGATGCTTATTTGTTCTTCCTCTTTGATGTTGAGGTGTTTCTTCATTAACTCCCTTTCATGGCTGTACTCCTCGCATTCGCAGACTACGTGTTGGATGTTATGGACGCCGCCGCACTATGCACATTCAGGAGACTGAGCCTTTCCGATTTTGTGAACGTAGCTGTTGGTGTACGCAACTTTAAGCCGCAAGCGGTGTAGCACGGTCTCCGTTGGTCTTGGTAAACCTCGTGGAGCCCGAAACTGTAGCTTAGGATCAATATTGTAAAGATATCTGTAGTGGTATTGAGGGTTTTCCCAAAGATACGATGTTATTTCTTTGCCGATGTTTCTGATCATGCTATTTGCATCTGGCCTCGAGAATGGAGTAGAGACAATAATAATGCTTTCGTGGGCATCTCTAGCAGCTCTGTCGGCAAGAACATTTCCGGTTATACCGGAGTGGGCAGGAACCCACTGTAAAATAAAATGGTGTCCTTGGCACGAAGCTTGGCGAGCTGCTTCCAAGATAATTTGTGCAAGTTGTAGATATGGGCTACTTTTTTTCATCGAGGAGAGGGTGTAGAGAGCGGGCTTCGAGTCAACAAATATTGCCCAAAATTTAGGTTTTTCAGTTCCCGCTTGTGTCACTGCTGCTCGGAGTGCCGCGAGCTCTGTCGCCGTTGATGAGGTGACGTGGCTCAGCTTTGCTTTTATGGATGTTCTCATAGAAGGAATGTAGACTTCCAGAGCCGATGATGACGTCATTGTAGAGCCATCAGTGAAGATGTGGTGGAATGAGTTGTATGATTTATTGATGTATTCAAGAGCAATCTGGGTGATCACAGGCGCAGGCATCTTTGTTTTCGAAGTGATCCCTGGGATACTTGTTCTGATTTCTAAGGGGGGGTACTTCCACGGTGGATATCTTGGAATTGTAGCCGCTTCAAATGATCTGGGAATATAATCCTCCAAAAGCGTGATTACTTGGGCAAATCCTGAGTATGGTCTCTCTGTTGAGATATTTACTAGATTATGTTTATGTATTCGAGTTTTGTGACGAAGATGAGCTCGCAACGTTTCTTGTGTCCTTAAAATGGCGGGCGAAACTGCTCGTGCATCAGCCAGAGTTCCCACATTCGATGTGCATTTCGGCAGTCCTAAGCGAGCTCGAAGAGCTCGTGCTTGGGCACTTTCTAATTCTTTAAGAAGAGACCGTGATACATTATGCATTACAGGAAGACTGCAGCGCATAAGGCCGAGAAACAGAGTATTGTATAGGGCCATTAGCGCAGAGACAGAACATCCCCATATAGTCCCACTAATCATTCTGATTATATCGATAAACGAGGTCAGCTTTTTCTTTAGGCGCTTTATGTGTGGGCTCTATGTCAGTTGCCTGTCGAGAGTGACACCCAGAAATGTGTTTTCAGTGACGTATGGAATTGGTTTTCCATCGATCACGATTGGGTATTTGTCCGTGTGTTTTCTGCTGAATGCCATCACCGCTGATTTGCGCGGTGATATATGCAGACCCCGCTCGTGGAGGTAGCGTGCTGTGATGTTTATTGCTTTCTGTAGTCTTGCTTTGTTTATGTAGAAAGACCTACTGCACACCCAGAAACAGATATCATCAGCGTATATGGATACGTGAATGGTTTTAGGAAGTATTTTAAGGAGGCCTATTAGAGAAATGCTAAAAAGCATGGGGCTAAGGACCCCCCCTTGCGGTACTCCCCTCTTGATTTCGTGAAAACCAGTGTTGCCCTCCGGCGTCGATATGTACACTTGTCTTTCTTTAAGGTAACTTGCAATCCACGTATATGTGCGTCCTCCATAGCCAATGGCACCCAAATCGTGAAGAATGGCCTCATGTTCTACAGTATCGAATGCCGATTTTATGTCCACGAATACAGCTGTAGCTATCTTGTTGACAGTCTTCGTTCATTCAATGCTTGTCACTAAATCAATAACATTGTCGATGCGGCTTCTTCCGCGTCGAAATTCATTCATGGACGAGGGATATAAGCCTCTATTTTCTAGATCCCATTCCATACGGGCTAGCAACATTCGTTCCATTACTTTGCTCATGCAACTTGTTAATGCAATTGGACGATACGAATTAATATCTAGGGGAAACTTTCCAGGTTTGAGGATTGGCAACACACGAGCAATTTTCCATTGCCTCGGTATAATTCCTGTTTCCCATGAGGAGTTAAATGCCTTTAACAGGAAGGTTCTAGCCGCGTCCCCCAGGTGACGTAAGGCTGAGTATTGTATTCTATCCGTGCCCGGGGACGACTTCACGTTGGAGGCAAAGAGTGCCATATCAAGTTCTTTTAAAGTAAAATATGCTTCAACAGCCTTGCATACACTTACGGATGGGTGGTCATCTGTCGTATTCATTCTGCAGTCGATAAGAGTAGAGCAGGAGGTGATCTTGACACAGAATTCCTCGGCTATGGTTACTGCTGAGACTTGGCGGCTCAAAGCGATGGCCCGGAATGGACGAACTTGCTGCGGCCTCACGCGCAAGCTTCGCATCATGGGCCATATGCGAGTAACTGGCTTTCTGGGATCAAGACCGGCACTAAGAGACCTCCAGCGTTTTTTGGAAAGCTTGTCCAGGTGTCTTATAACGCGCTTTTGTGCTCTCCTAGAAGCCCTGACATCCTCAGCACTCTTAGTTTTTCTTGCCCTGCGTTCGGCCCGCCGGCGGATGGCACGCAGTCGTTCGTATTCTCCATCAATAGCTGTCGGGGGGTTTGTCATATTGACGGTTTTGGTCGCTTCGGAGGTTGAAGAGTTGATGGCCGCAACAAATCCTTCTGTCTCAGTTAGTGTAGCACAGGCGGACTCCATTTTCGTTTTGAAGATATCCCAGTCAGTATAATGCATTGTAGTACGCCTCTTCAAGCAATGCAATCCTTGAAACGTTGTGTAAGTCGGCACGTGGTCACTACCATGAGTTTCAATATCAGCGAACCACCTGGCTCCCTCAGCGAGACATGAAGACACGAACGATAAATCTAGAGAGCTACTCGTAGATGCACCTCTGAAATACGTCGGACTGCCGTCGTTAAGAATTGCAAGGTCATATTTTAGTGTAAGGTCAAATAAGGCTTGCCCTCGAGCATTATTTTTTCTGCTTCCCCATAATGATGTGATGGCTATTGAAATCTCCTCTAGAAAGTGGGGTGATGGGGTTTGCTGTAAAATTGTATCCAGCCTCTGAATGTCCAAGGCTGCTCGAGGAGGTATATAGCTAGCAATAAGTGTGAATGAAATGTCTTCTATCTTAACAGTCGCAGCAATATACTCATTTGTCGGGTGCGACGGAATATCGTGTTGAATATAGGTCAGGTCCTTTCGAATGCCGACCAAAACTCGGCTAAGACCAGTTGTTCTGTGGGAATGAAAAAGCTCGTACCCTGATAGTCTGATGCTGTGCGTCACTCGCGACTCTGATATTGCGATAATAGGAACAGGATATTTGAATATGAATTGTCTAAAGTCCGAAAGCCGATTTCGAAGGCCTCTCGCATTCCATTGAAGGACGGTGGCATCTCTACGAAGCTTGTCTATTGACACCAGATCATAACAAGCGGAAGTATAGCATCTAATACGGTTAATAGCGCTTGGGCTATAGGGGAATCCCATGACCGAAGAATTTACGGACAGCGTTGGTGATGGTTTGGAGCTTGACCCCGGACATAGGTGGTTGCTCCATGGTTGATGCACTTGACTGGTCCCTCCTGGGCTGCCTATTTTCTTTATCTTCTACACGCGAAGTTGATGCAGATCCAGGAAGTGCTGGAAATTCTTTGTTATCCTTTAGCTGCAAAGTAGGAGCTGTAGCCTCTGTGGATTTTGAATAGGTCTTGCCTTTTCTCACGCTGGATAGCTGCGTTGACGGGGAATCTCGTTGAGCACGAAGATCGTGAGCTGCGACGTCGTGTCTTGCTTGGTTGGCTGCTGTCCTGGCATGGCCAGTGGACATCTGATCTTGTGTAGACCGTAGAGCCTCTTTTGCTGAAGTGTAACCAACCTTAGCTTCGCTCTTGTACCTGTATATTTTCTGCTCTCTTTTGTATGCCGGGCACAAACGAGATGTAGAGTTGTGTGCTTTGTTGCAGTTCATGCAGAGTGGGTCTTCCGCTTCGCACTTGGTGCGATCATGGGGACCCCCGCAGCGACCGCACCGCAATTCCCTAGTACAGGCGGTTCGAACGTGCTCAAAACGGTTACATTTGGAGCATTGACGTGGTTTCTCGATGTACGGTTGTGTCTTGTATATTGAGTATCCGATTGTAATGTACTCTGGTAGAGTGTCCGTGCTAAAGACGAGCTTGACGGTCTCGGATTTACCCAGTCGTCGGATGGAGATAACAGGTGCAGTAGTGCGTACTTCCAGTTGAGGTTCGACCTCGGTGAGGTCTGCTGGTACTTCGTAGATCACCCCGGCCGCCGATTCTCGTGGGAGCGGTTCGTAGGCCAGAACAGCGATCCCGTCTAATGTGGTGAGTGCAAGGAGCGCTTTCGTAGCGTCTCTATTTCTGGTGTCAATTGCCAGTACGTTTAGTCTTCGGTTTGGCCTAACCAGGATCACCCCGTCCGGAGCAGTCATGTCCAGTTTTTCTTGAATTTTCTTCGGGTTAATGGTTGCGATCACTTTGTCTGGAGCCTTGGGTCTGACTATCACCGTGAGGTGGGGATCAGTACGATTCATAGTCTTGACCGTCTTGTCGCTTGACGCCGAACTAGTTGAGGCTTTGCGTCTCTTTCGGTTCTGAACAAGCTGAAAAGGTGCCGAGTTAGCGTCCAGCTCGTCAGAGATGCTCTCATAGTAAGAGACTGTGCTTGAAGCGCTTGACGTACCCAATGATGGCCGCTCAGCCTGTCCATCCAGTTCCATTTCGATCGACGGTGAGCCTTGGCCGGCGGGATGGCCCGCCTCAGCCATGGTCGATGACCGTTGCGTCAATAGCGAGGATCGTATGGTTTTTACCTTGAATTAGCAGCGGAAATCTTGAATAAAGACACAATATAGCAGGAGAACCTCGATAGCAGCCAAGGTAAATCCGACTTCTTCTTCTTTTCTATGTGATTCTAAAATGTTAGGAACTTAGTTCCACCCTTCCCGTAGGGGTCACAGATGTACCGGTGGCCCTCGGTTTTACTGCAGAAAATGGAAAGGTGTTTTATAAAAGACTAGAGGCAACGAAGAGGATATTGGAATGCTGGTGGGAATTGCCTATGGGAAATTGAACTGCGTACAACTAACTAGCACAGCTGGGGGGCAGGTGAGACAGAGGAGAATTGGGATTCCCTCCCGCGTGGCTCCAGCCCTAAGTGTCAACCTTGTCCCCCAGTGGGTCTTGTGTTAGGTGACGCAAACAAGGTTCGAATAGAGGAAAATTCGCGACTCCCTCGCCGGGGGGAGGAGGCGGGGGGGTGATGTTTTTAGTTGTTTTTATTCCTTTTTTTTTCCCGATCCCCCTTGGTTCACCCCTAGCGATCATGTTCATGATCTGGTGATAGTTGGAGAAATGCATTGGCTTGAAAAGGGAAAGGGGAAGTCAGGTTTTTGTTTTTGTTTTTAGGCTAGGTGGCGCAAGCTACCACCCGTTACATAGAGTACAGCCGTTATCATCCATCAATCCATCTACCGCCAAGAGTGAACCGAAGTCAAACAAGTCCGGCGTCTGGCGGACCGTCTTCGGCTTTCACCAATGAGGACGGCGCCGTGACACGTAGACTGCACCACTCTATGTGAGACGGTGGAGGGGTGTACATTTTATGCCGAAACCGAATCTGGGTTACCCCTGAAAAAGCTGCATCATTGCGCCGTTAAATCAAGTAAATGTCTTTTATTTCGGATTAATGAATTTTACACCTGCAAACTTTTATATCGCATGTTTAAACTATTTCTCGTGTAGACGCTTTTGTTAATGTAACGTCTCATGCACCTTGAGTCTTTTACTCACGACTGCTGGGGTCTGCGCTCACTAGTCGACGTACGCATGATTAAATCCTGTAAACGTATTCCTTGATTGATTTCGTTTTGTTGGTGTTGATTACAGCAAGAAAAATGGTGGCAGAGGACAATGAATTTCATTTGTTGAGAGTTTATTGAATTTGTCGACACATTCGGGATTGTATGTTGTCGCTCGTATGGCAGATATCTGTCGTTTCCGCACATGGCTATCCAGCTTCGGATACGCATTCAGTACTGAGGCGCCCATCCGTCATTATATAGTAGTAGTAAGATTTATTGGGTAACTTGGCTTGACAAGGGCAGTAAGATTTAGTACTGGTTGAGTGGTGATCGTAGCTTCTTTAATTAAATCAATAGAACATTTTCTTAATTTAATTGTCCACCCTCTACCGTCATTCGACTCAACCAAAGTGCTTTCGGTGAAGTTCCACAGGTAGTTGGATGGCTCAGCAAAATCTAACACCGGTGCATGCGGGCGGTGCGTTCGGGTGGCGCATGTTTCGTGGACCCTGAACAACTAGGACGGGCCTCACTCAGCTCTGGGCATCAAGAGAAGCACCTTCAAATATTTCCAGCTATTGGCGACAAGCGGGATCAAAAGCGTCGCTGTGGTCGGCCTTGCACGATTGGCCGAATGCTGACAATGACGTCAGCAAAGGATTTCTCATCGACAGAAATAAAAGGAATGGAAGAACTTTAATTTTGACGTTGTTGGCAGTGTTGGTTTCAGAGCGCTATAAATTCAAGCTTCCACCATGCTCATTACGAACACCACCGAACTCGTTGTTCGCAAGGTCATGACGTCACGAGAGGGAACCATACGAGGGCGTTACCATAACATCTCGCCGCTAATAATGTAGGCCGATCATTATAAAAATGAGTACAATATTTTCTGAGCGATGAAAAATACAGCCATTCCAAGAGCGTCGTTGTCGCGGCTAGCGTGAGTGACAAACATCCTTCCAACTTTGCCTGAAGGGGCCTTCAGCCCGGTACTCACCCTAAACTTAAACACTTGACTTGCTGACCTTGCGGGGCGCTCGGGAGGCCTGTGCACACGGTGGCGACAACCGGCAGTGTGTAAGCTTCCACAGCGAAGGCGTAGGTAGGACTTGGTCCGCTGCTTCGACGAGGTTGTCGCCCACGTGCACAGGCCTCCGGGAGTTTTGTTGTACTGTTGCGGTAGGTTGCTTAAACTTTTCGTCCACATTCCATGGTCAGAAGGCGGAAAACACAGCTGCTGCGCTATCGCACACTGCCCGTACGGCTTTCTCCGACGCCTCCACCGTGCTTCGGTACCGACGACGCTTGCCAACATTAAGATGGCGATGCTCTCAGTGTTGTCAGACCACAAAGAAATTTCGCATAAGGCCTATTGTATGACCAATATTATCATCTTGATTTCGCAGTTCTTAGATATCTACTTTGGGATCGCTCTCAGGTACCGTTGTCTCCACTCAAAACATTCCCCTTTTCTCGATTAGGAGAGAATAGACCCTTTCACAAATTCAGTGTCATCTATACTCTGTTTCACCTTATGTTGTACCGCAGCGAAGGCTAGAAGCGTGAGCTCATAGCTCATAGCCGCCGAGATGTGTCCTAGAGCAAGGGGGTCGCGATTGTAGCCTTTTCTGCGGTACATCATAAGGTGAAATAGAGTATTAGCGGCGAGATGTTTCGGTGGCGCCCTCGTTTGGTTACCTTTCGTGACGTCATTACCTTGTGAACAACAAGTTCGATGGTGTTTGTAATGGGCATGGTGGAAGCCTGAAATCATAGCGCTCTCAAAGCAACACTGCCAACACCGTCAAAATTGAAGTTCTTACATTCCTCTTATTTTCGTCGATAAGACGTCCTTTGCTGACGTCATAGTCAGCATTCGGCCAATTGTGGTGGGCCGACCACAGCGACGCTTTCGATCGCTCACGTCGCCAATAGTGGCAGGAATAGCAGCCCAAATTGTTGTATGCTAATGGCGGATAAAATCTCCTACCTATTCATCAATGGTAGACGTACGAAATTTACGGTGTTCTTTGCTGAACAGTAATATATTTTTTCTATTTGTTTCAGTTTCGATGGTGTCAAAAAACGAGCAGTCTAAGAGGCACTAACAGCTTGATAAAATTAACAGATTGTCATGAGCTGTCTGGGGCGTGCCGAAGCCACGGTGGCCGAAGCCGAGCATTCCAAGGACTTGCATGACACCTTCAAATGCGTTGCGCATAGAAGCTTATAAGGTTTGATGCTCAGGCTACGCATGTATTTTCGTCCTCAAATTCTTTCTTCACCATCCACATAAAGGCTGCCATTCGCATATACAAATTACAGCTGAATTTCGGAAAGAGTCTATTGTGGTTTCTTTTCGGCCTCTCAAGACCCAAATGCCTCAGCAGACGATAGAAAGTACGCTCGGAGTACTGCTGCAGCACGTCGTCTTCCTTGAGGGTAGTGTCAATCTCTCTCAGCATTGGAACTTTCAGCATTGGATTTTTGCCGCGTGAATCGTTTCCCATTTCGTTTTCGAGAGCTGTCCTGCACGTGTTGAAGGAGAGTATTCCGAAAATTCACACGACACACTCAAATCGCTAGTGCACCAAAGATTAAGTTTCGTCACGTCTCTTTATTATATATATATATATATATATATATATATATATATATATATATATATATATATATATATGTATTCTTTCGATTAATGAAACATTTTCTCTCTCTCATTAGCTCTAATGAGAAAATGGCGGATTGGCGCCGTGTGAAAGCACTCTATACGCGGAAAGACTCTTTGGACGAAACGTCGCAGCAATCGGTGCGTCGATGAAACGATCCGTGGTAGCCTTTCGACGAAACCATCTGTCGATGCAACGTCGCAGTGGCGCGACGAAATGACCTGTCAATAGGGAGTTTTCGTACATCGCTTTCGCCGTCGCGCAAAGCTCTCCGCAACACGCTACGCTACCCGGAACTCTACAGTCAAGGCCATCGGCGCGCAGGCGCATTAGCGGCTTCTTAGTTGCGGAGGGTTTAGCGGAGTGGGAAACGCAGTCTACGAAAACTCCCTAATAAAGCTTCGCTCGACGAATTGACTGCCATCGCTGAACTTTAAGCCGCGGTCGCACTACTAATACATTACACAGAAGGCAGCTTGCAGACGCTGTCTGAAGCGTGTCTCTTCCTCGCATGACGGTCACAAAGGTCATTCATGAGCTGTCTGCAGACATGTTGGAAACATGTAAGAAGCAAACATGCTTCGAAGATGCTTGTCCACAGACACTTCTGTCATCATGCCTGCAGCAGGCACCGTGTCTTGTATATGATGTAGGAGCAGAGGGACTACGGATTGAGCCTTCAGCATTGTAAAGTCCTTGTTGCATGAAAAAAAAAAAAAAACTGCGTAAGGATGTTGCGAAAAAAAATCAATGACCGTCTAACACCGCAAGTTGTTAACGTGTGAGCACCGTTATCGGTCCCTGTCGCGAGTTCCTTGATCCTTGAATACGCGCGCGATGGTCTTATCGGCGTTTGAGTAGGTACAAAAAAATATGTGTCAGTCACCCCTTACATTTTGCGAGCATTGTGTAAGGCTGTTTTTCGGACCGATAATAATAGCGGCAAAAAGACATATCTTCGTATGGTGCATATCTCGATCACTCTGGGGTGAAGCTCTAGCAATACTATACATTCCCTCCATGCATCTAGTGCTGAGCAGGTTTCCGGACGTCGGCCTTTATGTTTCATATTCACACGCGGTACAGTTAGCACAAACAAAATATCCCTTCTTTTTTTCTTTTTCTTTTTTTTTTTTTTTAAAGATTGTGAGGATGTGAGGAGTACTCAATCTGGTCACCAACACAAAAAGGCGAAACAGCCCGGATGTCGTGTTCTCACGTGCTGAGTTGCGTACCTGCATACGTAGATATTGGTAAGCATAGTCCACCAAACAATTTCTTCTGGGATGCCTTGCCGCGTGACCTACCGGATAGATCTGATCCCGCGAAAGTTTGTTAGGTTGTCATATATCTGTCGTCGATTTAGTCACGAAAACTCTTGTGTGCACTATTCTTTTTTTGAGCGATTAGTTTTTTCAGGATTTTCAGGCCACATTGAGCTATGTTTCTGGCAGTTTATTTTCCCCGCTAACTTAAGCGGGCAAATGACGTCACATGACTTTATGTCACGTGACCTATACACAAATTCGGTTTCCCCTCTAAATTTAGGGAAAAATATACGTCATGTCACTAGATGTCACGTGACCTATACAAAAATTTAGTTTCCCCGCTAGATTTAGGGAAACAGTTGACGTCACGTCACCTGAACACCAATCCAATTTCCCCGCTAAATTTTGCGGAGAAAATGACGTCACGACTTTATGTCACGTGGCCTATACACAAATTCAGTTTCCCCGTTAAAGTTAGCCAGGAAAATGACGTCACATGATGCCACGTGACCTATCATCAGTTTCCCCGCTGGATTTAGGGGGAAAACTGATGCCACACGACTTCAACACTAATTAAATTTCCCACTTAACTTTTCGGGAAAAACGACGTCACAAGGCTGAGGTCAGGCGATCTCACCACAAATTCAGTTTCCCGCTTTATTTAGCTGGAAAATTTACACGTGACCAGTCGCGGCCCTTTCAATTATATCTGCAACTAATCGCTTAATTAGACAGCAACATATAGTTGCTTCTGTCCGAATTTTGTTTTAGAGCGCAGCTCTTAGGCGCTCGTTTCTGTCTTGAGCGGCGTCGCCGTCGCCGTCGGCGTAACCGCGCGTAACCCTCGTAACCCTCGTGAGGGTTACGAGGGTTAGTTACCCTCAAAAGGGTTACCCTCACGAGGGTTATGAGAGTTATCCTCACGAGGGTTAACCTCACAAGGGTTACTAGGGTTACCCTCACGGGGGTCACGAAGATTACCCTCACGAGGGTTCCCCCCCCCCCCCTGAAGTAACGTGAACCCCCTGAGGTCACGTGACCCCCTGATGTCACGGGACACCCCCCCCCCCCCCCCCCTGAGGTCACATGACCTCAGGGAGTCACCTATCCCATCGTACCCTTCCCCCGCCTATCCCTACCCTTCCATCCTCCTCCTCAAGAGCTGCGCTCTAATCCGGAGTTACAGGGAGTTGTAAACGGCTTTCATTTTTTCTTGCCAGCTTGCTTCAAACGAGATGATCGAGATAAAAATAATTAGCATTAATTTTCTATTGATGGATACCACTGGTCCTAATGTACGCAAGGCATAAAATAGACGAATTGAGCGACCATCTCATCCACCATACGTCTATATAGAGTAAGCCAAGCCCAGCGTTTCTCTAATGGCAACTCCGGTCGAAAACGAAACCAAAATAAATGACTGGTATCGCCTTAGTAGCACGAAATATGATCACAGCTGAGATATTACGTCGAAGTGAAGCCACGTTCTCCACTAAAACCGATTTTAAAGATGCGACCAGCTGCTCTTTAGCGGGCGGCAAGCGGGTTAGCTTTTAGTCGAGCAAACTGGCGCAGCACCCTTGTGACGTCACGTCACGTCGCGGTCAACGTTATTAGATTAGCTCAGTTACGGAACTGCTCATAGACGCTGCATGCACGAACAGTACACCCCCCCCCCCCCCCCTCACTCACCACGACTCGCCGCCGGACGGCTGCTTTGGTAACTGCAGTGTATTCTATGGGAATCGGGATACGTACGTTTCGAAGCACGGCGTCTAGATGGCGCTTCAGCTCAGCTCTTTGTAAGGCCCTTAGCTCTTTGCACGGTGGCTCTTTGGAACGCACAGTTATGAAACGAAATGAAGTGAGTGAGGGGGGGGGGGGGGGGGGGTACCTCCTTTCGTAGGAGTTCCACAACTGAGGTAATCTAGTAACGTTGGTCGCGGCCGTACGGCTGATGATCAGTGTTGCCAAATTTCTAGCAGATAGTTTCAGCTTTGACGGAGACGCCCGAAACCAAACTTTGAGCCGTGATATTTATAAAACTACACACATTATCGAGAAGAGGAAAAAAATTAAACCGTGTGATTCAGGGACGCTGCTTTAGCTAAAAACAATCGTATTCAAATTAAAAAAAAAAAAAAAAAGATATTGATTGTCAGTCACCGTTCAAGCTTTCCTTGCGTCAAGATTCGTTTCCCGGCGTTTTTATTGGCTAATGGTGCAATATTATTGACTGCAGAGCGATAATGAAATGGTCGAGACTCGCCACGCACTGCGCGTTTTAAACTGCCAGGGATTATAGCCACGCACGACGCGTAATTTTAGAAATCGTTATCATATTCTATCACAATGTAATGTCAACATTCATGCGGTTCGCGCTGATAAAAGTCGCATGTGTCATCAATATGTGCAGGACCGAACATTTCTGAATCTTTAGTGAACCAGTCGGCATTTCCAAGTTTCATTCGTTTACTCGCTTCTCTCCATCTGTCTTTTTTTTTTCTCCATGTTCTATGCAGGAAATAGGCTATGCGTACAGTCATCGTCAAGCTAGGCTATGAACCCAAAACACCGCTAACACAGCGACTGGTAGGTCGAACATGCGGTTACGTAAGCACCACTTGACGCTCTTTGATATGCCGAATTGACAACCCAAGCATTACACAAATTGGCAGCCATTCGATTTTGTGCGCGGTCAGCGCTGGACAATTATCTGTGATTAACAGTCGTTAGACCCAGATGGGGGTTGAAACGTCTCCGCACGTAAGGACCTATTCTTCAAAACTATGGACACGAGCATGACTGGAACCGTTATGACATAATTATGTTTTTTGTGTATACCTCTTTTACGGCGTATTCTAATCTCCTCTAGATGTATTGCTGTGCCGTCGTTGATGCACGGGTGGCATGGCCTCGTATGGCAACTATGGTCTTTAACCATGTCCTCCGTTGTTTTGAATAAATTGTCTTGTTTGTATTTATATGTACATATATATGAGACGATTCGCAGTAGACATTCGATTTCAGTCAATTGCGTCAACAAAAGAAGAAGAAAAAAAAAGACAGTATATATTTGTGACCCGTTGCGCCCGAGAGGCACATGAGCTAAAACTGTACCACACTACTCCACAAAGAGCTCGTCGCTATGCATACGGATCGTTCTTTGTTTTTGTTTTTTTTATTTGCATTTCTGACTGACAACTTGCTCGAAAACAGCCTGTTGGCAACCCGGTGACTCGGTGTGAACCAAGGAAACACACACCGAAGAGCTGGTGGGACCGAGAAGTTAAGGCGGCCATAGCCGGGCGAGAAGAGGCCTCAAGGGGACACAGATACGGGCGAAGAAAAGGCGAGACACACGCACTGAGGTAGCATCAAAATGGAATACATTTCGGCAAAGAAAAAGAGAGGCACCTGCTCTAATCCAGGCCAAGATTGGTAGAGCCGGACTGCAGTAAATTAATGAAAATGAATAAATGCAGCAAAAAAGTTCTGAGAGCACATTAATGCAAAAGGGAGAAGAACAGAAGGGTTCCATTGTTCATTGACCACACATGAGGGGATAAGTGTAAAGGCGAGGAGGCAAGAGAATTTATTAGACGAACAATCGAGGCAACATTCGCAGAACTTGAACCGAACGAGATTGGGCAGAACACAAACAGCAACACGGCACAAGACGAAAACACTAACAAGACAACTGAGACGACCACGGGGCAATGATACAGAGCAGATAGTAAAGTACCGGCTGGAACCGTGACAGGCCCAGATGGCATAGGAATGATGCTACTCAAGACACTAGGAACAAAAAGCAAATTAAAGTTAAAACAGGCAACTGATCAAATAATAATGGGGGGAGAGGTACCCAGTGATTGAAAACCAAGCAGAATGAGATGAGACTATATAAAGGCAAGGGAAATAAGGATAGCACATCATACCGCCCAATAACAGTAACTTCGGTCCAGTAGAGAGTAGCGATGGAGGTAGTAAAAAGAAGAATGAAAGAATGGGCAGAAAACATTTTATGTGACCTACAGAACGGGTCCCAAAGAGTTAGAAGATTAGATGACAACTTCTCACCATAACTCAATGTATAGAGATGGCACGGATGAGTAAAAAAGCGTTATGGATAGCATTTAAGTTACCAGACATCGAACGTACCCTTGTAACTCGAACATTGGTCACTTAAAAGATACACACAAATTAACCTTTATCCCATCTCCCTTTCTCCCCCACCTTCAAACTTAACAACCAATCCGAACTTCACGAAGAAGGACTGGTAGTTTTCAAGACTGACCTTCCAGAAGGTCAGTCTTGAGAACTACCAGTCCTCTTCTCCACTAGCTCGTCTTGCGGACAGCAACGTGGAGAAGCAATTGTTAAGTTAAAATAAGGGACTTAGATCAAAACGTTTCAGGTCGTTGTAAAACGCATGTGCAATGTGGGGTAACCCTTTAATAAAGAATAATAAAATTAACCCCGCCCCTCCTTCCCGGCTCAAAGTACATTTGGCTCGTCTGAATCGTACACCAGTAATATGATAAAACGCTGAGATCTTTATATATCAACAAATGGAACCTTGATTCCGGTTGTTTTCTTCTGCTGGTGTCCTTCCATCACGGCATTCAAAATCATATGCTGTCATTTCGTGGGATATATATATATACATATAAAATCGTTTGAACTAACTACATATGGTAATTAGCAAAATACAAAAATACCCTATATGTAACGATACGTTCCATTTTTTAAACGGTAACGGGAACGAGGAACGAGCTTTCGTTCCTCTTTTCAAGGAACGTGTATAACGCTGGTTTGTACCGATGAAAATTGGCTACTCCCTAGCCGGGGGGAAGAGGCGGAGGGAGATGTTTTTAGTTTTTTTTTCTTTCTTTGCCCAATCCCTAAAGGCCATCCTGGTGATGTCCCACACCGCCTGGTGATAGTTACAAAATTTCAGAGGAGAAGCAAATTGGCTTAGAGGAGCGAAGGGAGGAATCATACATTTTTTTTTTTAATTTCTAGGCTAGGTGGCGCAAGGTACAGCCCGTTATACAGGATACAGCCGTTAGCATCCGTCCGTCCAAGTTCTAGTTTTCTGGCTTCGGCTAAGCAGCATTTTGTTTCTGCATAATTATGTTATGTCATATGTTGCAGCTCCAATCAAGTGCAATTCAGTAACTTTCTGTTGCTCATCCTAACCGTTTGAGAAGCTCGCAGCGGCCTAGAAAAGTTGTACCTGCGTGCACACTTCTTTTATTCGTGCAGTGAAGCGCCCAGTCACTTGGTGCGGGATTGGTTTGTTACCAACTGTGGCGGTTTTTTATTTTTATTTCTTGTTAAATGCTGAGAACGTTTAATTGTCCTACTCGTTGTTCGTGTGTCCCTGCATTGCTTTAAAGCTCGCACATCATGCTCATGTTGCGCCTTAGCCAAGATTTAACCCCTTTCTTTTCTAGGGTATAGGTACCCTGGATTGGACACATTTTTAGCTTGACAAGCTTAATTAAGAAATGTGTTAGAAGCATTAGAACAACGTATTGTAATTTTAGTTTAAATTGTATTTTAGCCGAAGGCGCTATTTTAGCTGTAACAAGTTTAAGGAAAGGTTGCCACGAAGTACGTTCCTTTTCTTTACGAGTTACGTTCTAAAAAAAAGGCTGCTGAAGATTATGTCACGCAAGAAATCGGTGTATGGTACAAGTGTAACAGTGTAATATAGATAAAGCGTTACATTCGCACTATATACACATTTCTTGTTGATAGCATTGCATTTATGTGAAGCCTGCTAACTCTAATCCGCTAGCACTAATGGGAACAAACAAAAATATGTAGAGTACGTTAAACTTGTACAGCCTAGAAAAGGTTATCCTGAAAATATTCTGGCATTGTTTCGCAGCTGTGGAAGGGTAAATGAGTCAGTGCAGTATACTTCGATTGCCACAAAGCAGTGCTTGTATCACCATACTCCGGTATGAGTCATAGGAGATTGCACCGAACAGCTACATAATTATGTTTGTGCTGCTCTAGAGGTGCTCCAGTAGGAGAATGTTCCCGGTACAAAAGTGCCTCAAGACGAGATGATCTCTGCTTCGAAAATTGCTCCAAAACTGAAACTGGCTGGAGCATACGTAGTTGTTAATTTTGTATAAATATTTTATTCGGATAATCATCATCGACATCAACGTCAGTTTAAGCCTGCGCTGACCGCTCCGGAACTGGCTGCCAAAAAAGGGAGGGACAGAATACCAGAGCATGCAAGATGGCATTGGGGTGTGAGCGCTACCGTAGCCACTTTCCAAAACACTTTTTTTTTCTTTTGTTTGGCAAAACAAAGGTAGTACATTTCGTCATTCCTTCCTACCCTCCTTTCCCAATCCCTTTGGCCTTCCTCTAGGAGAGCACTTTTTGTGCCCCCCGCGAAAAACTAAAATAAAGAAAAGAGGTAGTTCATCTTACGACACCAGTGTGGCGCTGCCTAAAAGATGCTTCCTCCTCGTCTGCCTCTCCGCTGCTCCTCCATCGTTTACCGCGAGTCAAACGGTGCGTTTTTCGGGCGCGGAAGGCGCAGACCTTCGCTGATTATGATGCATGTCATTCGATAGAGGTGAAGAACTTTTTTGTGAGTTAGGAGCACGGCATTAGGACGTTCTCACGCACGCATATTTACATTATTATTCCGGACGTCGTTTTTAACAGATACCAGATATATTGTGAAAACATATGGAACACATCGTAGAAAACGGATGAAAATGGATTCTGGGGGTGTGCGAATTGCAAAATTTCAACTCGAATCGAATTGAGTTGTGCCCAATCGTGACCCAGAAGTCGAATGTCGAATCGAATACGAATACTAACATGTATTTCCAATGTTCACGAGACTAACAAGGGACCTGTGTTTCTGCGGTGTTTCGATGACGACTGTGTCGAAATGGGATAGCATTGCTTGGCTTCTCGGAAGTCTATATTGCGCTGATTAAGTTGCGAGAAACCACATAGCGGATAATTAAGCATCAAATGTCCGTACATTCACATTCAATAAAGATGGTCATACTTGGCACGTCACAGCTTCTGTTCAGCTGTCTCCTAATTAGAATTCGCCCCTTCCTCTTGCGAAGCATTCTGAAGAGTGGCACATTCAATAATCCCCCCCCCCCTTTTTTCTTTTTCTTTTTGGACCAGCGCGCACGCGTCATAAGAAGAGGAGAATGGCACATAATACTATCGCTTCACAAGTCTCCCCCTCGGAACAATGGTTGCTTAAACACGTGGGGTGATCGGCTCAATTCTTGAAATACGTCCGGAATATTGTATGTTCTTCTCACTTTATCCACTTATCGCTCTCCCGCGCGTGTGCATGGGGTTTGTGTTATGAATAACATAATTCCGGAGGAGCCGAAAAAAATGATGTCGCTTAAAAAAGCCGCACAGATGAGAAAACAAAAGTCCTACATGTTTATTTTTCTGTGGTGCGCACGAAACGACGAGAGATTATCACGAATAAAAACAATGTTAATGACCGCATTTACACGACAAACCTAACACACAGCTAATGGATATGTACATCCTTCCACGTGTGGACACGCAACGCTTGCAGGATGAATAGACGGATATGGCTGAATCGTTCTAATAGGATGCCTCCCGCTACCTAGCCCTAAGCACCTCGCTCGACGCCGTGAAGCGATGGGTTAGCGGAAGAGGCAGGTTCAATTATCGCTGCTATTGGTAATTTGACAATAGTTTGTCGTATTATGAGCGTAACGACGAAGGATAGGTTTATAGTGCGCAGCGCTGAATGCGGATGACACGAGATTATTGAATTAAAAATGGCGATGTGCGTGGTTACGAATCTTGTGTTCGCGAAACACAAGAAATGCATTATATTCTGCGGAAATGGGTTGTTAGTCAAGGCTTTTGAACGCAGACTTGACTTAGATCCACGGTGGAAGAAATACATTTAGGTGATGACTCCTTGTCTCGCGCGGCGACCACATTATGTTCGGCGCACCGAGCGCGCTTCACTCGCACGGGGATAGGTGGCGCCCATGTATAGAGGGGCTTGTGAAGGCTTGTATAGAGGGCTTATGAAGGAAATTATGCATTCTTTACTTGGTTCCTGTGTACTGTGTAGTGAAATGATAAATTTATGCTGGCGCACTGGCACTGATTGCCTTTTCCCCCGTGTTTGTTTTTTAAGCGAGAACATTCCGATGATGACTCAACGTGACAAAAATACTCGTATAAATATAAAACTTCCCGGCATAATCTGCTGGGCCTTCAATAATTTAGAGTAATTTAGAGTAAACACCTGGGTAGTGCTCGCATGTTTTGTCAAACAACATGTTTGGTAACAGTTCCGTAAATTGTTTACACACATTGCGTGGCTTTATATGAGGTCGGGTGATTTTTTCCACCCTGCTCCTGCCTTATTAAAAAAAACAAATTCTAATAATGTTGGGGCCTACATAATTCTTTACATGCGCATAAAGGTTTTAGCATTACAAATGGTTTATGCATACATTGTCAACTTGTACTGTGGAACATACAAACCTTGTGAGCAGAAAAAATTTCTATTTATGATGACATAGTGACAAATAATTACACAGTATGATGACATACTGACTGACATGATGACACAGTGACTGAAAGTCAAACAATAGTAGCGGTTATAAGACATAAATCACTTTTGGTCTATACTCTGACAATGTGGTGTCACCCCGTCTTACAGGTAAAAAAATACCTGCTTTAAAATGTACATAAAAGCTGAATTCACTGCATACTACCAAAGAACGCCATCTCCTACATCCTGTGTTTCTCGCCCATGCCCTTAAACTAAGACGAGCGCTGCTTTGCTGATTTCTTTATTTCTTGAGCTTGTTTGTTCCTACTCATCGTAATATGCTTACAGTGTTGTCGCATTCGCATGCTGAAGTAGTCGTAGAGCAACTGGGCAATTAATTCTTCTTTGTGTTCAGCGCATGAAAACGTTATTGTGCATGTGTCAAGAACACTGCCGATTGTGTCCCAGTAGACAGTCTGGTGGCTTTTATTTTCCACGAAGAACTGTTCCGCTTTCTTCAGTAGCTGGAAAATGTTCTTGTTGGGGTGCATAACGCCTCCTCTGTTCTTCACGTTTGTCAGTGCTGCTTTAGTAGAAGTGTTCTTGTCGATGCTGAAAGCGGATCGGCGTGCAGGGCAGCCTGTAGCTTTTTTTTCTTTTCACGCTCAAAAACCCAGTTACATAATATAGCATGCAGTCCACAGCCTTGGTTTCTTGAGCCTTTTCTGTCCAGACATCTTCGCATTCCCAGTCTTCGACAGAAATTAGACTGCCAAGCTTGGTCTTCACTTGGTCAACGAGATGAGGAGACCTGGGTAGCTAAACTCGTGGAGCAAAACATTCTTCGCTTTTTGACGTAGCGGGGGGAGTGACCAAAAGAATGCCGCAAAGTTTCCTCCTCCCTGCGCGCGCTCAACTTCGCAACTTTTGACGAAAAATCCCCCGCGATCCCTAGGCGGTGCACGAGAGCACGAGACAGCGCGGGGAGGCGAGCGTTCACGCCGCTCGCTGTACGTTGTCTTTGAGCTCTCTAGCGCCGACAATCCCGTCATGCCTCGCCCAGGCGAGGAGCGAGAGCAGACGACGGGAGTTAAGGCCGGTTCAGACACTTGCGTTTGACTGCGTTTGACTGCGTTGCGTCGAGAACCGAAAGCGAGTCACCGGCACATCTGTGCTCCGTATGAAGCGTGGAATCCAATTCAAGGAATCATCTGGTCACGCGATATAAGCTGCAGGGATGTCTTGGTTTGTCGCCGCCGCAACGCAGTCAAACGCAGTCAAACGCAACTGTCTGAACCAGGCTTTAGTCTGCTACGAGGCGGCATTCGCACAGCGGACCTGAAAGAAAAAGTTGGTATTCTGCTCGAAATCGCGTCCCGCGGGCCACAAACTCAAACGCGAGCTTGAATTGTAAGCGTCTGATATTCCACGAAGGGAGGAATCGACGACCCGTGTTTTATTTGCAATATTTGGGTCGCTTTGTTGCCGTACAGACGCTGAAACCTACCAGTGTGTAATGAAAGGCTCAGGACAAACACAGAGGCTGCGAGATCTCGCATCATCTGTGTGCAGGTGAAAAGTGGAACATTTTTCGAAAAAGCTCCCACAGCAGAAACCTGTGTCGCATTCACTCAGCGTCCGGGAAGGCTAAACATGGAGACGTTGCCCGAGGCTCAAGCACAGTCATATTTGAACGGCAGCTATCTTGCCCCATCGTATTTTGTTTGAGAAAGCTCTCGTTCTCAATGCCCTCACCAGGGAAATAAAAAAAGTCTTACGAAACGTATTGCTAGATGTTCCAAAGAACTAGATTTAAGCAGTATCCTTTCAGTGGTTCACTCATAATACTATGCTTAAAACGAAGCAAGCTTTTGCGCGTACAGTGCCATAACTTTTCTCAAGTGTATGCTGTTTTGTAGTCAGCTGGCTTCGGAAACTTACGCCGTCTGTAGATATCTCTGACAGCCGAGTTCCTTAATTGGAAATCATCGCAAATATAAGTGACACGTTGCAGCAACCAACGTTTATAGATAAACGATGGCAGCGACTGCGCTCCCGCATTCCCACCCATCACGTCGAACAAAAAGGCGCTAGTTTCGGTTTGAGGTCGGTACTTTTCTACAACATCTATGGCGACAGCATCAGTCTGCACTAGGTGCATTCGGCAAGTTCGTCCGGGGCCTGTTCTTTGTGCAGCACTCCGCGGGTGCAATGCATTAGAACTCTCACAGTGCAAGTCTGGATCGCGGATCGGGAGCCCGTCACTGGCCTCACCGGCGGCCATTGCTTGACAACAGGCAATACGCCGCGTCCTGTCTAGTTCTCCCTTCGTTTTCGTCCTTGCTGTTTTGGCGTATTACACCATGAGGCAATACATGAAAGTCTAAGGGAGAAACACGCAAAAATAGGAAGCTTGTACGCGGTGCTCGAGGGCGAGTATTTTATGACGTGCTGCGATCATTATATCGGGTGCTTGGAGATCAACTAGACATTCGTCAAACGTTCGAAGATTGATTTAAAAAAATAAATAAATAAATAAATGGGCCGGAGCACCACCGACTTTACTGACGTCGCTTGCTTCGGTTGCTAAATAAACGGCACGTTCAGCGACTGAACGGCACGCTCCGAGTTTCAGTTTGTCACGGAAGCCCTCACAGCAGTTCAAAGAAAAAGCTTTCACCATGAAGTACTATGTACAAGCGATTAAAACGATGCGAATGTCCCCAGTAAAGGCCTTCCAACTTATCGTTTGCTGAGCTCTGATGACTCCGAGATCACGGATGACACCACAATAACTCTCGGTAGCCCTTGTCTCATTAAACACATCACAGTTAACGCCCAACAAAGTCGCCCTCGACCCTCAACCACACAACGTTTATTTAAACAAGATTGGTATTCTGACGCGTTTAATATTCTTGCCCACAATAATAACTGTTATTTGCGGAAACACGATAGAAGTTTCATGATCGAGAACAACCTACTAACGTAATAAAATTGAGTTTTACCGTTTCTCCTATAGCATGCATTAGATCGTGTCAAGCGATGGCTGCCGGTGGTGCCGCTCGACCCCAGCAATACAGGCCTCTATCCGCGATCCAGCCTAATAAGATATCAGTGGTGCCAGTGCTATTAGACATAAATCGTGTATTTGCATCGGTACACCCATACCTGCCGGATGTCGGGACGAGGCGCAAAACCGTACATCCGGCCAATATTGAAGCCGTTTTTCGGCCGAAGTTGCCTCGACACTCGCCAAGAAGCAACGTGTTGTTTCGGCGACTCGTTTGTGTAATTTAATTTTTCAGTCATTTTATTGGGTCCCGGGCCACTGTGTACACCCCAAAAAAGGAATGTACTGTGGTAATTACACCTTGACGAGAAGGAGGCACGTAGCCAGGATTTTGTTTTAGGGGGGGGGGGGGGGGGGGGCGCCCATGACAAAGTGCTCTATGAGGGGGAGGGGGGAGAGGAGGCCCCAGCAAAATGGAAGATTTCGGGGGGGGGGGGGGCGGGCCTTATGCCCCCCCCCCCTGGCTACGTGTCTGACGAGAAGGGGTATTGTAGTTTTACATCTTTATAAAAATGTGTAGTGCATTATCACACGTTTTAAGAAACGTGTTTAAAAAATCACACATTTTTAAAGGTGTGAGGTTTACATTTTTTTATAAGGTCTATTGCTACACTTATTAGGGGGTTAGTTATTGGACACCCCACTTACATGTATAAATGTGTGAAAATGTTTAATTTGTATATACCTCTAACGGAAGAAAATCTCTTTCATGTGATTACATCGCGTGCCGATGAAACGATCTGTCGATGACACGTCGTTCGATGAACTGATTTGACCGCCAATGAGTGACGATTGCCAGTAAAATTTCGGGGAAATAATTCTGCCGGCTGCCGGGAGACTCGAACCTACCCAAGAATTATCCCGGTTCTTGTTTGTTTTCCAAAATTCTGAATTGTATACCAGCTTATTAGTACCTCTTCGGATATTGCAGAAAAAAAAAAAAAAAAAACGATGGCAGCTGCAAAAACTCTGACAGCCCGGCTCACAGTCATGTGGGAGACTGACAGGTGCTCGTCAGTCGCCACCATGCCTTGAAAGCTACGGGTTCCGAAGAACCGGAGCGCGCAGAGAACTTGTTGTTCCACGGTCATGGTAGACGCGATTGTCCGCCGCCTCGAAGTCCGAGCGCCGAACGAAGCTCGTCGCAGAGTCAACGCACAACGGCTTTCGATAGCCGGTACTGTCGCCGAAAGTCGTCGTCGGGGAGTTAAAAGGCGTCCCCGGTGGTCTCAGTAGCGACGCCGACGGTGGCGGAAGACAAGCTCGGCCGCAGCGTACGGCACCGCCATGGTGACAAAGTTTAACTTCGCCTCGATCCGAAGCGAAGATCTCGAGCTCAAACCACGGCTCTCGCAAAGTTCGGAAACGTCACTTTGACGTCAGCGACAACTTCGACAAACGAGGTTTCTTTTTTACACAAACTTCGGAGGGATTTTGAGCGTCAGCAGGTCGCCTAGGGACAATATGTAAAGCATTCATTTTAGCTTGGCGTAGGGATGTAGGGACGAATGGGCGCTACGTCATCGGCGAAGCCGTTCAATCAGCGGGCTCCTCGCGCCCCTCGCGCGCCGCACGCGCGCCTCGATGAACTTTGCTACATTCTGCCTCTCTCAAAGAAATGAGCGTTCGAATGATTAACACCTCGCTCGGCGCGACGTCAGCGTCGCGAGAGTCCAATTTGGACCTTTTTCACATACCGACGGCACCAGGCGGTGGCTGCACGAACTAAAAATCGAGGAAGTGACCTACCTGCGCTACCAATCGATAATGAGAGCTACGCTACCAGTTCCTTCGCTCTCCGAGCAGCGGCGCGTGCCCAACGCGACTCTAAAGAGGAGGATCTGTGGCGTCCACCCAAACGTCATGTTTTTCTTTCCGTCCACTTTCTTTTTTTGTGTAACACAATTATATATATGTTGCAATTACGTGTTCTACTCGCTGATCCACAGCCTCCTTTCGATTTTCCTCAATTTCTAGTGCCGACTTCCGCCGCTTGGCATCGAGTGCTCGCGCGTGCGCAGAACGCTTCTCGGAAAAGGTCCAATATTAGCGCGTTCCGCAAACTTCGGGCACAAAGTTGTGCTTGACGAGTTTAGCGACCTAGGTAGTAACTTGCGATCGGCCCTCGGGTTTGCTCGACGCCACTGCTCCAGGCGAGCGTCATTTGATGGAGCCTTAAACAAGGACACTCGCTCTGCACAGTTCCGGTACCCCGAATTGCAGTTGGGAACGAAGCACGTCTTTCCCATCCTTGTAGCATAACTTCTTCTTCGGGTTAAAGGCTCGCCACCCGACATTCGAGACACGAACGTTTCGGTGACTTATCCTCTGTTTTATACTTAGCGTGCAACGCTGTCAAAGCTACCGGCGCGAGCGTGTGGCTTCATCTATGGTTTTGTTTGCGCGAGAACGCGTGCAAATGATCAACGAGATCAAGCCCCACGCTCGCGCCAGTAGCTTTGACAGCGTTGCACGCTAAGTGTGAAACAGAGTTTAGACGTAAGAAAACGGTGCTGTGCGAAAAGTTGAACCGAGCTAAACTCCTTACTTTACGTTACGACGAGCCTTGTGTGCTTGGTGGCCACGGTAACTCACCGTCCTAACTCGTCGTCACCGAAACATTCGTGTCTCGAATGTCGCGTGCCAGGCTATCTCCTTGAATTAGTAGCCACGCTTAATACGAAGCACAGATTTCCCGGTGACTTTTCGTAACGTAACGTAAGAAAACGGGTCTGTGTGAACGAGCCTTAAAGGGGTCATGAAGCGATTTTCCTACTTCTTCCTCCTTAGCTTTAATCCTCAACTCAAATGCAAAGTGTGAAATCACGTCGTCGTGACATTCTTCGGCACCGGTGCGATGACTCTTAGCTTCCACCGTGCTTTTTATGCACACCATAGAACGTGTCATTCCCCAGTGACGATAAGTTCTGTCAGGGCACTCATTGGCCACGAATGCGAATCCGAATATTCGTCGACGGATTTATTGTTGACGAGTGCTTACATCCGAGTGACGCAGTTCTCGTGTCCAATGCGTAAGCTGGGCTCGGCTGACGTCAGGTTGGCACCGCTGACGCGCTTTTGGAACCGCGGATGTATCATAGTGAAAAGGCGGAGAGCTTTCGAAGGAAAGAAGGTACAAGTCCTCTATATTTTCAAAGGCTCGAACCGAAAAGCTGGCTTTTGACTTTCTACCCTCTTTCTTTTGCCAACTAAACGATATGCGATTAGTAAAGTCGCAATTTAAAATAATTTATCCCATCCCAAAATTCGTTTCATGGCCCCTTTAAGGCTCATCCTCGTGCACGATTGTGGCACCTGTGATCGACACAGCACGAAAGCAAAACATGAGGCCAGCCTCTGACCGGACACCACCACCACACCGCGAAAAAGGCGAGCAAGCTACGCCCCCGACACCGTGGCCGCCGAGGAGAGACCGTATACCCACGGTGCTCACACCTCAGCGCCCTCCACGGCGGCGCGGAACAACTATACTTCGTTTCACCTTATGTTGTACCGCAGCGAAGGCTAGAAGCGCGAGCGCATAGCGTTGGCAGCTGCTCTTAAGTCACGAGAGCTTGTGCCGCCGGGATGTGCCCCAGAGCAAGGAGCTCGCACGTGTAGCCTTTCCTGCGGTACATCATAAGGTGAAACAGAATATACTCCTTGTTCGAGGCTAGCTCCGAACACGATCTGGTCGCTCGCTCCACGCGGGAAGAGCGGCCAGAGTCACCACCTAAATGTATTTCTTCCACCGTGCTTAGATCTGACGCAAGCCTGTGAGGACTATTCCACAATATGAACAACGTAACAAAAAAAAAAATAGAGTTTTTGCGATCAGTCAATATTCGATTAATTGAATCATTCGAAAACTCAAATACTAGGAATGCCAGAGTCGAATCTTATTATTCGGTAAATCACAATTCGATTCGCATTCGAAACTCGAATATTGTTACACCCCTAAAAATAACTCTTCTCTGTATTATCCTTGTCTCGGTTATTCTTTTGTATATTTTTTTTAAAGAGGAATTTTGTTTTGTTTGCGTCACAGTCAGGCACGTAGCCAGAATTTTGTTTCGGGGGGGGGGGGGGGGGGGGGGGGGCCTGCCCATGACAAAATGCTGTATGAGGGGGAGGGGGGAGAGGAGGTCCCAGCAAAATGGAAGATTTCGGGGGGGGGGGGGGGGGCCGGGCCCCATGGGCCTCCCCCCTGGATACGTGCCTGGTCACAGTATCCTGAACGTTGTACGAAGCAGCTGTACTCGTTTTGCGACATATTCTTTCCTAGGTTAGATTTAAATCTCGGGACACGGAAGACAATGATGGGAATCCATGGCTTGCGACACGGACCATTTTTGTGACGACAGTGCCGCGACCGGGCCAGCTGAGCTCCCTTCGTCGACGCCGGGGTCGCGCAAAAGGTTCTCTGAAACGAATAGGCGAATCAGTTGTAACCAAATGGGGAGAGCAACCGGACAGACATTTGAAATACGTCAGGGTTACATGATTTGGGTAGATAGTACCGTGGTATGCAGTGGAGAACAATAGTAAGTTATAATAGCGCTATTTGTTTGTTTCCTGGAATTTTTATTCATTTCGACACGCAGTGTCCTCACATTCTGCTCTAAAATGTTAAATTGTTCGTATCTTTTTTTTTTTTTTTTTATCTTTCGAGGCTTTGCATACGAACGCAACTTATTTTATTTGTGAATTGGAGAACGTGCAAAAATTACGCCTTCTGGTCACTTTTTTTTTTTCCAGTATTTTTGTGTGTCTCAGCTTTTTTTCATCACGAGTCAGAATGCACTCGAGGACTAGAAGACACACAAGCACAGAGTCATGCAGACTAAAAGCGGAAGTCTACGGCCATGGGCGTACCGATCGGGGGGGCAAGGGGGGTGCATGTCCCCCCAGTTCTCTGAGTGGGGGGGGCAAGGCATGTGTTTTGCCCTCCCCTGAAACAGCCGCCACTGCGCAGGACAAACACTGGCTGGTGGCGCCCAAGGGATACCAGGGGCACCGCCCCCCCCCTGCCCTGGGGGGGGGGGAGGGGGGTTTGGTTTGCCCCCCCCCCCCCCCACACTCAAAAAACAAGTTGGTACGCCACTGTCGGCGTATGTGACGCGATGCGCCGTGAAATGTCACTGCGCATGCACATCCGCATGTCGTGACGTTCCATTTGCGGCGCTGCTGCTCGATTGGCCTCATCGGCTCGGAACGTCGGCTGCGTTTTGATTTAAGGCGAAACGAAGCATAATGTGATTGATAAATATTCTTTCGGGTAACACTGGATTTTCATAATTTACTCGTACAATTTTACCAGCAAGCTAAATGTAACCTAACAAGATAACTTCGTTGTTATCAGTGCGAACAGGATTTGCACTATAGGACTCGCTGTCCAAACACTGTGGCGCAATCGAACACTTCGACGTACGCTGTCGCTGTGCGCCGCCATGTTGCCTTGGATTTCGCTTACTATTGGTGAGCCGCTAGCACGGTGTAAGATACACTCTTTAGGTGAGGACACGGCGGGGCTGAACGCGCGGCGCGAGGAATCAGATAGTGTTCGTTCGACGGGCATCCGAAAGGCTGCATCATTCCGCGGCCACCGTACCCGCGGCTGACAGTGTCGCCGGCGGCCAAACGGCGAAACTGTGTGAGAGCGCAAAAAAATTATCTCGTTGCCATGACACCCCGGTACACCGTGGTCTTTCTGCACGAGCGACAACCTCGCTGGAGCTCTGCGCGTGTGGAGCATGAGGCGACACGAGCCGTTTTTGCCGTGCCCACGGGTCGACAAGTCATCTGCCGGCGCCGATTGAAACCATAGTGAGAGAGAGAAAGAGAGAGAGTGGAAAGCGAACTTTATTTGTACTGCGCGAGGAGCGCGCTGTCCTCACCTGAAGAGTATTATCTTACACCGTGGCCGCTAGCGACGATAGCGCGTTCTTATTGGCTCTTGACTGCGGTTGACTGCGTGTCAGTGCAACTGTGTGTACAAGCATGGCGCAAGCACCCTTCGCAACGCAACGCGTCCGCTTGCCGCTACGGAACGCACCGCGCTCAAACGCGAATGTGCGTATGGGCAGTTAAAGTTGTTGTTGTTCCTCCCGGTGGTGTGGGAGGCAGGTTCCGCTCCGATGGTCTGGAGCGATGAGTGACGGGTCAAACTCACTGCTTGAATAGAACTATGTGCATTTATTTACACTCTAGTTACAAGTCCCAATTTGGGAGACCATCCTGCCTCGTCTAAAGTCTCGACCCCCGTCCCCAATTTCTCTCAATCAAATCCCAAGTCCGAATCCCTCAAAATCCTCTCCGCACACCTTTTGTAGGCCCGTATGGGCCTCCTTTCCCCTCAGGAACCGACCAATCTTTTCAAATTCTACCACTCCCACGTGGTACACTGTTCTCCAATGGTCGGCGAGCTGTCAACTTGGCGCTGCAACCGCCAAACCCGAATTCCTTGCAGAGTTGTTCTCTGCAAATTTTCCAGTCTGGCTGGCGCCAACCGCTAAATTATTGCTTCGGGCAAAGAGCGACAAATTCACACTAAGCGGCAAAACCTTCTACACACAGGCACACTCGGTTAACATCCACAAACATCCCCAAGAACGGGCCCTCCCGCGGTCTGTCCGAGCAGACTCCCGAAACCCGAGACGTTTCCTAACGACTGCGGGGGACCCGCTTCGTCCGCTCGGCCGCTCTGCCCCCGGAAACGCTCCCTCCAAAATGCCGATACCAGCCTAGAAAGCTAAAAAAAAACAATGCCGACGCAACTCTGAGAAGCTCGAACAAAAGAAAACACCTTAAATATAAGCATGACTTCTATATACTTAACTTGGGCCTTAACGTTAGGCCTAACGTCAAGCCAGCACATACCCGCGTCCTCCCCTCCCGCCGCGCCGCCAGCAGTTCGGCTGGCTCCTTATCAACGATGACTCCGTTGCTATGGAGCCACATGACGCGTCGCAGCCAATGGGAATTTATGCCCCGTTTCGCTCAGGGGAATTTATGTGCCTTTTATCGCTGCTACAGACAACGATAACGCTGGCTTAAGCTCAGATAACGCCGGATCGCTCCATGAGTCATTTAATGCTTTCGCATTAAAAAGCATGAGTCATTTTTCTTCAGCATAATTGTAGTTAGAAGCTGGAGGCGGCTTAGAAAAGTGATACCTGCATCTTTCTTATTTTGTTACCGTGCAGGGGCGTGCTCGGTCGCTTAATGCGGGATTGCTTTGTTGCGGATGGTTGCCAAAAATAAATGTTCCTCTCTTCATGGTTTACGGCGTCAGAAAAAAGGTCTTCTGAACCTTACGTCACGTGAAAAATCGGCGTAGAGTACCAGCTTTAGTATTCTCTAATATATAAGGGGTTAAATTAGAATTATACGTACACCAATTTCTCGTTGATAATACTGGGTTTATGTGAAGCCTGCCAACTATTGCCCGCTATCACTAATGGGAACGAATAAAATAAAACTTTTACGTGTATTAAAAGGGCACTGACAGGTCAAAATAATTTTTTTTAAATCGAAAGTATGGAACTCAGTATTTCTGAAATAAAATAACAATTTCCAAAAGCCGAATTTGAAGTTCCCGCGCGATCCGTTCCAGTTCACTGACGTCAAGGATTGAGTCGTCCTGCAACTCGAGTTTCTCTCACGCCTCCGAACCGTACCGTCCCGAAGTGTTGTGTTCGCCCGCGTCCCGCGAACAACCGCTCTCCTCTCTGCGTGCCGCCTATCGGTGTGAGCAGACGGCGCTTAACTTTCGAGTTTGAAGTTCTTTTAGGGCCCGTTCAGCAATCTCAATTTTTTTAAAAGGGGTGTGAGAGTCGAAGAGAACTAGCAGTGTACTTTTTTGAGCGACGCGGGGGGCCACGTCGCGCCGGTTCTACGTGAAAGGCTGCCCCGGTTTACTTACAACCGAAACTATGGTACACAGACACCAAACCCAGTTGTTTTGACCGTTTGACGATTTCCTTTTCGAAGGCTGAGAGGTTGTCGCGCACCTAAAAAAAGGTAACTCCGCCGAATTCCCCGACTCACCGATCATCCTCAGTGCTACATGTGCCGAGCGCCGCGGCGCCGCCATGTTTTCCGAAGAAGGATAAAAAGTCAGGTGGCGACATCACTCCGGACTCCGATTTTCGGTATTTCAAAAGGAAGGGCCCTAAGTGCGTTCACAATTGCGTTAAAAAAAAACATGTTTTGCGAATGCCGTCATTAAATATCCTAGAAATGTCGCTTAGAAAGCTTCTAAATTTCATAATCGGTTACGTCTCAAATAAAAAGAAGCGAGGCGGTGAGAAGGGGGAGATAAGAGCACCAAAGATAAAAAGGTGCACGCTTGCGTGAGCAAGAATTTTTTTCCCGTTGTGGTATTTTAGCGTGTCTATGACTACAACTTGCATCTTTTTAGACAACAAAAAAATGCGACCTTTGGGATGTCAGTGCCCCTTTAAGTTGACATACCCAACGGGACGTAACAAAGTATTGTGGTATTGTTCCGCAGCTGTAGAGGGGTAATTGGGTCAGTGCACTGCTGCGACTGCCAACACGTGGAACTATTTAACACGGATACAAAGCAGTGATTGCAGGACCTAACTCCAGTATGAGTCATAGAAGACTGCACTGAATGGCTACAAAATTATGTTTCTGCACCAGAATGTGAATTCCTTAAATAAGAAGGTTTTTTCCAAAACAATAATTTAAGTTTCAAAAATTGCTTCAAAACTGACAATGGCTCAACCACCACTGTCACGTAAAATTTATGGTTACATGAACATACCGTTAGACCTCTTCTTCAAAATTTATCAGAAGGGAAACTGACTGGACCATCACCTATACGCAATATTTAATTTTATATGAACATTTCTGCAGAATTCTGCTTCAAAAATTGCCCCAAAACCTAAACCGTTTGTGCCACCAGGTAATTAATAATTGTGTATAAACATTTATTTCGATGCCTCGGGATGTTTTCATACACGCTTATTTTTATAATTAATTCGAGTGTCAATTTCGAAAAGTAAAAGAAAAAACAAGAATGTCGTGGAAACATTTTGTGCAGATCAAACACAGATTAGTAAAAATAACCTTTATTCGTCCTCTTATCGTTTCTTTTTCCTTATCTCAGTCGTTTTTTTTTTATAACTTTTTGGCCAATCACGGTTATGTGAACATTGTGCGATACAGCTGTACTTGTTTTGCGAGATATGCCTTCCCAGGTTAGATTTGGATCTCGGGACATAGATGACAATGATGAGAGCCTGGCTTGCGACAAGGACGAGCTTTTTATGACGACAATCATACGCAGCTGAACCAACAGAGGTTCCTTCATTAACACATGAGTTACGGAAAAAAAAAAAAAAGTTATCTGAAATGCCACGCGAAGGAGCGAAACAGCTGTATCCAAACGGGGAGGACAAACGAGCATTTTGAATTTCGCCATTCTCACACAACCTTGTTCTCGCATGATTTCGCTATCGAGTATGCAGGGTGTGCGGAGGAAAACCGAAACAAATAATGGTCGAACATCCGGGAGGCAGTGTGTCCCTTCCGGTTGGCTAATATTTTTTGCTTGCTTTTGAGGACCCTCAGCGATTAGCGCATGCTTCAAAAATCTCACCGCAGTGGACTAACTGCGGTACCTCCCGAAATGTGCGTATCCGGGATCGACATGCCTTCCTGATCCCTTGGGTGAAAAGGAAGACCACTCGTTCCTCAAAGAAATGACAAATCTGCCGAAGGTATCGTGGGTGCACCTTCAGGACTTCTAATTCGACTCGCCTGGTCAATTTACTTAAGAACGACTTAAAGCCTACAAAATACCTTAACAAGTTCAACTAAGTTCGACGTTAGCGCGTTGGTGAAGTTAAATAAAACAGAAAGAATGAACATGGGGACGGACAGAACAGCACCTCTTTCGTGGTGCTGTTCTGTTTGTTGTGTTGTGCTGTTCTGTCCGTCCCTATGTTCATTTTTTCTGTTTTATTTAAGTTCAACTGCTTTGTTTTGTTTCGTGTAAGAGTAATAACATCATATCCCTTGCAACAGTGTCCCGTCCACAAGCACATAAAGTGCTTTTGCGGGCCTGAATAATTCATGTACTAGTTCGTAATGCAATAAACTTATGAATGTATGTATGTATGTACTCGTGAACGGCAGGGCATCGGCGATGGTCACCTTCCTCCCACTGGCTACGAAGATACGCGCCGAGCTTCCCCGCAGGGGTCGCCGAGCAGGGTCTTGGTTTTAACAATCTTCCGAAAGTTGTTATTACACTTCCTTTAGCGCGACCTGAGTCTCAGTGATGCACAATTTTCTCGTTTTTACTTGTTTTGGTATTCGAAGTTTCTTCCCCAGAGCACTGAGCACGTTGCATTTGTACGTGCCGTAATATGGCCCATCATTTTACGGAGATGGGTCAGTCGAGGCGCTGCGGCCGGGCACCGTGTCGCCGGCCCCACATTCTCGTGTTTAGTCATCTGTCGGCAGCACATCGAAGTTGCTAGCTAGCACCGTGTGCCAATGCCGTCGTCCTACGATCACCAAGGCTCGGCGGCCTTGGTGGCGTCCCTCGTCTTGAGATAATCGAAATAACTTCACTTGTGACATTTTGTTCGTGCCGGTACACATCGGCAACTTAAAGAGACCATAAAACGATTTTTCTACTTTCACTATATACTACTCAGAATCACACCCTAACATTAATAATCATATAAACTTGTCTTAGTTTTTTTGTTTTGTTTTTTTAAGAAATGTCAGTCGGCAAATAAATTCGAGAAATATTATCATAGTTCACTTCCTCAATTCGGAGCCAGACCAAGTGACCACGTGACCTGGTGCATATCCTATGCTGCCAACGCTAATCATATCCACGCGCTGGGGTCGGCAAAGTAGAAAACGCGCGCTGAGCTCCAGGCATTGTTAGAGTTAGCTATTCTAATCGCTGCGGCGTTTGGACACGAGCGAGTGTCCGCCGAGGCATTGGTTGTAATGCCCGTGTCCCACTAGAGCAACATACAGAAACAAAAGACAACGACAAGCCTCAAACCAGGGTCTTTCGCGATTTGAGAGGCTTTGTAAAATAAGGAAGTCTATGCTCAAACACGAGCATCATGCACACGAGGGTATCTCTGGCAGGCTTGCAATCGCTCGTGCTTACTTGACGAGCACCGAACGACTAAACGCCTGCCAAAGGTACCATCGCGAGCACGCTGCATGGGTTTGAGGCTTGTCGCTGTCTTTTGTCTCTGTCTGTCGCTCTAGTGGGACGCGGGCATAACGAGCCGTAGTCGAGTGCTCACGCAGTTCTCGTGTCCAATTCATGAGCCGTGGTCGACTGTCGTCAGGCGGGCGGTTTCGATCCCACAATTACGTCATCAAGCTTTGCGAAGGCAAGACTGAAAGAAATAGTCGCCTTTTATCCTCGCAATATCGCCGCGACCAAGAAGCTTTTCAATCAGTGACGGTCCGTGCGAGTATACTTGGGCTAGACTAGGACCGGTAGGCCTCTGAAAAGTCATGAATATTCCAGCCCGATATCGCTTCAAGGGGGATCGGGCCAACTCGTCGAAAGCCTACTCGTCAAAAACCAACTCGTCGAAAGCCAACTCGTCGAAAGCCAACTCGTCGACGGCCAACTTGTCGACGGCCAACTTGTCAACGGCCAACTCGTCGAATAGGCCAATTAGTAATAGGGCAATTCGTCGAAGGGCAACTTGTCGAAAGACGCAATCTGTCGAAGGGTGATTTGTCAAACGGGTTGAATGACGGTCCGAGCTAAAAGTTCGTGGTTCCTTGTTATCTATTGAACTAAATGTTTATTTGTGCTCGGACTACCGACAGCGCCCTTCTGAGGTTACAAGACGAAAAAAAAAATCGCAGGAGGGCGAAGACAGGACAGAACCTTGAGACAAGTTGAGAAATGTTCATATCGGAATCGCCCTTTTGTTTGTTTTCTTTAATAATTTTTGTAATGAGCCGCCGCAGACTGTCGCCGCGAGGCGGTGTGACTTGTGGACCAGGCGGGCTAGCATTTCTGTTATGAGCCGCCGCAGACTGTCGCCGCGAAGCGCCGTGAACGGGTGGGCCGGATAGATTAACACGTGCCCCAGTGATACACGTGCGACGCAGTGATCGTCCCCCACTGCACCGGAAAAGCGGCGAAAGCTGAAAGTTGTTATCTTCGACAAGAAAGGGCCAACTGGAGGTCTATTACCGTGAGGCGATATTACGCATTACAATAGGGCAGGATTTTCTTCAAAGTTTCGGGACAAAAATGACATATTATGGCTTTGAAATAGCGGCAACCAGTGAGCCTCTTCGACGAGTTTTCCTTCGACGAGTTTCCCTATGACGAATTGGCCTATTCGACGAATGGGCCGCCGACGTGTTGGCCGTCGAAATAAGTTTCACATTAAATGAGATGAAGACGGGACTGAGTTAAAAGCAATAATATTTTCGAAATGTCACGGAAGTTTGACAAGCCCTTTCAGTCTACCACTTAAAGAAACACGGAGCGGCAATCACAACCGTTGTTTTCCTAACCAACATTGTTTACACTCAGCAGCATGATGTAAGCGAAGGATCGTGCAAGAGGGTGAACATTTTCCTAAGTGAACATTTTCTTATACAGGATAAACTGGCATAGCCTGGCTGTTGAGTGTGGAGGCGGCATAGACACGTAGCTCTCAAGTTCTGAACTGCGTCCCTGGCGAGCAACATCAGATATTTCTAGGTCGCGTTTCCGCTGTGCGTAGCGTTGCATCTTTTCAAACGCTCTGACAGTGCGCATGAACCATGAGCAGACACTGAGGAACGAGGCTCACAGACGCTAGTTTACGCCTGTGGAAGGTGCATGATGGGACGCTGGGACGCCACTTCACGTTAGCATTAAATGGTCGCGTTTGCCGGACGCTAGCGGAGGGGCCTCCTTTGTGGTCGCGTCTCGTGAACGCTACCGTGCTTCTGGCCGAGAGCAACAGGCCTATAGAAAGTAGCCAGCCGAGTCGGAGTCACATTGCAAACTGTTTTAATTTTCGAAGCAGAAAGAGAGAAAGAAAAGAGAAGAAAACGAACAAACAAACAGACAGACAGACAGCGCGCGCTGCACAGCGCGAGCTCTTGGCGCGTGTCGTTCGGCAGCGGCGCAGGTGTTCGGGGGACGCTGCCACCGATGGCCAGCAAAGAAGGAACACACAAAGGAGGGAAGAATTCAGATCGGACCCGAACTGAACATAACATTGAGGTTTCTTTTTGACAAGATGTCGGTCAATTCAATTTACAAATAAGCATCACCCTTGTTATATTGATGATTTTTCGTTACATAGAACAAATTGGTATTCCATGCTACTTAACTGGTCACTTTTTGGCAGCTACTTAACTGTAAGCAGTGATAGAGTGCAGGCGAGCTGGTAATTAATCGACATCTTGTAGACCCTGAATTGGGGAACGATAAAAAAAAAAAAAAACGGACGAACTGGTCACTTTCTTACGGTCTGCGTGCGTAATCGTATAGTTCTGCCACGCCCTTGTGTACTTCGTTTTGTCCAGCCCACACACACACAAAAAAAAAGCTCTTGATAACATAAAAGAGGCAATAAGAGCTTCTATATTTTGAGAAGTTATACAGGTATGAGGAACATATAATTATTTAAATCACCGATAACTAAAAACAAAAGGTTGTTTAAGGCTCTCCCAAATTCTTTATATATGTGCCTGTCGAGGATGAAAACATATGAAAAGATATGCAGAGCAGATATGCAGGGCATCAAATATACAGGGTGTTTTTTTTTTTTTAAGCTTAACAGATTTGTTTAAAAAAAGCCGTGAAAGTTACACTTATGCCGCTTGTGGAGGTGAGTTATACGGCCAGGGGGACATATTATAGGAGGCTACTCGTAATGATCAGTCGGCTAATTAATTAAAATTCGTTAATTAACTTTTTAGTTAATGAAAATAGACATATGGTTCCAATTAGAAACTTTCTCAGCGTCATCGAAAACCCCTAAATCAGTCATTTTCAGAAAGACTTTGAGCGCGTGAGAAGCGTAGTAGTGAACTGAAGTTACCGCTCGTGGAGCAGGTACAAAGCTAGAGGTTGCGATTAGGCGCCCGCGCGATTTTTCCGTCTCTTATCTAGCCCCAGCCTTGAGCCTGCTCCACGAGCGGTAACTTTAGTGCACTACTACGCTTCTCATGCGCTCAAAGTCTTTCTGAAAATGACTGATTTAGGGGTTTTCGATGACGCTGAACAAGTTTCTAATTGGAACCATAAGTCTATTTTCATTAATTAAAAAGTTAATTAACGAATTTTAATTAATTAGCCGACTGATCTTTACGATTAGCCCCCTATAATATGTCCCCCTGGCCGTATAACTCACCTCCACAAGCGGCATAAGTGTAACTTTCACGGCTTTTTTTAAACAAATCTGTTAAGCTTAAAAAAAAACACCCTGTATATTCATTATCATCAATAAATTTGTATGAAGTTCCCATAACCACTTGAGGCCAACACAGGAGGACGACACACAAAAAAGCTGTTAAGCCAATACGTGTTTTCTTTCTTTTTCATTTATTTATTTATTTATTTATTATTATTTTTTTTTTTTTTTTTTTTTTTTTTTGCTGCTTGGCAGTTTAAAACGTTGGGTCACCGGGTATGCAAAAAATGACTTTCTGCTCACATGATAGCTCTGAAGGCAAATAATACACGAAATGTGGATAAAAATAATGAATGGTATTCTTCAAAGGAATGCGATACACATGCCGCAAACAAATACATAGAGATGTAATTATATTCTTAGTTATACATAAATAGCGCGAAGGACAGACTACAATTCTTATATTCCTAACATAAATGACATTTGGGTATCAGCTTGCATAAACTCGAAATTTCGCGAGGTACTGCCTCTGGAGGCTTATGTTATATTTGGTTTTAGCTGCACTTGTTTCGGGCCCTCAATTTACGATTCTCTGCTTTATCAGTCATGCGCCCTAACATTTTATTAGGCTGCCGCATATCATCGCGAGACTGCTATAATACCATTATACTGCGCAACTTGACAATTTGGACATCTAGTTTTGCTCGTTTTGCGAACATTGCTATTCACCAGGAAACTGAACCGTTTAAAAGGTTAAAAGGCGCGAACTGAACAGGACGAAAAAAAGACACACGTACGACACGGACATGCGCCAACGTCCAACTGATTTAATAAAACACGAAACATCGTCAAACTGTCGATCCCCATTGCCTAAACAGAAGCAACGAGATAAAAGTTCCTATCACTCATCACACGCAGCCCTCAAGAAACACAACTTCCTTGTTTAGCAGATAAAGGGATGGCATGCTTACGCATTTGTCAGCCGCTTTGTGTATATAACTTGATAATTTCCCCTTCCATCTTCTCCTTTCCTTTCTTAATAAACCTTGTGCTCTCTAACAAAGGTTCACACCCACATCGTTTGCAGTGCTCCGCAAGATGCCCACCCGAATTATTGCTTACGGCTAGCTTGTGTTCCCGCGCTCTTTCGTTAAGGGTCTGACTTGTACACGTTACTGGAAAAAAGGTAACCGGTTACAATTAGAATTACTTCACTGTAAAAAGTAACCGATTACAATTACCATTACAACCTCGAAAAGTAGTCGAAAAATTACTCTAAAGTAATCGATTACATCCCACGTTACTTTTCATTCAACTTTTTTTTATTACGGTAGCATATTCCATGGAATCTCGCGCTCAGTTCCGAAAAAAATAAAAAAGAAAAACAAAGCCTAGTCCGTTTTTGCTTAGAGCTGAGTAAGTTACGCAAACACACTCCATCCCTCTCGTGAAAGAAAAAAAATTAAAAAAGAGCGCTGTTTAAATACATTACTCACAAGAGGCTGAATAAGGTCATTTTTTATACCCAAAAGTAGTCTCCGGTGTATCAAAAAAAAAAAAAAATGAAAAACGTACCCAGGAAACGAAACATAGTGAAGTGGCCTACTAATCCGCGAGGTCACGTGCTTAGTGGTTTCGGAAAAGAATAAAAAAATGGACCATTGTTTAGATGTGAATGACACCAGCACATCTAACCCCCCCCCCCCCCCCCCCCCAAAAAAAAAAAAAAAGAAATTGAAAAAAATTGTAATGGGTAATTTTGTAATCGATTACAGCAAAAAAGTAATTCAATTACAAAGATCGTTACTCCTTCAAGGAAGTAATTGAAGCGTTACAAAATTACAGTAAAATGTAATCGATTACAAGTAATCCATGACTTGTAACGCGTTACTTACAAGTCTGGGTCTGACCGATCGATGTAAACCTGGCCGCAACTAAAAGAAATCTCATAAACCACCCTAGTCGATCCCGCATTCGGTGTATCTTGTTACACGTTTTTTTTTGTTTTTTTTTAGCACGTTACAAACTTTCGTTTTGACAACGCGGAGCATATCTTCGAAAGTTTGGGACACTTTGTGCAAATATGAAACCACCTGCACTGGCATCTTGTCTGTCTTTTCACGACATTTGTCACCGCCCTCCAGTTTAATTTTCTGTAGGAGCCTTTCACACACACTTGTCACTAAACTCTCCGGGTAACCGGCACTCGTCAAGCGTGCAACCTGGGGATCAAAGCTGACCGGCAGTCTATGCTGGCGGCAGCTTTGGCTGCGTGAAAGCAGGTGGAAGCAATCCCACGTTTTACAAGCTTTGAGTGGACACTGCTGAAAGAAATGAGGCCTTTCCTAGTTTGTGGATTATAGCTCCAGCACAAATGATCCTAAGTAAAAATGAACTGCAAGTCTAGAAACTGAATACTGCCATCATTGGGCCTTTCCCAAGTTAAGTTCAGTCCGCCGGACAGTGATCTAAACAAATTAAAAATTTCTGCCACAGCATGTTCCGTGCAATTTGTTGTACATTCCCCCAGAATAACCAAGAAATCATCCAGATAGCGGATAATCATGACCACATTCATCCCGTCAAGAGCACCCGATATGCGCTTGTCCATAGCAGTCCTTTTAACCTTTTAATCTATATGTACTAACTAGGCCCAACCAAAGTATTATTGAACTGTTTAACATGGTTTGCACGTGACGTCATCGCAGTATATGCAGGTGGCCATTAATATTTGTTCTTGCTGAGAAAATTGAACCCGGTGGCGCAAAATACACGCTGCAGAAGGTTCGCGCTCAGTGCAACTGCAAGCCATGAAGGGAGGTATACAAATGATTCTTGCTTGGAGCAGCGTCATGGGGAACGGAGCGAGCGTATGGCACACCGGACACGCGCTTTCTGGCAAGAGTGTTTTTTGCAAACAAAGTAGCTTCCGGGGCCACGTTTTCTGATCTGTTCCAAAGATGCGGGGCTTCGGAACCTTTACAACACAATATGTTTTTAAACCGCCCCCCCCCCCTTTTTTTTTCTTTTCTTTTTGCTTCTCCATAGGACATTTTTTTTATTCATGAGGAGTTAATTCTAATATTATATTTGTGTCACTTGTTAACAGTAAAACGCCGGGTAGTCATTACATTTGTTTTTCACCCAGAAACTGTGAAGTTTTAACAAATACAGATGTGGTCAGAGCTTGGGGAAGAACTTGAGAACAACACTTTTATGAGACACATGTTTCTTATAAATACGACGTTACATAGAACAACAAGTGTGTATGAAAGGGACACCTGAAAAGAAAGATCCTAGTGGCCTCAGAGGGAAACCGAACGTTGAAAACCGTTCTATGCTTCTATTCTCGGGTACAACTTTCCGAGGCAGTTCAGCAACAACGAAGACATCTTTGGGTGCCTCAGTGATGTGTACATCTAAACTGGGTCGTGCAACTGTTTTTGTACTTTCAGTAAATACCGCTAAAAACAAACTCCTGACGTTTATAACTTGCAAAAAAGCACCCATTAGTTTTACTCTCCGCGCAATGGCAAACGCAGAACAAATAAAGAAAAGAAACAGCTTTCCCCTCCGCAATTAGAAAAAGCGGCCACGTGAGCTGACCCTAATTACATCCCATCAGTGTTAATTATGGTCATGTGTTGGGATTGGAAAAGCATAGAGCACACGCTCTCTTGTTAACTTCGTGTCCTTGTCTTCTTTGCTTTAATTTTATGTTTAACGAAGGTGAACCAACTAGCACAGCAACGTACCTCACTACATAGAGCATGGGTTGAGCTTCAGACATTGTTAGAGTTCGGCTATTCTCATCTTTGATTGAACACGAGCCGTTACCCCAATATTTGGCGACGCTGATTGTCATGAACTCGTGCGCCCGACTCGGGCCCGTCGTTTGAAGCGCCATCTAGATTTTTGTTTCATAACTGCGTGTTCCATAAATTATGCGAAACGCCATCTAGACGCTGTGCATCAAAACATGCATTCCATAGTTGGCTTTCAACGAGTTGGCATAGACCCCGTTTCACGACCCCTTTAAGAGCCGAACACTGGGGCATTTCGAGAGCGTATAGCTCTCGTGGAATCGCTCGCTAGTGAACCAAGAGTCGTCGCTCACCCACCCAAACACAAGGCAAACATAGGAGAACCGGAAGTATTTCTCTCCCCCTGTCATGGCAGCCGAAAGAGGGAGCACACCCTGTATACTCTACAAAATATTTGTAACAAAAAGGCACAACCTATTTTTTTTATATAAATTCCAACATTTAATGTTTTAGTAGTTTAATATTTTGATCGTTCATACACGCGTCCTGCGTTTCTTAACTTGTCAGTGGCTGTGGAAGACATACGAGCACAAACGCACACACTAAAACGGTAGTTACGCGTCGTTTTAGTATGTGCGCCCCCCCCCCCCCCCTCTTAGGTTTTTTTTTATATTGCCCGCGTCGTCTCCATTTTTCGGCGATTAAGCCCGCCGCAGCAGAAGGTTGAAAAACGACGTGCTCCACGACGTGTCCACGACGCTGCATTTTTCGGCTCTGTTTGGTTGAACTCCTCGGCTCGTAGTGTCGTCTGGGCTCTGACTTAAAGTGTAGCGATGAAAGTATGGTGCGATTGATCAATATCCTGCTGGGTAATACGAGATGTTCATAATTTCTTCGTAAACGTTTACCGCCGAATTAAAGACAACGAAACATGATAACCGCGTCGTTATCAGCGCGAGCGGGATTTGCATTCGAACTCACCGCAGTCAAAATAGTGTCACAATTCCCCATGTACCGTAAAACCGCGGTCGCACTTTTAATACTTCATACAAGAGACAGTCTGCAGAAACTGTCTGGGCTGTGTTTCTCCCTACAATAACGATCCTGTTCTGCCGGGGTCACACTGTTTATACATCATAACAAAAGTCAATCTGCATACAGATTCGAATGCGAGTCCCCGCGAGATCCGTGCTTCGAATGCCGCGTGTCCATGAGTTCAAGGATAAAGCTTGGCACGCGGCATTTGAACCACGGATATTTCGGTGACTCGTCTATGCAGACTGTCCTTTGTATGATGGATGAGCAGTGTGACCCCGGCTTTACATTAATCGCACAAAAACTGTCTGCGGGCATACTCAATACACACAAATGTATGAAGCAAGCTTGCTTCGAACATGTTTCTGGTATCCCTCTAATACCCCTGTTACACGGGCACACTTAACCGCGGTTAACTCAGCTTAACTGCTGTTTCGCGGCACCACAGATATGCCGCAGTATACTCTCGGACAGCTATTCCATAACAAGTGAAGAGCGCGCGTGCACTGCTTCGATAGATGCTCAAGATGCTCAAGCGCACGTTCGCCCATAGCTTTGACTGCATATCCGCAGAATGTGTTCGGCAAGTATTGTGCGCTAACTGTGGCTTAGCGTAACTGCAGTTAAGTGTGCCCGTGTAACAAGGGTATTAGAATTCTTCTGGTATCCCTCTTTGAATGCGCACTTTGTCGAGAAACTCGTCATCAAACTACGATAAAGCAGTGACATCTGGGAGAAGGTTTTCCCTAACGTTTACGAATCGAACAGCATAAAGTCCGGCAGACTATTATTTTTAAGTGTCTGTTGGCTTGACTCAACATCTTTTGATGGTATAAAACTCCACGGCCGTAGGTAGTTCTTGACACTTACTTTGCCCAAGTCAAGAAAGGATACTCAGACAACTACTATATTTTTAATGAAACAGGTATCGAATTACAGTACCGTCTTGGCGAATAAGGTCGTCATCGAAGGAAAATGAAATTAAAAAAAAGTTGTTTTATGGTTCTTAGATTTTTCATGTGTACTGACCTGGTCCACGCGGACGTCAAACTTTGCCCGTTCTATGATTTAGAACGCATACAAAAGTTCCACTGTATGCAAAATAACAAGAATGACAAATAATTTTTACGCATAATTTAGTCTCTGTATTTGTATTTTATACATATTGTATGAGCGTTGAAAGATTATATCAGTTGACACGTATAGTCGGCGGGACACAGCTGTACCTATGGTTGCGACAAGGATATACCCACGTAAGACTGAAATCTCGCAACAAACTAGACAATCGTCAAAAGCGGCAAACGAAAGAGCTGCTCCTCGCGTGACGACGGAAATGCGCTTTATCCCGCCTCGCTGACGAAGCAGACACACGATACTTATTCAAATACGAGATAGATCGACCGAACACCTGTGCATTAGATAAGATGAGGGGCGCCGGTAGAGATTTGGGTTGCGTAATCGTTTCCATTGTTTCTCGTGTTTTATTGCCTTTTAGATCCGCTTCTAGATGTTGCGTATTAGCTTGACATCTTCTGGCGAACTGAACATGAAAATTTTTAATACGGGCCTGTACCTTACCTTATTCACTGCACTGACTTTTTTTCTTCTGTTAGTGCTGTTTTGGTGTAGCTTGATTGATGAATGTAATGCTTTTGTACGGGTTTTTTTTTTTTTTTTGTAAATGTTGTGTTTTATGCAATGAATGAAGATAATGAGGAGTTTTTTACAGACGAAAAAATTTGTCTCTCGACGACTTTTTTGCGCGAGTAAGCCGATCTTTGCTTCTGCACCCCGAAGGTGTATCCACACGACGGAGTTTGTCCGCTGACCAGTTCCTACGAAAACCGCGTTGTCACTGTCTGTCAGGTATAGGGAATCCTCCGTGTACCTGACTGAAAGGGTAGGTGAAACTCAGGAACATGTTCGCGGACCTGAGGAACAACTTGAAATATCTTCTGTACCACATAACGTCATAAAAAGGGTCCGCAGACCTACTCGTGAAGACTAAACCACAGTTACCGAGGCCTTAAACACAATTTCAACGTACCGATTTCCAGCCCAGCGGCCGATTCCAGGAAAGGGCGTCCGACCTATCTACCATTCAGGAAAAGTCTTATAGCCGGTGCCATTTTCAGCGTTCGTGCCCGTATGCTTTGCTCAGTTCCCGGAGCGGCGAACATACGCCTGATGAGCTGTGATGATAGCACGCTGGGTTGTGGTTTTCTAAACACTGGAGCAATGTATACAAAGTCATTTCCTTCTACAGAAACTTTGTTATATGCAAGTTTTTTGTTTGCTTGTTTTTTTATTACAGAGTTAGAAACATAAAGGTTGTAGTTTTACGGAAAGGACAAGAACCGAAAATTTTTAAACAAAATTACAAGAAAAGAAAAACTGAAGGAAGTAAAATAACTTGACAATACAACTGCCAAGCATGTTATTATTTATATACATTTTTGACAGCTGTGTCTGCCACAAAATATTATCTGCGTGATCTTATATAAAAAGAAAACGTCTATGGGTTATCTGGGACTATCGAAGCCGCCAAAATACTGGACAATTTCTCACAGTATACACTTAGTGCATCCAGTAATGAAAAGACAGTCCCAGACCAGTAAAGAAAAGGAGAGGAGGGGGCAAGTGATAGTTACGGCAGTTACGGGTGGCCAATATGATAGGATTTCAGCCTCCACTGGCCGGTGCGATAGCCTTGCCAGTGCTTTTGTTGAAACTAACTAAAGTAACTAGATTTTCAATCACTACTTGACTGTGCTACAAACAACACAAGGAAAAAAAACAAGGTTATGGTAACTAGATGAACACAAATAATTATATTTGTATCGCGTATGTGCGCTAGAGGTTGCTGAAGTGTTATTTTTTTTAGTTTGCCCTATGTGGTTCAGGTTATCACCGTTCTCATGTGTATGTATTTCACATCACTTCACTACTGCCCTATTATGTCGTAGTGTCAAGCTCGCCCCGCCAGATTGTTTTTATAGCACTATGGGGGGATATCTTGTTTTCTTTACCGAGGGTTTTCCTTTAATTTATTTTTGTTCTTTTTCTTTTCTCCGGTGACTGTGCCTGCCACTCCAGTGCGACTCAGTGCACTTCCTCAACAAGAGCGCCCAGTGCAGCTTCGTCCAGGCTAACGAAGACTGCCACGGCGACGAGAAGTGGCTGGCGTACACCAGCTTCGTCTACTGCGCCTTCGGGTCGGGGAACACGGTGCCCGCCCTCGGCGTCCTGGTAGGTTCCGTGTCTCTAGCCAAAAGTAAGGGGAAAAGCTTTTTTTTTTTTTTTTTTTTTTCCTGAGATCACAAAGGACAGAGCGCGACACAGTAAGCTGTATATATTCTGCTTGCGGAGCGAAGTGTCGTAACGGTCACAGACATTTTACTCCAAGTATTGCTGGAAAAGCGACCGTCGCTTCTGCAGGAAGCGTGACGCGCGACGACTTGAGGCGGCGATTCACCGCGCAAGCGCAGTCGTGTGTCTCCCAAATCCCTTGAAAAAGCGCGCGAGCGCGCGCGCTGCGTCGTCGGTTGTCATGTGGTCTGCTCTTTGACGGCCACTTTAATACAGCACTTGCGTTATAAAAAGAACGCAATTACACATGTATAAGTGGCACACACAATGCCCGAAGGCTCAAGAAACTTTCTGCTCGTCAGACTTCAACGTAAGATATACATTTCGCGAACGGAGAGAAAAATATTTGGGCCGCCCCAAACATGGCGCTTCGCAATGCCACTTCCCCGCAAGCGCTTGAGGCATATTTGGCGCGTGTGACCCCATTCTCCACCAATGAGCAGCTGCGGCGAGAGAAAAAGAAAGGCGGTATTCTGGCTTCTATAATTGCGTCGTGTGTATATGTTTATAAAGCCGGAAGTAATGCCCGATTCACGTGGTGCGAATTTACTTGCGATTTCGCAATTGCGACGCCGCTTATAACAAGAAAAAAAAAAAAAGAAGAGACGAGCGTGGTGGAAGTTGCGGTGCTCAAAATCACAGCTGCGAAATCACGAGGAAACTCGTACCAGGTCAATCGGGCTTTGGTTAGCCATATATGGGCGTCTGGTGTCTCAGCTATAGATGAGAAATTTAGTTAGTGCAATACAACCGCTAGCCTGGGGTCTTTAACGTGCACAACACTGTAGTGATGCACGACCAAACGCCGGTACGATGCTCATCCAGATCAAAACGGACACGGGTGGAGGTGGAACCCAAGATCCTTGGGTTCTGCAGTGTGAGGTTTCCCTCCACGCGCTCCGAGCTTCAGTGCGTTGACGCACTCGGCCGCCGATCACCGCACTCTGTTAGTCACTCAATAGCCAGAACAAGTAAATGCCAGATTTTAGTGTTTTGTCTCGTCACGGTTTGCCTTCGAAGCTACTATGCGCCGAATCCGAAAGCCAAACGCCCGACGCCAGCGCTTCGCGTTCTAACGCGTTCGGCGAGTGCAGCGGAGACAAAGGCAGCTAGCTTGAGGTCTACCCACTAATCCTTCCAATCAGAGCTCGGTGTTCTGACGTCCCAGCGCGCTCTTGTCTCCTCCCCTCCCTCAGTCTCTCGGCGGGTAGCCACCAACAACTTAAGAAGCACATGTGCATCCGGAGCATTTTACTGTCACTCCCGAGCTAATCAGATTGCAGAATGAGCCGATAGGAACGTCTAAAAACGAACCCAGAAGTGTTAAAGAAGCCATGAAACGATTTTTTCAACTTTCGCTAAATACTTCTTCGAATCACTCCCTAGCTTTGCGGGGAGTGATTCGAACTATATATTCGAGGCGCAAATATTTTAAGTTACCATCTTAAAGGGGCCATGAAACCATTTTTCTGCTTTCGATAAATTCACTCCCTAACATTTATAACTGAATAAACTCCCCATAGATTTTCTTTCTAAGCGATAGGAGTCGGCAAATGAATTCGAGAAATATGACCATCGTTCATCCCCTCAACTCGTAGCCAGGACAAGAGGCCAAGTGGCCTGGTGCCTATCCTATGCGGGCGATGTTAATCACAGCCAAGCGTTGGGGTCGGCAAAGTAGAAAACGCATGTTTAGCTCCAGGCATTGTTATACTTCGTTTCACCTTACGTCCGAGCGCGGCCGATGTTATGAGCCGAAGGGCCAATCAAACAGCGCAAAAAGCGCAACGTCATGGAGTGCTCTCTGCACTTGATAGGTCCAGCCGGCGGAGGAGCACGCACAAAGAGACGTCGAATACCGGCTGGTCCTATCAACTACAGAGAGCACGCCATGACGTTGTGCCTCTTTCGCTGTTTGATTGGCCCTTCGGCTCATAACGTCGGCCGCGCTCGGACCTAAGCTGAAACGAAGTATAGAGTCTGGCTATTCTTATCACAGTAGTGGTTGGACACGAGCCACTACCCGAGTGTCAGCCGAGGCATTGATTGTTACGAGCCGAAGTCGAGTGGTCACGCAGTTCTCGTGTCCAATCCATGAGCCGCGCTCGACTGTCGTCAGGCGGGTGGTTTCGATCCCACAATTACGTCATCAAGCTTTGCGAAGGCAAGACTCAAATGAGTAGTCCCCTTTTATCCTCTCAATTTCACCGCGACAAGGAAGCTTCTGAATCAGTGGCGGTCTGTGCGAGTATACTCGGGCCAGACTATAGGTCCCGTACGCCTCTGCAAAGTCCCGAACATTCCAACCCGACATCGTTTCATGACCGCTTTAACATAAAAAGCCACGCCCGTCGTTTCTTAAGCTGTCACTGACTACATGGTAAGACTCAAGTTAAGAATGTGCCAAAAGGTACCGCGGCCTTTCGCACGCGCTCGTTACCCTCCGTCGCACTTGGGTTGTGGGGGCACCGAAGTGTTATCGAAAATAGAAAGCTGACGCTGGAGACGGAGCTTCTTTATGCAGCTTGTATGTTGCAACAGACTATGCGGAGAGCAAGTCGTCTGCTTCTGGCGCAGGGGTTGCGGTGACGTCAGAACGACGCCGAGTTCTGGTTGGCTTTGATTGGAAGGATAGTGGGTAGACCTCGATGCTAGATGCCTCGAGGTCTACCCACTATTTTTTTTTTTTTAATCAGCCAATAAGAGCGTGGGTTTCTGACAGCATCGCAACCCTCGTGCAAGAAGCAGACGAACTTGCGCTCCGCATAGTGTATGCGGATCTTTTTTTGTCGTCAGTTACACCAGCCTATCACAAAATAAATCAACTTGGGTTAGCTGGAAAACACTGCCTCACTTCTTTTACCTATACAGATTGAGAAACGCAGTGTGTGCTTTGAGATGTTCACTCTTCTCGCTTTGTGATTCATTCTCGTTCTCACCGGCCAATGCCACAATTTCATTGGCTACACGGCGATCATAACATGTCCGGGACTGGACTGGCCCTGTGTTTCTTAGGCCATACATCAGTGGCCATAGAAGATTGGAGTGTGATGGTTCGCGAGGATGGATTCTCGTAAGGGTATGGGCCGGAAGTACGTCACGTGAAACGGCCCAGTTTTAAAGCGAAACAGCGAGCAGCGAAGCCAAGACTGGTGCCGAGAGACGCAGGCAGAAACGCAAAAGGCACTTTCTCTGGGTTGGGGGGGGGGGGGGGGGGGGGGGGCAGCAGCTTTTGATTAGATAAATCCCGCATCACCACGCACAATCATGCACGGAGATACCTATTGTCGAACGATAACTGGAAGTGGCGGGATGATATCCGGGACGCTTATCGAGCAGGCATATTTTGAATCGTACGTAATGTGATGATTGTGGCGGATGACGGTCCCAACATGTACTGTATACGCTCGGAGCTGGCACACAGCGACCTGACTTCGCGGGATTTAAATGCAGAATTGCAATCTCGCGGAAGCGAACTCATATTGCGGAGCGTCGTGTGCCACAGTTTGAGTTGGTCAGCTGCCAGAAGCGTTCGGACAGCGACGACAACAAAAAAGAAAACAAAAGAAGCGCGAAAGAGGACGCCGAGACTCTGAAGACGCTTCGAAAAGACTCCGCCAGCTGCCAAAAACGTGCCGGATGACAAAAAAAGAAAAAGAAAAAAAAGAAACAGTAGGGGTGGGAAAGAGGTTGCCGAAACGCTAATGAAGCTTCAAAAAGACTTCGCCAACTGTAAAGGACGTTCGACACACACACACACACACACACACACACAAAAAAAAAGGCTGAAGAGAGGACGCCGAGACGCCGGAGAGGCTTCGATAAGAACTCCTCAGCTTCCAACAGCTTAGAAACAAAGTAAAAAAAAAATACGGTACAAGGAGATAGGTGATGCTTGGAAAAGGCGTCTCCAGCTGCCAAGGGCGTTCGGAATAACAACACAAAAAACAGAAAATGGCGAAGAGAGGACGACGAGACACTGAAGACGCTTCGAAAATGCCTCACAAGCTGCCAAGAGAGTTGGAAACAACAGAAAAAAAATGTTTTTACAAAAGGAGGACGAGGCGACGCTTCGGAAAGGCTTCACCAGCTACCAAGAGCCTTGGAAACAACGGAAAAAAAAGTTTGTACACAAGGAGGACGAGGTGATGCTTCGAAAAAAACGTCGGGAGCTGCCAAGATTGTTCGGGGATAAAAACAAGAGCGAGGAGAGGGTGCCGAGAAGCTGGAGACGCTTCGAAAAGAGTTTGCTAGCTACCAATAGCTTCGGAAACAACAAAAAAGACTACAAAAGGAAAACGAGGCGACGCTTTCAGTAGAAACGGCGGCGCGTTCCAGGAAGACAGACTGGACGTTAGCGTCCGCTGCCTTCCTCATACATCTCAATTCCACATATGACAGCTTGATCGACAGATTAAAGTACAGATGCGATATCTTTACAAAGAATGCGTTTTATCAGCCCAACTAGAGAAGACAGTCAAGAAGGACTGACTGTGACTTCTCGTGACACCATGACGTCACCTTCACGTCACGTTACACCGTTATGACGTCACCGTGGCATTTTGACATTGCATGACGTCATGACGACATCATGATATAATGACGTCATGACGTCAGCACGGCCTTGTGATGACGTAATTATTAGAGCATGACTTGTTCGTTGCCGACATCATGGCGAAATTTTCTGTTGAAAAGCTTCAATTGTGTTCGAGCCATGTTTGCGTCATACACATGTACGCTTCGAACATGTTTAAATTCAGTTTTTGGATGACTGTCCCATTCGAACGGGATTGTGCACGAAATCAGGAAAGGTAAGGCAAAAGGGTGAAAGCTAAATAAATTATTATATTTACAAAACGCGCGACAAGAAAACGACTATGATTGCAAGAAGAACGAAATTAACTGAAAATTAAAAAGAAAATCATATTTAAACATCGCCCTGCAAGTACAGTCCTAAATACACGTCGTCCCTCCCATCGTCTGCCCAATCGTCAGTCACGACTGGCAGTCCGTACGGCGTTGGCACCGCTGGCAATCTGGGCGGCAGGGTGGAGTGCCTCAGCGGTGCTGGAGCGAGGCCATCCGCTGGTGCACTTGCCCCGGAGCGATGCCGAGGTCCAATGATGTGGATGTAGGACTAGATTTGCAGGGACGATGTATAATTCGAAGTTTTGACTTTACACTTAATTTCGTTCTTCTTACAATCACACTTGTTTTCTTGTTATGTGCGTTTTAAATATAAGTGTTTGTTACCTTTCACCGGTTTTACCTCACATCTTCTGATTTTATGTACGGTCCCGGTCGAACATGACAATGAACAATGCGACGGGATGGTCATGCAAGGAAGAAACGCACCTCGACACTATATGCAGACTGTCCTTTGTATGGTGTATTAGCGGAGTGTGACCCTTTGCTAAAACTATCCGTTCTCGAGATTCCGTTGGAGCTCATATTCCGTTCACCGTTAGGCTGAGAGAGCGCGGTGGAATCCAGGTGCTCGCCGGTTAGCAGACAGCAATTACAAGTGTTCGTTTTATGTTTTATCCTAATTTTATGGTCTTCAAATAAAATATATTATAATAATACTGTTTTCACGCGCAAAAAAAAAAAAGTTAATATCGGCCTTGAGTAGTCATCTTGCGCATTTTTTTACGCAAATAAACCGCTAAGTTAATACATTCTTATATCAAAGCCTTTCTTGAAATCAATACTGCAACAGAGCTGGTATTTCCGACACCGAACTTAAAGGGGCCATGAAAATATTTTTCTGCTTTCGCTCAATACTACTCGGAATCACTCCCTAACGTTATTAACGTTAGGAAGTGATTCTGAATACAGTTTGTAGTGCATCCATTTGTGTCAGACCTTGATTTTTATCGTCTAAAAAAAAACGTTAAAACGAGAAAACGTACATTAAGTTTCGTCATCTTGTAATTTTCACGTCTAGCTTATCGGCCTCCTGGTGATGTTCCTGGGACTGGGCGTCACCGCGGACGAATTGTGAGTAATCTTTTTAGACGTTTGCAGGGTGTTGTTCGTTTTATGACCAAGTCTCCAGCAGATGAACAAAGAACAAACACAGCTCAAAGACATTCCAAGTGCACTTTCAAGCTACCACCTTATACACACACTCATCAACCAGCGTCAAATGACCTTTTTTAAGAACAGGCAGTGCTTTCACAGATTCTCCAGGTTATCAAAAGCTGGTTTGTTATGTTAATGGACAATGTTCAAAGTTCGTTCATCTACCCATACAGAACACATGGTGCGAGAGATTTCAGGAAGACATTAATGGGTCGTTATGACGTTGTGGGGACGTCCTCAGGCCCATATCTTCTGTCAGGATAGTGGGACGAGTGGCCTTTCTCTACACCTTCGTTTTCCGGGACCTTCCCTCTCATCTAAGCATTCGGTCGTTGTTTGTGTGTGTGTTCTCGTTTCTTGCCGAGTGTTAAACCGCTGTTGATAGCGTAGCATGCAGTTTAAGGCAAGGGTTATAACTTATAGACCATGCTGTTTGCGCGTTTTCTCATATATTTAAATACTTTTATCCTGTTTTAAATCAAGTTTTTTTTTTCTTCTTTTTAAGTCTATAAGGAGTTGCTTTTACATGCGATTATGATTTTCGCGTTTTGATACACTATTTCTATGTTCCTCGCCGCGTTTAGATCGAACACTTATGGTAACTTAACAACTTGAAAGTATTTCTCAAAACGCAAGGAGATCTCTACAGACTCATCATGTGAAGCTGTTTCTCGGTGGTATAATTTAATTGCTCGTGACATGCCTCAGAAGTAACCACAACCTGTGGTAGCAGCTCAGTTAACCAGCTAGGTGCCGAAACTAAAAATAAAATAAAAAGAGGGGCACAGAAGACGATACAGACGAAATATTCAAGGATGCACAGAACTACTGGAATGTGCAGTTACGTTCAGTGCGAAAATGTCGAAACTTTCAATGCTCTAGAGACACTTAGACCGTATAAAAAAGCAGAATTGTAACCCCGAAGCGGCGATGAAATGTAATATTTTTTTTTATTATTAAAAAAACATACATACTTTTTGTATTGAGGGGGGGGGGGGGGGGGTGTTTATATTAACGAGACACGAGTTGAAATGAATCTTATAATAACTAACATGAATGTGTGTTTTTTTCTTTTTTTTTTAACAGCCTGACGCCGTCATTGATTGTGATATCTGACTCCTTGCGGCTCTCCCAGAACATCGCTGTATCCTTTGTAGAGAGCCTATAGACATCTCGTTGGGCCACCTTAGTGCGTGGACTGGTGCAGAAGGTCAGAACGTTAGGATTCCGCGTGTATCTCAGAAAAGCCCTCTTTCGGCTTCTTTTTCAGATTCTCCGCAATTTTTCGGATGTATAGGAGTAGAAATTATCGAAGTTTCAAAGCAAGAATAGGCGCTAAGAGATTCCAGTTCTATGAAAAGCGCAAAGAGACAACCGTCAGCGTCATTTTCCACAGCCTTTAATTTAAAAAAAAAAAAGTGCCTCACTTATGGCGGACCAGGCGTCTAGCCTTGTCTATGAGGAAACAGCTTGAACATTAAACACTTACACACATACAGGACAGGACATACACAGAGCTGTGTATCTCCTGTCCTGTCTGTGTGTAAGTGTTTAATGTTCAGGCTGTTTCCTCATAGACATGTACCAACTAGCTCAACTCAAACCGGTAAACCGGCCTTGGTTTGTAATCATGTAATTGCAATCTGGTAGTACACACACAAAAAAAAAGCGAAATTATTTTTCTCCAACTTTTGTTCAGCTGCTAAAAGGAAAGGGAAAATCCGAAAGGAAATGGAGCAAAGTGGAAAGTTGGGCCAGTCGGTTCATATTCTTATATATAAAAGCGTCAAAACCGACAGGGACAAAGAGGAGTAAATAACACGCGCCTTGTGTCGTTTCCACTCTTCGTTGTCCTTGTCGTTTTTGGCGCATTTATATAAGTGAAAGGAAATGTTTCTCGTGTGTTTCTATTTTATGCTTTTGCCTGCTGCGCAACGAAATATATTAAGACTTAAAGCAAAAAAAAAAAAAAAACGCCGTGTTACAAAAAAAACAACTATTTGAATATCTCAATTATACGCTTCTAATATACAGTTCCTCTTTCTTTCGTTTATCAGCTGTCGTATGGAATTTTTATTGTATTTTAATAAGCCAATTAAAGGATACAGTTTCTGTTTGCTTGATATCTGGATGAGTCGAGAAGGACGATAATGCATGGTGATTCCTACCTTGAAGCAACCAGAACATAAAATAGATCATTACCTTTTTTGTAGGGCAATTGCAATTGAAATTATAACTTTCTTTGACAAGTTTTTTGGCAAATATACAAAAAAAAGCTCCAAAATCGTTCCCTTTATTTGAGGTCCTGCAAAATCGGTGTGTATTATATCAAAATAAAGCTGAACACCGGCTAAATTTAGCTCGCATATTTTATAACTGAAATGTCAACCGCACTTTTTCCGGAATGTTTGCACCGCGTTTGTTAAGCGTTTCTCTACAAGCCTTAAGCTCCCGCTGCTTTTCAAGGAGCCTCAACAATTCCCTACAACCTCGATTGATCTAAAAAAATAGTAAAAACAATTAACAACAAAAATGTGAATTATTTGATTTTTTTATTTGACCATATATCGGCATTCAATAAACAGAACAAAAAGTAAAGCATTAGAAATACCACGAATCTGATTCCGAGAATAAAGAGGATTGCACTATCTTCTTTTCGAACCCCATCATTTGTTCGGAAGCAACGTGAATTTAAACGTTTTCATAGAGAATAAACTTTTGCACGGGGAGGTGTTTTCCTTGACATCCATGAAGGGCGTGACATTCCTGGCATTCGGCAATGGCGCTCCGGACATCATCTCCTCACTGGCCGGAATTCAGCAGGCCCGGCCGGCGTTGGTCATCGGAGAGCTCTTTGGTAAGAAAATTGAAGTCGGACTTTTTTAAGAATAAACGGGGCTATATATCTCCTACAGCTTAAAATGAAAGGTAGCTTTGTTACATATTCCTAGTTCCTGCTGTCGAAAGCGGGCTGAAACGACTTACAGGGTGTTATTTACGAGGAAACGAAGTTGCATCATACTTAAGGAGGTGGAAACTGCCTTGGGACCTTTATTCAGGTAATAATTGCGGAAGTTTGACAGAGTAAAAAACCCTATTAAGACAGGGAACAAGTCACCATTACCAGTCAGAAAAGTAATCTTACCCGAAGGACTCGATCGCACACTTGCAACCGAGTAGGACTGGCTGAAACAAGACCGGTTTTAAACCTTTTGCGACAATTTAGGACCTGCTCCGCATCAGCGCATCTGGTCCTACGCCATCGCAAGAGGCTTCAAAACCGGTCTTGTCTCACTCCTTCGTACTCGGTTGTTAGTGTGTGAACGGGCCTTAATAATATAGCACATTGTTCAGAGCGCGCGCTCAGTAGACGATGTCAATTACCACCTGCCGCCCGATCCAGATGACTTGAGTTAAGATGGCTCGGTGTAACTTTCTGTATTAAACATTTATCCACCTCTCACCGCCTCCTAAAACGATTGATAATGTGGAACGGGTGTTGCGGGAGTGTAGTAAAGGCTGGCCGTGAGCATGTGCTCAGCAACAACAAATTTCGCGATGGCCTCCAATGAATATAATTGATAATCGGATAAAACTTCTTCCATTACAACTTTTTTCCCACTCTGATTTTGCTTATTTCACTTTTTCGCTTCCAAACTTCCAGGAAGTTTCTCGCTGGTGCCGGCGAATAACCACACAACGAAACAAACATGTTTCCCAACCAAAAACTCTGGTCACGTGTCTCCCACAGGCGCCGGCATTTTCGTTACCTGCATTGTGGCGGGTTCCATCTGCCTGACGCAGGACTTCAGCGTCATGGAGCGGCCCTTCCTGCGTGACGTCATCTTCTACATTGGCGCCACATACTGGGCCTTCTTCCTTTTTTACAGTAGAGAGATCACCATTTCTCATTCAGTCGGTGAGTCAGCTCAACCTGGTATCCTTGTCGTCACACCCATACGTCCCACCGTCGCATACATTTAAAACGCATAAACGAACATTATTTGTAGGAACTTTCTTTAATAGAAAACGTTTATTCTTATGCTGTTGAGAAAATGTTTTGACATTTTCTCAAGTTTCGGGTTTTTAGTGAACATGAACATTTTGCTCTAAAAGCGCAAGTTGTGCCTAAGCTTCTGCAAAAATTGGTGTCGGTTAGCTTTTCTACCTAGTAGCACGAACGGCGATATCTCACGCTGTAGAAACCAGGGATTCTAGGTTTTTTCATAACACCAAACCAGGGCTCCTAGATTCTACGAAAATTGAAACCAGGGATCCTGGGTTTAATCCTTGCCTTTGTCGGATTCGATATGGACGAGCATTGTACTTTCTTTCGTCCGCGTAATCAATACTGCATGTCGGGGCACGCTGAATAGTTCAGCTTAGAAGTTGCACTGCATTGGCCAAGTGGTTCCTCTACAGCGTTGAACAAGTTTCGCCATACTGTAGAGGCACTTGATAACTATTGATGCGGGGATTATGAAGTGATTTCATTAGACTGAAGAGAAAGATTAAAAATGGCGGTTCTAACGGAGATTCTGAGGGGTTCTCTGTTGCTTATCCTTCGCCTTGGTACAGTCCTGCTCTGACCTCGTTCTCTTCTTCCTCCCTTGTATCGATCTCTGCAACGTCCAGTTTTCTGTTAATAGAGCTTTGAAATTCATACAAACAAATTGCTCTAGATGATTTATTAGCGCTTCATAACGCGGTAAAATATTTTCCACTGTGAAATACAAACTTCTTATAGGATACCGACTACATACAAGTATTAAAACATTGTATCGCAAATTGATGGGCAATTGCGTTGCATACGGGAAACGTTCTAGCATCACGTGACGCCACTTTCCCCGCTAAATTCAGCGGGAAAACTGAATTGGTGTGTAGGTAACGTGACGTTAATTTCCCGCTACGTTTAGAGGAGAAACTAAATTGCCGTAGAGGTCACGTGACGTCAATTTCCCCGCTAGATTTAGCGGGGAAACTGAATTGGTGTGTTGGTCACGAGACGTCAATTTTCCCGTTAAACTTAGCAGGTAAATTGACGTCACTTGACCTGATATCACGTGACCTATACACCAATTCAACTTTTCCGCTAAATTTAGCAGAGAAACTGAATGGGTGTGTAGGCCTGTGTGCTGTGCGCCAACACTGTGCGCGTTGCATTATGGAACGTCACAAGCTTCACGAAATCCGGAGCAAAATCCGGAGCAACTATCCAAAGAACGTTTCACGTTAAAACTACAGCTTCAGTAATAAACGTTGAACTATTTCTGCAAAAAAAAATGGTCAACATAAAAAAAAAATTGCAGTATTTTTCAGTCTGAGAAAAAATGGGGCCCATGGGAACATTTTTGTGGTGGGTAGTGGCATTATCGGAACCACATTGCTCCATTGGAAATGCACGCGAGCGCGCCGATTCCTCAAAAATTCCGAGACACGATAACTTTTTAAACAAAACATGTTTGCAACCCCCTGAGATAACTAAATATCTCTACCATTTATGCGCCGTATGTATAATTAAAAATGCACTCGGAAGCTACCTTAGTTTTCTCGAACAACAAAAATAGTATGTTCACGGGTTGCACGCGAACGCTGCGTGTAAAACCTCATTCGTAATTTTCCAGAACCATTTTTTTAAAGAGTTCAGAAGACAATTAGGTTTAAACGAGCAGTGCCGTTGTCCCTTGATTTAAAAGCATGGTACAAATGCTCATAGTGAACGCATTTTTTTTCCCGTCTTTTCTATTTTACTCACTCTTCTTTTTATCCGCTATATTACGCCGCCGCGAGTTTGCCGACTGGTTCGTTGTGGCCTCTCTCTCTCTCTCTCTCTCTCTCTCTCTCTTCCCCTCTTTCTCTTTCCCATGACGCTCTCGCACCTTCGCCCTACATTCTACTGCTGGGAAGGTAGATGTGCTGTTGAAATGGAGCTCATAGCACAAGTGTCTTAGCTTCCCAAGGGCATTAATGTTATTGTTGACATCGTCATTGTCCCTTTAAATGGCTTCTCCTCAGGCTTCTGTGTGTTCACGGAAGCCAGCTTTCCGAAAATGCCGTTTGAAAGGACGATTACTTTGGGCAGATACGCTTCAATACCCGTATATACATGTACTGCCCGGAATCTCGAGGATTTCCTTCCATGTTGTGCCCTAGTTACAAAGAATGTCAGTTGCTGGAAGTCTTTCTTTACCAACTCTTATTCGACTTAGATATTCGTATCTCACTTTAAAACAAAACAAAACCGAACCGAAATGCACTTCCACGTGATTTGTGTAACCGTTATGTTAGCAAGTTAAATTACTTGTGACGACTTGTATACCAAAGGGTATTGAAAACGTTTTTGATCGCCAGACACTCTGCAAAAGTTCTAGTATATGAAACAACATTCCGTGCACGTTAGGCCCACTATAAGCTTCCATCGCGTGCCAAACTGGGGTTACGTTTACCGACCTTTCCGTGTTTCCACCAAGACTCGGTGAAACACGACAGGTTTTGTGTGGGCTCGTCGTGACGAACACACACAAAGCCCTTGTTGGTTACAAGCGTACAGGTGTGTCTAGAAAGGCTACAGCATCTCGTGAGACCATAGTGACGGAGTAAAGCCGACAGCATAAAAATATCCAAAATAATGTTCACCTGTACCTTCATCTGTTGAGCCAACTGCGTCTTTTTGAAACGTCACCAAGTCATCCTCTTTTGGCTCTTTTGCCGGAGAACGCACAGACGCATTAACCGAGACCAGGGAGCGTTGCCTGGGTTGACTCACGCCGTGTCGACAAGAGCATGTGTGAACATGCGCAGTTCGTGGGTGGCGCATGTGCTTGGCACGTGGCGGCCAACTCTGCTGCCCTTTGCGTTCCTCCGGAAGCACGCTTCATACACACAAAATATGAGCTCGCTTCGGTAACTGTGCAATTCTGCATTGGAAATAAAGGTGAGGTGTGTTTGTATTAATACACAAGTGCCTACCATATGCACCAACGCTCGACTCTGTCATCACGCACCTGTGGTGGCGCTGCTGTCGGCACTATTTACTTCACACGAATCCGGTTTCTGCGCACGCGCAGTATACCAACACATGGTGCGAGTAAACGAGGGTTTGCTTGTGAACAACGAGTGCGTCTATAGACAGTTCCATCCGTCCACAGCGCGAGGTTTCCCTTTGTGCACGCAGGCTTCATCGTACTGTACATCGCGTTCATCCTGGTGGTGGTGCTGAGCAGACTGGTTTACCAGCGTTTCAAGGAGAGCGAAGCCGGGGAAGCTGCGAACTCGTCCGCTGCGGCGAGACCGGGCCCGCAGACTTGGACGGGCACGCTGCTGCGGAAGTTCAAAGAGGGTCTCTGCACAAGCGCTAAAGGTGCGTGCATGGACAACATATGCGCGCCTGGAGCGCATCTTTAGCGGGTGTCCTTCCCGCGTCCGCAAAAGAGGTGCCTCCCTAACTGCCTGATGACGTCATGGAAGTGTCATGTTGTAACTTGTCGCGGTTCAGGCGGTGGCACATCAGCAGAGGTACACGCGGCAGACGCCTGTTCTGCTGCAGACCACTGTGCAGTCAGACAGTCGATGGAAACCCGAGCAGATACGAGTTGAGACGCTGCGACGACAGCGACCCTTGCGTGCCCTTGGCCTGTTTGCCAGCATTTCTACGACCAACCGCCAGGATCGCAACATCCGACAGCATGACACATCGACTCTTGTAACGCAATTCGTTGCCTTTTCGGAAACACTTTGGATGCATGGTCGGGATAGGACAGTGAACACACCAATCGGAGACGCGTTCCAGGCATCGTAACAAAACCCACCTAGGGGAGATCGGTGGCCAAGTGTGTTAACGGTCCGCAGCTCGGAGCACGTTGAGCGAAAGATGAAGCTGCAAAACCCAGGGATCCTGGGCTAAATTCCCGGACTGCCCTGCCAGTTTCGATCTGAATGAGCATCGTACCGGTGTGCGGCGGTCATGTATCACTGCTGCGTGATGCACGTTAAAGACCTCCAGGCTAGCAGTGGTACTGCAATGGCTAAATTTCTCTTCTACAGCCGAGACACCAGACGTTCGCTGGGGGCTTACTTACTTCCATCTGTCTTAACGAACGCGCAATACAGTTTTAACACCCTCCGCCTGATGGGGCGCTGATTGCGGGAACAGTTAGCCCTTTTTTGCTGTTATCGTAGTATGTATACAGTTCCTCGAAGGTTCACATTTAACATTTTGAAAACCCAAAAACCGAGGAACAAAAATGGTGGACGACACACGCCTCTAAGTGAGCTGAGTTTGAGACCAGTGAGTGTGTCGTCTTCTTCTTTGATTCTTGGTTTCGAGTATCAAGATGATGAAAGTGTGTATCATGTTTCACAAGCTCGGCTGCGTGTTCCCTGTAATTTCTCTCATTCAAACTGATTTGGGAATGCAAGATTGCAACAAAACAACAAAAAGAAAAAGTTCTGAATTGACTTCCGTTTATCTATGGTGCTCTTGCAGACCCTCCGGTTCAAGCCAAGAACTGCAAGATGTTCAACAATAATACGATGGATGATGCCGAAATGGGCGTCGTCCTTCGACGTAAGTGAATCATTCAACCACATCCTACCTTGTACGAAATCCCCATTAGCATGTGCTACCTCGTTTGACCCATAATTTCTTCCTTCACCTCGATGTTGCGTTGCTTGTTAGAGATATGTGCCGCATCGCCACTATACCAGCCATAGTTCTGCCTATCATTTTTACATTAACCACGTACCACCACAGGTCCAGAAAGTGGGTCTTTATTCTTTCATTTTTAATTTTATGGTCAGGCTCTTAGTACGATTAGCCCAGGCTTCTGTATGAACCGGAGTTACCTATTTTATGGTCATGCTCTTGGTATAGTTAGACCAGGCTTTTGTATGAAGCGGAGTTACCTATGTCATACAGTGTCCTCTTTAACGAGCCCACGTCTAGGGTAAAACACTTTTGACACTTAAAAATACAATATTTATAGATAGTGTAATATCTAGTGACATATGAGCTATTTGTTATCATTTTAACGTGACGCGGAGGCAGAGGCGTTTTATTGAACTGTTTAGTTATTATTCCATTGCACGCCAAGCGACGACCATACTGTACATATAGACAGTTCAAATAAAACTTTTTCAGCAGTTGCCACTTTGACTCCGTCCGACTAAGATACCACAGATAGGCTGTTTAATAATGAAGGGAAACTTTAAAGTCCCTTTACGTGGAAGTGTGACGTCATGAAAAAAACGACGTCCTTGTACTGAGGACAGTATAGATGGCTCTTACTGAGGGCGTAGTGACGCCATTTTTTGTGGCAATTCGGGAGTGAAGTTTCTCCTCTATTTCTTATAACGCTAAAGCCTGTAGCTACTCTTGTACAGTATGAACATCAGCATAGCTCGTCACAATAGACCATTTCCGGAATTCAGACTGGCAACTTTGATCCCTATCATCATCTGAAAAATGGCATATGTGCTATACTAATGGTGGCCTTCTGTTTAGTGATGAAGGAAGAAGTTGAAGATGTTGCTAAGCAGATGATTCGATGCCAATACATTCTAGATGTCGGCGCGACGTGAAGCAGGAATTGGATGTAAGAGCTGCGTAAGCGTACATTTCTAACTCGGGCCCAGTCATTCTGTTAGTAGCACACACTCGGCTTCAAAGCCCCTAGATGTATAATTGTATCAAGGCGTCTATGTGGGCTGGCGCTTTTTTCTGACTGGTTGCATCTTTTTCGCCATCGACATTGAAAGAGATTTAAAAAGAACTGGACAGTGACGCGCGCATTTTCAGTTACCGTTGACTTGCGAAAGTGACGGTGCTTCATAAAATACTGCAGACCACAGGTTCATTGCCGCCAATAGTACGGTAAAAGTTAATCTGCCATTTGAGTCACCAGATGGCACTGAATTCCGGAAAGGGTCTATTGAACGTTCATAATTGGGAGCTCGCGTACTGTGTTTCGTGCCACCGTGGTTTCCCTCTGGTCTACGTCTCTTCGCAGGGTTCAGTTTCCGAGAGAGCACGTCACACCGGCCTCGGAGGCGCACGCTGTCCGGCGTGAACCTTCACCACCACAGGCAGAACTCCATCTTCATCATCACCACTTCAGAGAACGAGAAGCAGGCTCGAGCACGGAGTCGGAGCCGAAGTCGCAGCCGGAGCCGGAGCCCCAGCCGAAGCCGCACGAGCAGCCTAGCCAGCAGTCGCTGTAGCATTCCCAGGCACGACAGCTGTCTCAGTCAGAGTGAGTTGGCACTTTCGAGTAGGATGAACCAGAGCTTTGGGTACATAGGCGGAAATGTTAGATTTAGCAGATTGATTGGTCCTCCATAAGGTTTTTTTCCGGTGCGTGATACATATTGGAGAGCAGGAATTGATTCTTCAGTTAACTTCATTCGATACCGAATCAAGACCAAATCAGACACCGAGTCATGCGAGAGCTCACGAACACTTCTCGCTTTTGTCTTATCACTGCCCGTCTAAATTGAAATTCGTCACATCATGGCGGTCTTCTGTGACGGTGAGCACGTTGCCGTTTAGCTCGGAAAAAAATACAGCTAAACACTACTGTACCGAAGGCTCTGGATTGCGTGTTCATTTTCTAAACTGGTTTTGTATACACCAACTCAACTCCCTGAAGTCACGCATCTGCGGTGGCGCTGCTGTCGGCACTGCGCATGCGCAGAAGCCTCACGCGAATATGGTTTCTGCACACGGGCACTGCCGACAACTGGGACTAGTGCTGTTTTATTAGTGAGATAAAATACAAAAACAACTGTGAAGCAAGCACGACACTCTCATTGCTTAGGGCCTCACTTGGCATGGTTGAATGTTAAAAAAATAATCGGCGAGACCGATTTCCTGTTTGCCTTTACGCAGAAATTATAATCATCTAGTTTTAGAAGGGTCGCAGTGATAATCATCGCTAGAAGATTATCATTCAGCAATGATAAGCATCTAGCAGGGTCGCGTTTCGAGGCTATAGACCGAAAACCAGCGAATTTGACTTTGTGTCAATACCGCCTGTGCCCTACCTCAAAAATTTCGTGCAGTCTTGCGAAAGGCGAGCGCGTGGCTTGAGAAATTGCCTTCCTTATGCGAGCCTTCTCCTGCAAACGAGATAGTTTGCAAGTCAATGTCGACATCTCTCTCGGTTCTCGTGTAATTACAGAATATATATATATATATATATATATATATATATATAACGATAGTTTGCGGAGCTGCGTATTTTCTTCCGTGCATTTCGCACACTTTTGTACCCATAAACGCCAAGCCTTGGCCCTTGCCAAAACCGCGTCCGGTTCAATACTGTACTCTGCTCTCCTGGTCAACCAGTGCGCTGCGCTTCGATCAGGTGTTCCTTCGAACAGTCTAAGCACTTGTCTCGTACGTGAGTTATCGATCTTGGTAAGCTTGTAGTCGTACAAGATGGCCCAGATGAGCATAGACATGGAAGCGGCCAAGCCACTGGCACGAGTGTGGAGAGAAGTCGCGCGCGGTTGCCGAGTTTCGGAACGACGACGCTACATACATGTGCATGCTCCCCTGCTAGAAATGGGAAGCCTATTCAGACTGACAGCATGGTCAGGTTCACTTAAATTCAATGTGAAGTGTAGCACCCAGCAGCACCAGTGTGCACAACTTAGCACTCTTAGGAACACTGCCGAGAAGCTGTGACCTGTGCAAAGTGCGAACTTATCACTGAGGTGAAGCCAACTTGAGGATAAAACCTTATGGGCTCCAATGTTCATGATATCACCTCAGAGCATCAATGTGCAGATTGCTCTTTGGTGTATTAATGCAGTTAAAACCAATTTCAGGCATATCTCAAGCAATCTCGGACTTCGAAATCATGGCACTTTGTACCAAAAATCTGCAAGACTAAGTGGACTGCCTGGAGATTCGGTGTAGATCAGTTCAATTTGATACGGAATTACAGACGAATGTGATTGAAATTGTTAGAAAAAGACACATGTTTTCAAAAACCTGGTAACTAATTGGGCACTCACTGTGTATGTATGGGGCGCGCAGCTCTAAATAAGATAAAGCTTATTTTACCAAATGTAAAAAAACAAAAAAAAACATCAACGTTAAATTTAGGAATGCAATAGATTTAAGCTCACGCTGGTTATTTTCGGGGCTGTGTTAGGACTTGTATATCCAGTACTTGGAATATGCTCAGTGCAGGGCAACCTAGAACAATGAAGGCAATGGCTTGATCTCCTTTGATATGTATACAATATCAAGCAAAACACCTCATAATTGTGATATAATACAAGCTGTCTAGAAAAGACGTTTCGTGCTCCGTGGGCTACTGTTGCTATTTTGTTCTTCTCATTGATACTCATTGATTGTTGCCCAAGGTAAGCATGGCTACTCATTCACATAATTTCTCATTCCCGTACATTTAATTCGGCATCAGGGTCCACCCCATTTTTGCCACATGTTTTACATTCAGATTGTGGATATCTAGTTAAATTTGACAATGAAGCTTTCTTCTACTACCAATATACTCACATAACTTTAGGTATCAAAATGAATAAGATTGCAGCTCTTTTTTTTTTTTTTTCAGTCGTGTCACTTGTTTCAATATTGCACTATCGATGTCGGTATTAGCGAGAACTGTAGTTAAAGTTAGTTATCGCTCGTCAAGAAGAGGAACTGCGATGGTGTAAAATGAGCCTATTGGAAATTTCACTAATTCTCCCTTCGGTTGAGATGCCCTTCAATCGAAGATGTTTCCATACCCCCATACCAAAAGGCTCGGCATTGCAAGCATCGTGCTTATTTGCAGCAATAAGTGTAGTACGAGTTCAAACACCTGCATTTTGGATACGAAAACTTGAAAGTATAAAACAGCGATTTTGGGTTGCAGAGAAAAAAATTCCCGATATGACAACTTCCAAGCTTTTCGATGGCAGTATTTGTACAGAGCAAACTGTTAATTGGCAATCGTGCGTTCATATAAAGTCACTATTTTTTTTTTTTTTTTGAGCAGGGGTACGGGGAGAGTTTTTCTGTGTGAAGACGCCTTGACGATGGTCAGCGTGACTAAAAGTAATGTAAACGTTTCAGTCCCCGCTAGTTAGAGGTTCGCACACTCGTTCGCACTGAAGATTTGCCTATTCACTGACTGGCAACTGAGCAAAGTGTAATGACTCAGTATTTGCGGTTTTGTCTCGACACTTTCGTAACCTGAAAAAAAGAAAAAAAGCCACCCTCTTGCAAGATTCAGTGTAACGCCGGCTGCCTCTTGAAGGCCTTTACGAGCGTTCTAACGACTTGTGGAGAGCACGGCGAGGTCCCAAGGTCTGCCCCCTTCGACTGTTTGCAGAGAGCAAACACGTGTGCGTTACGGCGACGCTCGCAGAAGATGGAAGGCCCCTTAGGTCCTTTTTTTTCTGCGAGGAGGCAATCTAGTTTTAGCGCTGCCACTGGACAACGGCTCCTCTTACGATGGACTGCGGCGCAGGCTAAGAGCCATCTGGGCCAATCAGGTGCCGTGAGAGTGGCACGTGACGCGTAGTCACGTGAAACGTTCGAAGTGCTAGATTGGCTGGGATTGCCCGTAGCGTCTGCGCTGCGCTTCGTCGATAAGAGAAAACGAAGTCTAGTGGCGCCATATTTTTATTTTTATTTTGTCAGCAATACAGGTGTCATTGTTCTTTCCAGGCTATGTTATCAGAGGTGGATTTGGGCTGTAGAGACAAGAATAAGCACTTGTTTGCTCAAAAAGCACTCGCATAAAGTTGTTTCTGTTTTTTCCTGGGGAGGCCCGGGGGCGGGTGGAGGGGGGGGGGGGGGGGAGCTTTGAGGAAACGTGGGATGAAATGCTTGTCGCAAATGCTTGTTACAGGCAACCTCCGTGCGAGTTTTATTGGTAAGAAAACACGGAAGTGCTGGTGCGGTTGCCAGAACAGATGGTGAAACATTAAAGGTATATCTGTGGCTGTAATACCAGTTCTCGTCGCCGTGGCCCTGAAACTATTTTAACGGAACTTTGTCGTCGCGACACTCGAGTGCAACCGGCCGTCGTAACTTTAAGCATCTCTCTTATTGTTAACAAAGCATCTCTCTCATAGTCAAGTCTCTTCTCACAGTCTCTTCTCGCAGAAAGATATCTCGTTTATGTTTATTTCACAAGATATATCACTGTAACCCGGCACTTCGTAGAGCGTAATTTTTAGAACCATCTTACGTATCATCGAGTATAAATCACCTACTAAAAATGGGCATTCCCCATTGCAGCGCCTCTATTTTCAATGCTTATTTTCTTCCCCAGACATCTACCGATTGGAATCGCCTTCCCGCATCAATACTCCAATAACTGACGGCAATAATTTAAAAACTGCAATTACATTTTTTTATTATATTTTTAGAAATGTTCGTTTTCTTTTTTTGCTTTCTTTATTTGTGTATTGAAGTATTTCTTGCCTTCGTCATTGATACTATTGTAATTTTGCCTTATTAGCGATGCATTCCTATATTGTTTAATGACTAACCCACTCCTCTCTTTAATGCCTTCGGACCCTATGAGTAAATTAAATTAAATGAAAAGAAATGAAGGGTAGAACTGGAAAACAACCGGCTCGATGATTCACAAAATAAAAATTGCAATTAAAAAGTTAACTTAATAACATGTGATCGAAAGTGGCACATCCAATCATACCGTCTAGCAGTTAAAAAAAAAAAAAGTTGGGATGACAAATATGAATATTGCAAGAGACGTGAAAATAGATGTATCACTTGTTTTGATGAGACCAGTAACCCCTGAGAAAGGCATCTTTTTGTAATGGTATAAAAAGAGAAGACTGATACAGATCGACGTACGGGGGAGGGGTGTTCCCTGTCCCGCAAAAAAGATATATTGGTCTTTAGATTTCATGCTTGTTTAGTTGTTTATAAAATATATGAAGGAATTTCGGGAATACTTTTGTAAAAACTGTGTCTGCGAATTATAATTTTTTCCTTATTGTTTCTTATTTTCAAAGGGTCGAGGGGAAACTCCGATAGCGCTTGTATGCGATCAGCAGGCGATGTTTGCAAAGTCACACGAGATTCTAACACAGGTAGCCATGTAAGGGTTTCTAAAAAAGTAACTTGAGCGAGTAACTACCGTTGCTCGCTCACATGGTAATCTAGGGCCGTTACTTTCTACTAAGTCAAAAAAAAAACGTTATTTTTGTAAAGGTATCGCGTTACTCTTCTCGTTAATTTTAAAGCGAGGGTAAGGCCGACGCTAAGCTAGATAATGGAAATGCGGTAGAAAAAGCGAAACAAACCTATGAATGGTCAACCGAAAGTACCTCGCTTATTTTGTGGTGGGATCAACACGACGTGTTCCGCTACAGGAGCAGTTCCACTGTCAACATCTCTAGATGTCTGTTTTCCCCGCTGTTTTAATCATGACAGTGACTATAATATCACTATATAGTCACTGACGAGATCTGAACGGCAGCGAGGTCGTTCAGTTGTCCCGCCTCCAGTGTGAACTGTCTACCTTCGATAGTGCTTCGGTGTCTCACGAGCCTAGAACGCGCATGGGCAGCCAAAGCACGGCGGAAGGCAGCGAGGACGTGCTGGAGGCTGGACACTCTAAAGGGACGCCCTGGCGTTTTCATCCTGTTAGGGACTATAATGCTATAGGGCGTTTTCACGAGACGTACTTACGGTTCTAAATTTCAACGGACGAAAGGCAAAGGTTGGTAACCTTAGCTTTTTCAACTTTTTTGGCGTCGCAATCGACAGCTTTAGTCAGAGTAGTTAGGATCATAAACGAACGTCGGCTGGTACTCAATTTTCAGATATGCCGGTCTTTATTCGAACTTACAACGAGCCTGCAGTAGCGCGGGGACTCCGAAAGAAGAAAAGGCGGAGTAAACGTGGGTTTAGGTGGCCCAAGTGCGTCTCCGGTCGTACTTACTGAGTTCCGTTGTAAGCGGAGCCACTTGCCATGCTTGTGCGTTCCGCCACCAACAAGAACGACGCCAATAGGTATGCGCCCATATGCAAACTTATGGGGAAAGTGGCACACGCTGTTCATCAACATGGCGGGGAGTGGCTCACCGGAAGTGAAAAGGCGTTTCGTGAAACCGCCTTATAGTCACTGCTAGGATGAGAGGGGCAGGGAGAAGTTTTGATCAGTTGTCCCGCTTCCAATGTGAGGTTTGAAGGAAAGAAGTTCGCGCTGAAGGCGCGGAATAACTAAAGCAAGTTTCTTGCCGTTTTCATCATACCACCAGGGCCGGCCCAACACTATCAAACGCCTTGGGCGAACTCCGGCCTTGGCGCCCCCCTCCCCCGACCCCCCCCCCCCCTTTTTTTTCTTTTATGGCACCCTGGGCGACCGTCCAGGTTGCCCACCCGTAGAGCCGGCCCGCCTACCAGTGCCTATACATATATATAACACTATACTGAAAGAACTTCTGGTCGCCATTTAAATCTACAGATAACATTTAAACACATTATTTACAGGGCAAATATAGACACCGTAGCCAGGCGAAACGATCGAGAAGCTGGAATCTGGATGCTCCGTCCCTCGTGAACCTGTGAATCCTTCGTCTTTCTTGCTCCGCTTCGCTCGTGTCGCTGATCTTGTTCGCGGCGATTTCTTCCTCTTCTCGTTGACCATAGACGTTTTCGCATATACTGTTTTGCTCCGCACATGTCGCAGACGGCAGCGCCCTGCCTCCAACCCCGCACTTGTTGTCCCCGGCGGTGGCGGCGTCTTCGCTGTCCGCGCTGGTGAACCTGTCCGCCGAGGACATGTCGGTGCAGACGCCCCGGCTGTCCCCGCTGCGGGAACTCTGGCTCCACCTGCGGCCCCTGGACCTAGACGAGTGGCCGTCCAAGTCCTGGTACTCCAAAGTGGGAGACGTCTGCAGGGTCCGTGCAGCATCCCTAATATCCTGGGGTTTTTATTTTTTCTTTTTTTTTTAATGTGCATTACGCAGTTGATGCACGACCGCACACCGGTACTATATATGCTCATCCAAATCGAAATAGGTCAAGGGTGGGGATTGAACTTAGGCTTCCTGGGTTGTGCAGCGCGAGCGTTTGTTCCTGCGTTTGCCGCATTACAAACTTCGTTACACCGACGACTTTCGCGAAGCATGGTCATATGCCTCGCTTGTTTTATAAACCTAGATAATAAAACAGATAACGGGACAAAATCAGACGCCCAATAACTCTGAGTCTCTCATAACTGTTGTGATAGGCTCACAACACCAAGGACAGTCTTCCGTTCCCTATTGAATTCTGTATTCTTTCGGTTTCTTCTCCAACATGCTCCTCGTATGCCATGTCTTGGCTATCTGGTTTCGTTTAGGCTGGGTGTAAACACGCTGTAGATTTTTTTCCCCTTTCATTATGCTTTGATTAGCCGAGTATTGTGTTGTGTAGTATGTGTTGCGTGTATACCCCAACGTGTTGGGGTATACACGCACGACTGAAAATGCTTTTCCGAGGGTTTGTATTTTTGATGCAATTACAGGTGTACAAATGAGGTTTCTGGACCTTTTTCGGACATTAGCAATTATTATGCGTGCTCCAACCTTTTTTGTAACAAAAAACAAGAAACCTCCGACTGAGTCGTTGTAGATTTATGAAAGCGTGGAACCTACAGGGTCAATGAAATGTGACATGTCTGTCTGTTCACCACGCTTTATCACCTAAACACACACACACACACACACACACAAACACACACGCACATGCACACGCACACGCACACACGCTGTTTTCATACGCGTCCCGCTTCCATATATCAAAAAGGTGATCAGATATAGGTATTTATATATAGTCGAGAGTAGGGGAAGCTTCAAAAGGCGCTGATATAAGGAAATATTAACCAAACGTTTGAACAGCAACTGGCACCCGAGGTATCCGGGTAGCAAGGAGCGAACGAAGTCTGTCGCAACCGGAAGAACCGTTTCTTTTGATTGACCCGTGTCACCCTGAAAAGCAAAAACGTCCGCTTCCCCTGGTGCGTATTGCGGGGCACAGTGGGCCAAGAATACCACTACAGATAACGCGTGACCTGATTGAAGAAGGAAAAAAATTCCGAGGACACCTAAGCTCTTTTTATGAGTTATGAATGCGAAAGCATAAATGCCGTTCTTCGCACCGCGGCCGCTCTTGAACCTCTTGGCGCCGAGGACGTTTCAGCTCCTCTCGGCGGGGGCCGCAGCGCCATGGAAAGGGCTTCTCTGTGGGGTGGCGTTCCTTGGAACTATGCCGCGCGCCAGCCAATGGGAGTTTATCCTAGAGCACCGCACGGGCCGGAATTTCTCGGCCCGGCCCGACACGGCCCGGTACAGGCATGGCCCGGGCCCGGCCCGAACCCGATAGAATATTTAATTTCTAGGCCCAGCCCGGCCCGGCCCGGAACAGAGACTGCCCGGGTCCGGCAGATTTTTTAGACAGAAGCTTGAACGTGGCCCGAACCCGACAAAAGTTTTTCGGTCGGGCTCAGGCCCGACTGAGCCCGAAAAAGTTCGCAGCCCGAAAAATTCATGAGCCCGAAAAAGTTCGCAGGCTTTAAAGGGATACTACAACGAAATTTCGGCGCTTATTTTTTGTTCTATATGTGTTCAAAGGAGCAGTATCACATCAGACACACCAATATCCTGTTAACAAAGACACGAAAATGAATTTTACACCGAATTAAACGATTAGCAAAGAGCACCTGGTGGTTGTCGCTAACGCCTCGTTGGTAATGCCCGTCTAGGAACCTTGGCAGATAGTGACGACGTTTGTCTCGCCTCCGGCCACGACGAGAGAAGAGGGGAAGGAGGAACTCCCCTCTTCCCGAGAATCCCTTTTGTGTGACCCAGAAGTCGCCCGTCACTCAAAATTCGTACAAAAGCAGCCGCTTCGGTGACTGGAATGACTAGGCCATCCGCTCGACGTCAGCCTCGCCATAGCTTTGCTCGTCCCGAGATGAACTACGTCACGATTGCGTTGGATGTCACGTGGTCCCCGCTGGCTGTTCTCCGAGCTTGCCAGAGTGGGCCGTTTATAACGAAAAATACATCCACCAGCCTCAAACTTCAAACGTGCGATTGTCATTTACGGATATTGTGGATCATATTCAACCTATTTTTGAACACGACGGGTATATTTCAAATTTCAATGAAGTGTCCCTTTAAAGGGGTACTCCGGCGATTTTTTGAGCTACCTCAACTAACTATATTTTCTGACTCCCCGGCCTTTACCCTTTCTGGTATGCTATTTAGTATCGCGAAATTCATAATAGTTATTGTGAAATCGGCAAATGAAAATGATGCAAAAACCAACATTCAAATATACCCGCACTTTTTAGTGCCGTGACGTCAGTGGCGGGCAGGCTTGCCAGTCGAGCAAGCAGTCTAAAAAATAGAATATGCCAATCATTAGTTCCGTGCTGGAGCGCGGGGACTGGAGCGAGCTTCCAAAGCATTCATTTGACACCATGAAACTGCTTCGAATCTGTTGGGAACAAATTCTACAGTCCAAAAAGTGAACCCCTGCCTTCCACTGACGTCACCTTTTCGTGGTTGCCAGTAGAGACTTTCAGTTTGAAAAACACGGTGAGGACCAAAACTGTAAATTCAATAACTTTGTGAAAAAAATTTATTTTGACCTAATATTTGGGATACTATTTTAGCATTGTTGTTTGGCGAGTTTAGCAAAATTTCAAGCAAATTGGGGACCATGACGAAATGGCCGGAGTAAAAAACTGTCTAAGCATAAAGCGAGCATATATGATTTAAATTTCTCTAAAACTTGGACTGAGTTTTTTTTTGACACAATAAATATCCCGACTTAGACGAGGCATTTTCGAGAATATGAGCGAAATATGCACTATATAAGTGATTTTGAGGGGAAACAAAAGTGGGCAATATTTATTTATGCATTTCTTGAAGACATATTGGACTTTTCGTTGTTCGATTCGTTTCACAGATAACTTTCCTCTCTACACGTTTTTTTTTTTGTTTTTGTTTTTGTGAAGAAACAATTACAATCACGTTAGTGCATCTTCAAAAGGCTGTATAAGCATAAAATTAGCTATGGTAGTTTGCTTATCGTTGGTGGCATAGTAAGGCCCCTGCACAAAATGCAAAATCCGCGTTTTATTCTTCTGCTTTTTTTTCTTTTTAAAGCAGTGTAAAAATACATTTATGTTGTACCGTGCGACAGGAGTGCTCTCGTTTTCTTGATCGCACTTTCCCACCATGCTGGAGGAATCCATACGTTTTTTTTTTTTTTTATCCACGTGAAGACCTTCCAAGTGCAAAACGTCTTTTTTTTTCTTTCTTTCTTTTGAGCGGCGCCGTAGTGTTTTTGCATTTCGCTTGTTTGTTTTCATTGAACCTAAAAGATCAATGAGCACAATTTTTGTTATCAACATTTTAGAATTTGCGGCACACGACTACCCTGCCACGGCCCGGGCCGAAACGGGCCGGCACGACCCGAAAAATATTTTGTTCAGGCCCGAGCCCAGCCCGGGCCCGAGAAAATGCGTGCTACCCGGCCCGTGCAGTGCTCTAGTTTATCCATCAATTCGCTGCTACAGACTACAGGCTTCGCACCACAAAACAGGGGAATCCAGGTGCCGTTTGGCGCGGCTTCAAAAGCTGATAACGCCAGTTCGCTCCATGGGACAGTTAGTGCTTTCGCATTAAAATGAAAATATTTTCCGCTCTGACGCTTGTTTGCACTTTATTTGTATCTTATGAACACAGTAACAGAAGCCTGTTGAGTTGCGGATAATAATGACGCGTTGCTCAACCCCGTCTTTCACCGCCCGCTTTTTCTTTCGACATTTACTTACTCAGGCCCCGATCTACTTCATCATGACAATCACGATACCGGTGGTGGACTATGAGAACGACAAGAACAACTGGTGCCGTCTGCTGAACAGCTGCCACTGCGTCATCAGCCCCCTGTTCATCGTCGTCGTCACCCACGGTGAGTGAGCTTCGAAGGCTTCATTCCACCATTTTACGAATTTCCGGTTTGAGAGTTTTGCGGTATGAAGTGGCGAAGACGTGAAGCGAGCGTGCGAACATTCCCTTCAGCAACGAAGCTTAGATCCTGTTGGCTCCAGTGAGCCAAGATGACCATGGTGGAGCTCCAAAAATTGTGCCCATTGCGGCTTATCTCTCACTTCCAAGTTCGCGAAAAGAGCCTTCTCCGCTGCTCCCCTTCCTGATGACGACCTTTGTTTCCTCGAGTTTCCTATATACCAAGGAATCCTCATACCAGGTCTCCGGCCTCTGGTCAAAATATTTGATAAAAATAGATCAATAAAATAATCTATTCCTTATTACTGCCGTTATCCACCGCAGCGAATACACAGATAAAAGTGTAAACTGATAATCAGGGGTATAATTAACTAAAACTTAATCATTTATCTATACTTTTAATTATATATCCCATTACGAGAAAAAAACTAGAACTCGGACTTAATACTTTACAGGCATCTTTCTATCTCCAGGGAACAAGTGAAAATAAAGCATCAGATCTTCCCAAATGCTTGCAAGGCATTTTTTCATCTCTGGTAACCATGTAAAAGGTGAACATCGGATTCCAAATGCTTGCCAGGCATCTTTTGAGCTCCGGTGACCGAACATAAATTAAACATTAAATGGCAAATGCTTGCCAGACATCTTTTGAGCTCCGGTGGCCCAACAGAAATGAAACATTGGACGTTAAATACTGCCAGACATCTTTTAATATCATCTCGCCAAGTGAAAAAGGAACATTGGAAGCCAAATGCTTGCCAGACATCTTATGATGTCTGGTGGCCAAATGAAAAAGAAGCAATCCAATGCCAAATGCTTGCCAGACACCTTTTCAGCACCGGTGGCCGAACAAAAATGGAACACTGGATGTCAAGTGGTTGCCAGACATCTTTTTTCCTCCGGTGGCCAAATGAAAAAGGAGCATCGGATACCAGTTACATGCCGGACACCTTTTTAGCTCCTGTGGCCGAATGAAAAATGAAGGGCCGAATGCAAAATGCTTGCCAGACATCTTTTGAGCTCCAGTGGCGAAGTGAAAAATGAAGGATCGGATGCCGCATGCTTGCCAGACATTTTTTATCTCCAGTCGCCGGAGAATTGCCGGTGGCCAGACTAGCCAGGCAGGTGCCAAGCACGTACCAAGCAGTGGCCGAAGTGTGTCCAAAGATTTGTGCTGCCTGGGTTCTTTCCGGTGCCTCCAGCGCCCCTCCGCCGGCTCCGCGTGCGCGCTCGGGGGGCCATGACGGCAACCCCGGAAGTGGCCCGTCCGGGAGTCATATGGGAATGGACCCGCAATCTCTCGGATCCAGCCAAGTCCTGGTCACACCTCCTGAATTGGATACTAGATCCGGGATGCCGGGTTGGACTTCTCTTTGGGATACGAAGAAAAGACAACTCCGGCAGCCTATCATCACCTCCCATTGGTCCCTCCCCCTTGACCCCTGAGGATCCAACCCTGCAACGGAGGACGCAAAGTCCACAACAGAGACTTCCAGTTTTCTTTTTAATAAACAACAAAGACGATTTCAATCAACCAACCAATCAAGGTTCACGAGCTGTTGTCGAAGGTAGGAATCACGCGCTGCTGAGGCGGGACAGCTGAAGAACCTCCCTGCCGCACTAATCCTGCCAGTGGCTATAGACTGTTCGAGGCGGGGTTTAGGCCGCACGTCCGGAGGCTTCCTGGCTCGTGACGACGACCATTCCCCGAAGAGAAGAACCCAGGGGTCCAGTGGAGGTGGGAGAATTGGTAATGTAACGAACGGTTTAATTACATGGTAGCGATACAGTCGTCAAATCCGAGAGAACAACTGGAGCCGCCTCACGCCCCGCCTTATATAGGGTCCGTTTTCTCCCTCACTCTCCGCCAGGGCAGCAGGTGCGACCGCCAAGTGCGTAGCAGAAAAGTCCGCCGCGTCGTAGCCAGAAGTGCGTCGTAGCCATGGTTCTCCGCAGTTAGGCCAGGCCTCTCTCCCCTTCCGGAGCGCACGAACCCACACGCACACACACACACGTCCCGTTGACGTCACGGACGCGTTGAGACTCGTTTCGGGCAGACCACGACAGCTGGGCGACGGTCTTGAACACGTCGGGACTCGTTTCGGGCAGACTTCGACAGGTGGGCGACAGTCCAGAACACGTCGGGACTCGTTTCGGGACTCGTTTCCGCAGCGTTGAAACTCGGAAAAGGTTGCCGAAGGTTCCATTCTTAACAAGACCTTTCCAATGTTTACAAAATCACAGTCCAGCGTGCGATCTTCACAGCCCAGCACGTGCGCGTTCGGCGCTTCGGAAATCGAGGAAAGCACGCGCCATACGCACGAACACTCAAGATGGCACCGGCCACACTCTCTTTTTTGGAAACGTCTATAGAAATTTAACAGGGTCGCGAGTCTGGTGCCGTGCATGCTTCACAGGATCTGTATTTGTCGTTTCTGTGTATTGCGTGCTGCGTGTGAATTGTTCGTCGAAAGACAATTCGCATGATAGGTCAACTCATAGCAGGACAATTCGTCGAATGAGGCTATTCTTCACAGGGATATTCGTTACTATGCGGAGCGCAGGATCGTATGCTTCTTTGGCAGGGGTTGTAGTGACGTCAGAACGCCGAGCTTTGATGGACTCCGATTGGAAGGGCAGCGGATAGACCTTCAAGGCAGCTTGCTTTGAGGTCTACCCACTATTTTTCAATCAGAAGCAGGGGTTGTAGTGACGTCAGAACGCCGAGCTTTGATGGACTCCGATTGGAAGGGCAGCGGATAGACCTCAAGGCAGCTTGCTTTGAGGTCTACCCACTATTTTTCAATCAGAAGCAATCACGCCGATACTCTACAGTACGGAAAACCATGCCATAACGTGAGGGTAATACTCGAGACATTTACTGAACATCTTATCAACGCTGCATTTTTGGTTGTAAAAGCAACATACTTGTGAGATTCAATCAGTTGATCCCCACCTGCCTCAGATTTGATATGACAGCTACATTCGCAGTCCTGACTGTATAACTCAACTCTGAGGTCTTCTGCATCAAAGTCCTCATCGCGATCTGACTTTCCACCCGACATTAAGATGGAGCGACGACACTCCTTGCAGGTATGGATGACCTCGTGGGGGGATTCCCAGTGGCGCTAATTGTGCTGGCTGCTTGTCTCGTGCTGGCCATCTTGGTCTTCTTCACGTCCAAGTACGAGGAAGCGCCCAGATACCACTGGGTGTTCGGCTACGTCGGTTTCTTCGTCTCTGTAGCCTGGATCTACATTCTGGCCAACGAAGTGGTCTCTATGCTCAAGGTAATTCAGGGCAACATCGGCATAATCAACTACAGCGTGTCCCCCCCCCCCCTCAACCCCCCCCCCCCAAAAAAAAAAAGAAAAAATATGTACGGTTTTTTTACCTTAAAAAGTACACACGCATTGCCGAACGCTCATTCCCTCCAAAATGGAGTGATAGCAGTCTGAACCAGATGACAAAGTTTCAAAACTGGCCGTCATTTCAATAAAAAGAGATTTTCTGAAAATTTCAATGGAAAAATGGGGCCCGTTTTCGCCCCTGTTTCGGTAAATAGCGTTATTTAGCTCTATTGGGAACTCTGTCAGCCGCTATTTTGCCATTGAACATTGTATAAAATCACTTATAACCTTTGAGTAAGATATTGATTAGTTCTGCAACTTTGGCATCTGGCTAGCACTAATTTGGGTGGAGAATGAGCGTTCGGCAATGCGTAAATTATTTTTGTAAAAGGAAACAAAGAAGAAAACTAATTTATTGGGAGGGGGTGGCATTTTGTACATGCTGCCGTAGCGCCACAGTGACGATGAAGACGGTACACGGTCTTTTGTCACTGACAACTAAAGAAACGCAGGGCATGGTGAGTTCGAAACATCTTCTTATTCCTTCGCAGCCAATGAGAGTGCAGGATCAGTCGACAAGAACGCCGAATAGCCAATCTGGAAGCAAGAAGCGTGAAAAAATCCACACCCTGAGTTTTTTAAGTTGGCAGTGACTACGCGAAACACAAATTCGTCTAGTTCTTGCGCACGGGTCGCGGTGACGTTAGCACGCCGAGCTCTGATTGGCTCTGATTAAAAGGATAGTGGGTAGACCTCAATGCTGCATGGTTAGTTGCCTTAAAAGGGATGCTGAACCGAAATCTGGATTCCACAAAGCACGGCGGCAAAAGCGTGTAACGGGATGACATCAAAACATCACTCATACAACGATATATCGAACGGATGACCGTATTTTTTTTTAAAAAAAAGGACGCGCATTTGACAGATATGTTCACGTCTTGTTTCTTCGAGAAGGAGAGGGAACGGCCTCGCGTCTTCTCCGCCTCACCGCCTTGAGGGGACGAAACGAAGAGAGGAGGAAACGAGATATCTTCACGTCACGCGCCTCGTCGGCCTCGTTATATCTCGACCTTTTTTTTTTTTTTTTTCAAACATACGGCTTTAGATTTTAGATATCGCCTTACGAGTAGTGTTGTATGGATTGTGGCGTCCCGCCTACAGTTCCTGCACTGTTTTCTGAAATCCAAATTTCGGTTCACCACCCCTTTAATGTCTACCCACTATCCTTCTAAACAAAGTCAATCAGTGCTTGGCGTTCCGACGTCACCGCAACCCCTGCGCACAAAGCAGACGGACTTTCGCTCCGCATAGCCGGCTATACGGCGAGCAAGTGTTCCAAAATGCGTCTTTGGCGCATCGGATGACGCAGGGAGGAGCACACTAATCAAGGCCGACAGAGAGCGCGCAGGGACCACGCGATGACGAGGCAGCCAAGCCCGTGCCCTCATTGGTTGAGATCGGTGGGGAAATAAAAGTATGCGGGTACGTTAAGGGAGTAAACAAACGCACGTGGTGCGCAAGGAGTAGACGAACTTGCACACCGTATATCTTCTGAATGGTTGTCCAGTTGTTTAGCCGCTTAAACGAAATGCAGAATAGCGCTCGGATCAATATTGCGAATCGTCAGTATGCTCAGAGACGTGTATAGAGAGAGTTTGGCCATTAATTGGGAAGTATAGGAGAAATATGAGGAGGCACCATTGGCCGAAAGCGGGCTGGGCGTGTTCCAGGGCGTCTACACAAATTCAAATGTGGCCAACCAGAAGCCGGAAATAATGCCCTGGCGGTGGTCGCGAGAAACAAACTTAATAAGTGCGTCGGAGTGACTCTCGGCAATTTAAAATATGGTGCACGTGATGTTTCAACCACGTTCATCCAAAATCATGGTGCAAGAGTGCGAATAGCGGCACGATCGACGTAATTTGTACGGCCGGGAATCTGCCGTCCGAGCGGTCACACTCTGTTCGAGCAAAACAGAGTTGAGCGGCACATTCATTTCTCACGTCTGTCTGCATGATCATGATCGCAACATCACGTGCACCCTATTTTCAACCACGAAGGCAGCCACGTAGCCATGGGGCCCGGGCCCCCCCGAAATCTTCGATTTTGCTGGGACCTCCTCTCCCCCCTCCCCCTCATACAGCATTTGGTCATTGCCCCCCCCCCCCCCCCCCCCCGAAACAAAATCCTGGCTACGTGCCTGCACGAAGGGTTACTATATTTAACTCTCAACTGCTGGTTGGAGAGCATGCCAAGCCTTCTTTCTGCGTTTGGTGCACGCCTGAGCACGGAATGAAACCCGAACGCCGGAGCGCGTGGCCATCGATACAGGCTGCTCCACCTGGAGGACCCCTGAGAACTAATGAAAATGTACCTGGGTGCGAGGGTGCGGGTCCTACTAAGATGTCCTCAACCCTCGCGCGGGGCGTCTGGGACTTCCGCGTTTCGCCGGTGGCGCACTGTAAGCGCCGTCATTCAGGGTGCTTTTCTGTCGCCGCACTGTCGCCCGGTCGACACCGGGCGGCCGCTTAAAGGGGCCCTGCAACAACTTTTTGTCTGTTTTTTTAATTTGCACCGAACCTAAGCGCACTGAACGTAGTAACTTAATGAAACTTTTCTTTTCGCAAAATTCGCTTTATTTTAAAAGTTATAGGCAAATTAGAATTACAAAAACAAGCAAAAAATAACCTCCTTCATGACGTCGTAGGTCCTGGCTTCAGTGGCCGTGAACTAGAGGAGAGATACTGAGCTCATCGAGCGCTCACGGCTGCCGCACTCCATGTCGACGGCTCGAGAGGGCGCCACTAAAGCGTGTGTTGGATAGGCTGTATGAAGCGGGCGGTCAGGGCGGCTCGCATTGCATTTGCTGCGCGATTAAAGACTATTTCGGCATAACACTTCATTGGCCGCAAACGACAGCAAACACGGGGTAAAATTCAGTACAGAACGGGAGCCACTTCGACGCTGCCATACCGCTAAATGGCCTTTCTACGCCCCGAGACCTTTCTACGCTCGCCGTTCGTCGGCGCCTCATCCCACTAGCCCTTTCTAATATGCGCCGCTTTTTCCGCCGCTTGGTGGCAGGTATGTCGACGGGTCATTTCTTGTTTCCGTACTTTATAAACTGCATTTGTTTCTTTTCTGATCTAAAATACAGAACAAGAACTACTTTTATACATAATTGAAACGGTTCGCGACACTTATATTTTGTATCTCGACTAAAAAAAAAAAGCTTTTAGCGGCTCTGACCAGTAGTAAGCCCAGGACCAAAAACGTCACATTTTGCGCGCTTTCGGTACCGCGGGTCGCCCTCGTCGGTAGAGGAGGTTTCCGCGTCGTCCGGTTAAAATATGACGCACTGATATTTAGTCACTCTCTCCGTGCCCGTTGGCTTGCCCGAACCCCAAGAAACGTGGAAACCGCAAAAAAGGTAGACGCTTAAATATGATTGCAGTGCCCCTTTAACCTGGCTATAGCTCTTTGCGATAGGCCCTGCTCAGACAGGGTGATGAATTTATTCCGCTCCGGAATTGATACGCCTGGCATGTCGGTGGTTACCAAAGAGAGCGCCGGCAAGCAATTCCTCGCTCTTTAAGATTCGAATGATAACCTCTGTTAAGAATGGAACCTTCGGCAACCTTCTTCCGAGTTTCAACGCTGCGGAAACGAGTCCCGAAACGAGTCCCGACGTGTTCAGGACTGACGCCCACCTGTCGAAGGCTGCCCAAAACGTGTCTCAACGCGTCCGTGACGTCAACGGGACGTGTGTGTGTGTGCGTGTGGGTTCGTGCGCTCCGGAAGGGGAGAGAGGCCTGGCCTAACTGCGGAGAACCTTGGCTATGACTCATTTCTGACTACGTCGCGGCGGACCCAGCTGCAAAGCACGTGGCGGTCGCACCTGCTGCCCTGGCGGAGAGAGAGGGAGAAAACGGACCCCTATATAAGGCGGGGCGTGAGGGCTCCATTTGTTCTCTTGGATTTGACGACTGTATCGCTACCATGTAATTAAACCGTTCGTTACGTTACCAATTCTCCCACCTCCACCGCACCCCTGGGTTCTTCACTTCGGGGAATGGTCGTCGTCACGAGCCAGGAAGCTCCCGGACGTGCGGCCTAAGCCCCGCCTCGAACAACTGGTTGGCAGCGGTTGGGATCGGACCATGCGACATCGTGCTACATCTGCGGGTGAGCGTTTGGACTTTGCTTTGAGATTCGCCAGGCTTCAGATTATGGGTAATTAATTTTGAACTGCTGGGAATCCTTAGTGTTTGACTCGTGCGCTAGGTTTGTGTACAACCTCGCGACAAGTTTTATAGCAAAGCCAAAGCTAAAGAGCAGCGATCATGGATCTGATGAGGTTACTGAGAACAGATTTACTCTGTTTATGTGAAGAATTGGGTGTGGAGGTGGAGCAAAAGATGAAGAAATCGGAGATCAGTAAAGCGATTTCAGAGAGCGCGGAAGCAGAGGAAATTAAAATTACGTGGGAACTGCTTCAGAACGCTAAGAGTGAAGCTGCAGCAAGAGAGGAACGAGAACAGGCTGCAGCTAGAGAGGAACGAGCACAAACTGCAGCGAAAGAGGAACGAGAACAGGCTGCAGCGAAAGAGGAACAGGCTGCAGCTAGAGAGGAACGAGCACAGACTGCAGCGAAAGAGGAACGAGACCAGGAGCGAGCGCTGAAAAGGCTAGAGCTCGAAATTGAACAACAGCGATTAAACTCGCAGAGCAGTAGAGTTGGGGCTCCGGTACGAGCAAGTGAGACCGAGTCGTATCAAATGAAGAAGCTCATGCAGCCGTTTAAAGTTGGGGAAGACGTGGGCCTATTCTTAGTTAACTTTGAGAGGACATGTGAGAAGTTGAGCTTCGCCCCAGAAACGTGGCCGCAACGGCTTTTGACTCTGTTGCCCTGTGAGGCTGCAGAGGTTGTCGCGCGCCTTAGTGCTGGAGACGCGGACGACTACGACAAGGTGAAGTCCAGCCTTTTGAAGCGGTACCGCCTTTCTGCCGAGGCGTTCCGTCAAAGGTTTAGAAACGCATCCAAAAAGAGCAGCGAGGGCTACTCGGAATTCGCGTACGGGCTTAAAACCAACCTGATAGAATGGTTGAAGAGCGAGGAAGTGTACGAAAGCCGAGACAAGGTAGTCGAGTGTGTGTGCCTCGAACAGTTCTTTCGTAGCATTCCGCAGTCAGTCAAGCTCTGGGTGCAGGACAGGGTGGGAGTCGACTCTGTCGAAAGGGCCGCTGAGCTAGCCGAAGAGTACGCAACGCGTAGAAAGCTGAGCGGAGAGGAAAGCGAATCCGGCCGAAGCGATCAGCGCAAGACCTTCCGACAGGGAAATGACTCGCGAGAAAACGGGCCCGAGAAGCCCGAAGCAGGACAAAAGGTCCCAGAAAAGAGCGCAGAACACTCGAACGGAGACGAGGCGCGGAAAAGCCCAACAGGGCAGTTCGAGGCAAGGAAGCCGTTCCTGTGCTACAACTGCCAGGAGCCGGGACACACAGCGGCCAGATGTAAGAAACCGCGGGTTGTGTTCTCGTACGTGAACGGTAGTGACGGGGACCTGAAGCTTCTTCGTCCCTATCTTCACGAGCTCCAGGTAAACGGAAAGCCGTGCAGGGTGCTTCGTGACAGTGCAGCGACGATGGACGTTGTTCATCCGTCGTATGTAACGACCTCCGATTTTACTGGAAAGGTAGTTTGGATCAAGCAGCTGCTTGAAAAGCACAGTGTCTGTCTGCCTATGGCGACAGTAAGAATAACTGGCCCGTTCGGAGAACTAGTGACAGAGGCGGCTGTCTCGCAAACAGTCCCGTTGGAGTATCCTTATTTGTTTTCTAACCGGTCAGATTTCCTGCTGCGCAAAAGGGGTCAACAACTGGGAGAAGGGCTAGTTCAGTCATGTACGAGGTCCAAATCGCGTCAGGTCGCCCCTTTGTTGACGAGGGATCCAGAGCCAGAGGCAGCTGACGGGGAGCAAGCACTCCCAGAGTTGGAGGCAGAAAACCGGGATGAGAGGGACCAGGTTGTAGAACAGCCTGACCTCGTAGCACTAGAAAGCGTACGCCGTCCCAACGCGCCGGCGGAAAAGGCGGAGGAAGACGGGATCAGTGAAAGATCTCTCGTAGCTCCGGCGTCGCGTAACGTTGGTCCTCTGCTACGAGTAGACAGAGTGTCTTTGACAGTCGAGCAGAAGAGCGACCCTAGTGTGTCAGGGTTTCGCTGTACAGCTCAGGAGATTGCTAGGACCAATGTGACGGGGAATGAAAGAGGCGGATTGTTTTATCGGCGCTATAAAGACCGCATTTTCACGTCTAGAAATCACGTGAAAATCGATCACTACGACTTTAGCGTAAGAAAAAGGAAAGGCAAATTTAACGGCAATGCCGATGGGTTGAGCAGATTTTTCTGACATCACGAAAAATAGTAGGGATGATCTCAGAGGTCTTCGTCATCCACGGGAATGAGGATCTAAGTGGGGGCACTTCGTTGAAACCCCAAAAGGACCTCACAAATTGCGAAAAGTTTTTGTCTTTTGTCTTTTGTTCTTAGTGACCTCGTTGGAAAAATGAGTTTTTTTGGCGACAGGGGGTCTCGATACCCGGAATTGTACCAAATTTTGGTAATCCGTAATCCAGTCTGGCGGGTCTTTGGCGAATTCCGAGCGTTTGACTGCGGTGTGGCGTGGTGTTGTGGGGGACGTTTCCGCTGATGCCTCCGTTGTGAGAGGTTTGGGAGTTTGTTTGGTGCTTGCAGCGTCTTCTCAAGGCCTACTCCAAGCCCACCTCTTCAGGCCAGCGATTGTACCACCGGCCATTCGAGGTTTCCCTGGCCCCGGAGGGGCTGTTAAGAATGGAACCTTCGGCAACCTTCTTCCGAGTTTCAACGCTGCGGAAACGAGTCCCGAAACGAGTCCCGACGTGTTCAGGACTGACGCCCACCTGTCGAAGGCTGCCCAAAACGTGTCTCAACGCGTCCGTGACGTCAACGGGACGTGTGTGTGTGTGCGTGTGGGTTCGTGCGCTCCGGAAGGGGAGAGAGGCCTGGCCTAACTGCGGAGAACCTTGGCTATGACTCATTTCTGACTACGTCGCGGCGGACCCAGCTGCAAAGCACGTGGCGGTCGCACCTGCTGCCCTGGTGGAGAGAGAGGGAGAAAACGGACCCCTATATAAGGCGGGGCGTGAGGGCTCCATTTGTTCTCTTGGATTTGACGACTGTATCGCTACCATGTAATTAAACCGTTCGTTACGTTACCAATTCTCCCACCTCCACCGGACCCCTGGGTTCTTCACTTCGGGGAATGGTCGTCGTCACGAGCCAGGAAGCTCCCGGACGTGCGGCCTAAGCCCCGCCTCGAACAACTTAAACCTCGCACAAAAACATGGGCATTGCTCATAAAAACCGAGGCATCCGCGTCGGTCTGTTGCAGCATTTTTTTTTTTTTTCATAAAGAGTAGGGTCCTGCGAATAACCAAATTTTATTTCGCGTTTATGACGTTTCACTATTTCTCAGAAAGCGCGCGTGGCACGTTGTTCACCGGCGCCCTAGCGTGGTTCCGGTGACACGTCATCAAGCACTACGGGTCTTCTGTGCACGAAATGTTTCAACTTTCATTTCGCCCTTGCGATACACAAAGCGATAATGAATGACAGCGCTGAAGAGATATCGCTGGGAATCCGATACACAAAGCGAGTGACAGTGCTTTTTGCATCGGATGTGACGGCGCTTACAGCGCGCCACCGACGAAACGCGGAACTCCCAGACGCACCGTGCGAGGGTCGAGCTCATCTTAGTAGGACCCGCACCCTCGCAACCTGGCGCATTTTCATTAGTTCTTAGGGGCCCTCCAGGTGGAGCAGCCTGTATCAACGGCCACGCGCTCCGGCGTTCGGGTTTCATTTCGTGCTGACTGTACATGCTGCGTGAGCATTTTTTTTTTTTTCAATTTTGTTCTTTAAAAAAGAAGATCGTTTCTATGTATGTTTAAGTGCATCCGCCACGCGCGCAACGAGAAAAAGCGCGCCGCATCGAAGTGAACGTGCCAGATATTACGATTCCTTGCGCCAGCCCTCGGAATGACGAGTCTTTCAAAAATTGTTCATTAAATAATGCGCGTATGTGATTAAGATATCTTATCTATCTAATAAACAAATCTCTTTTAGGATTATAGGGATGACGATTAGGTGGCTGCTCCACAACCAACTACGGAGATCAGATGATTAGCCATCAGCTCCCCAGAGTGTTAAACTATTTTTGTCACTAGGTATTTGCATTGAACGCGTTCCACGGACAGCTGCATTATCTCTACTTGTTTCTTTACATGAAACATAGCGAGTTGACTGTGTGTACAAAATATGTTTTACATAAATTGCCGCTACCGCTGTTGCTGTAAGAAAGGAAAGGGCTTTGTCAAGCAGTTTTTGTACTGCCTTTTTCCCCTCTTCCCTCTCTTTTTGTAGCCAATCAAGCAGCGCCAAAAATGCATCGTCACGGCAATCGTCGTCTTTCTGCGTTCACTGGATAAACCAATCACGAGCGGAAGAAACCGCAGGATCACGGCGCACCAACAGCGCGTGATTGGTTTAGCCAATGATATATGCGAAGCGCAAGTTCGTCTGCTTCTTTTCCCGGGGCTTGTGGGGACGTCAGAACGCCGAGCTCTGATTGGCTCTGATTGAAGGATGGTGGGTAGACCTCTAAGGTAGCTTGCTTTCAGGTTTACCCACTATCCTTCAATCAGAGCCAATCAGAGCTCGGCGTCATTCTGACGTCACCACAAGCCCCGGCAAGAGAAGCAGACGAACTTGCTGCTCCGCATAGCAAACGCGCAAAGACAACGAGCGCCGTGACAATGCACTTTTGACGCTGTTTGAATGACTCCTTCGAATCGTAGCGTCGGTTGCAAAGTAGACAATGTTTTCGTGTTGTTTTTTTTTGTTTTTTTTTAACAACAAAAAAAAAGAGAAACTTTACAGAACAGTGTTGTTGATGACAGATGAGTCCGCATTACATGTCCGTACTTCCTGATATGTCTTCTTTTTTTTTTCCTTTATGTCATATGAGATAATGTAGTGTTGTTTTGCTTCCCCGTCTGCTTTGGGACGCTCGCGGAAATGCATTCTGTCCGAGAAAACTTTGGGATAGGTCGACGCTGCTTAACTCGTGTTGTTCTGTGCTTACTTCGCAGACAATGGGGATCGTGATCGGTCTCAGCGACGCCTTCCTCGGAATGACCGTCCTTGCGTGGGGAAACAGCATAGGAGGTATAATAACTCTTTATCCGAGGTCGGATGCACCCGACAGAAATCACCGCGAGGCTGACGAGAAACATCAACACCGCTTTGCTTCCCTTACTTTGCAGACTTCATATCTAATCTTTCCGTGGCTCGGCAAGGCTATCCACGCATGGCAATTTCGGCGTGTTACGGTGGACCCCTGCTCAGTATCCTTTTCTTGTTTTGTCACGGTGCAAAATCGCAAAAGAGGGCATGTACCGCCGCGGACAGTATAAGCTGAAACACTCCATTTGGCCTTCTTCTGCTTCTGCAGTCCATACAAGCTCTACCATCCCTCAAGTTATCAAATATACCAAAGTATGAGACCCCAACTTCGATTCCGTTTCCAGTTTGGACCACAGCTCACTCATAAACTGACAGGCAAGCCAAAGAAGCATAAAGGACTGTTTCAGGTATACTGTTCGCAATAATACACTGGACGAAAGAAAAAAAAAAGGAAACAGCGTGGGGCAAGTTGCTGCGCACCTTGGTTCATTTTGGTAGCCTCCGAATACTGTTCGTCCTAAAGCTGATACGTTATTGCATGAAGTAAGATATGGCTATATTCCTAACGAGCGTGTTGGTAAGATGTACTAGATAACAGAAAGTATAAAACATAGAGAGGACGAAACGATGAAAGGATGAAAGAATGTACTCGTCTGTGTTTCGTCCTCTCTATGTTTTATACTTTCTGTTATCTACTAAGATATGGCTCCTATCCCATAAAAAAGCACGCTGTTTAGGTGATGTTCAATGTCAACACTTAGGTATATTGAAGACCATCTTTTTCTCTATTCATCAGACATAGATTTCGAAAGTACAGGGAGTTTCCGAGAAACGAGAACCGTGTTTTTCGGCCCGGGTAAATAAACTACGCATCGCAGAAATCTCGATCTCCGTGAGAATGTGACGCTAGCGGTTGGGATAGAACGCGAAAGTTTGAGAATATGACGTTACCTTGATCAAAAGATAATTGAAAACAACGAAATTTCTCTATGAGCCCACGTCCACCTTAGCCTAATATCGTTGAAACAAGAGATGACACCGTGAGCGCAAGCAGCATCTATTTCAGTGGAAAAAAAAAAAAAAAAACGTTTCAGCTAGAAAGAGGATATTGTTTTCTCTCTTGCTGATAAGTTTTTCTCATTGAAATATATACTACAGGCGCCCACAGTGTCATTTCTTGTTTTGACGATATTAGGCTTAGCTGGACGTCGGCTCACAGAAACGTTTAGTTTTTATCAATTATCTTTCACGTTCTATCCCGACCGCTAGCGTCACATTCTCACGAAGTTTGAGCTTCCTGCGATGCTTAGTTTATTTACCCGAGCCAAAAAACACGGTTCTCGTTTCTAAGGGACTCTCTGTATATTTTTTTTTTTTAAGTATACGAGTATTCAAGATCACCAGAGAGCTATACCTGCTATGACAGGGCGAAAACAAGAACACTCAAAGTTCAAACTAAAACGGCTTTAGGTCGCTAGCAGCGACAGCAAATTCTGCTCTGCCGTTATTGTCTTGACCATGCGATCAGATCTTCTTCTAGGATTTGGAATTCCTTACACGTTAAAGTTGGCGCAGGTCGGCGGCCGGATAAGTGTGAGTATTTGTGATGCCTTGGTTAATTAAGCCTTGGAATGCAATTACCTCAGCATATTGGAGCAATGCCTTAGGACGCTGTTGGGAGCTCCTTCCAACAGCATCCCAGATTATTTTTTAATTATTTTTTTTTTTGCGAGCAACAAGTTTACAAGCATTACGTTGTTTCTGTGCAAAGAAACCAGAAATACAGACCCAGTGAAGCACACACGAGACGAGACTAAAATCATTACTTTGTTGACTACATCACCGCCTTCTACAGTTAGTGTTTTTTTTTTTTTTTAATCAAGGTTTAGATTGTTTTAGAAAAGAAGTTAAAGGAAACCTAAGCACTTCTTATGAGTTGTCAATGCGAAAGCATGAATGTCCAAGGACTTCGTTCTCTTGCCACCTGAGACGCTTTGAATCGCGATCCGCTTGCGCCTCACGCTTTCGAATGGCTTTCTCCTATCTCCTAGCGCGTTCCGCCGCCGCTCGTTCCAATCCAAACTGCTTAACAAAAAAAAAAAAAAAAAAAAGTTAAAGCTACATTTATGCGGTCCTTGCAGGTGAGTTATACGGCCAGAGGGACATAATATAGAAGGCTAATTGTCGCGATGCGTTCGATAATTAACTAGAATTTGTCACTCAACGTTTTATTTAGTGAAAATAAGCGTATAGTTTCAGTTAGAAACTTTCTGAGCATCATCAAAAACCACTTGATGAGTCAATTGTAGAAAGGTTTAGTGTGCGTGCTTCGTTTTTCTGAGTCCCGAAAATACGGCTAACTTCAACGGGCCCACGCGGCTTTTCTGCCTCCCATCAGCCGCGTTTTCGCACCCATATATGGGCCTTGCGGCTGTGACTTGAGAGCCAGACCGCGCTTCCCACGCGCTTCTAGTATCTCTAGTATGTATTCATTTAGTAGTTCGCGATTCCGCTGAGCAAGTTTCTGACTGGAGCTGTAGTTTTATTTTAATATTGAAAGCTCTAATTAACAAATTTTAGGCAATCGTGTTTGACGTAACGTGACGGTTAGCCCCCCGTCCTCCTGGTCGTGTAACTCACTTTCAAAGATCGCATTAGTGTACCTCCACAACCTTTTTTATTTTAATAAAAACTTTCTAGGAAAAAAAAAAAAAAAACCTACAGATACGCGACAGTTGAAAAATATCTTATTCACAGGTGACCGCATCCACAATTACAATGGTTGGAAGTATGTTTGCTTTGACCTCGTCAATATTTCACATAAAGCATGCTACGGAAAAGTTCGAGAAAGGTATCTCCAAATAAAATGCACTGGTGCAGGCCATAATTATTCGAAGGAGTCGCTAAAACAACATCCACTAAAGCTATGCGGCGAGAAACTGAAGGAGAGGAGGAGAAGAGAGCGCGTGGGAAGGTCTCTGGCTCGAACACTGATTGGGCAGACGCATCCGCGTCTGCTTCTCTTGCCAAAAGTTAATGGCTCTATTACACAGTTGCGTTCGAGTGCGACTGCAACCACTTGCGCCTCGGGCTGCTTGTGTCGAACTGTTGCTATGGCGACCCTTGCGACGAGCCAATGGGGAGGCGCTGTGCAGCACGTCGCAACGCAGCGCAAGGCACTATACTTCGTTTCAGCTTAGGTCCGAGCGCGGCCGATGTTATGAGCCGAAGGGCCAATCAAACAGCGAAAGAGGCACAACGTCATGGCGTGCTCGCTGCAGTTGATAGGACCAGCCGGTATTCGCCGTCTCTCCGTGCGTGTTTCTCCGCCGGCTAGTCATATCAAGTGCAGAGAGCACGCCATGACGTTGCGCTTTTTGCGCAGTTTGATTGGCCTTTCGGCTCATAACAGCGGCCACGCTCGGACGTAAGGTGAAACGAAGTATAGTCGACGCAACTGTGTGAACGAGCCTTTAGCTGTTGGGCTTAGCCACATCGCACGCGCCTCGTGCAACGTAGCCACACTTTCAAGACTCATCTAATTATTGATTTTGTAATTAAGGACGAGGTTCTTTCTTGTTGTTGTTTTACTTTGATTATTTTTATGACTTATCCCACTATTCAATGTGGACTCCTGTAAGTTCACCATCTCGGTTATTATCGCGTCGACGCGACTACGCAACCTTCAGATAGCTTGCGTCGCGTCTGATGACGATCATCAAATGCTCATGTACAAAGACACGGCATGGTGAACAGTAAAAATAGAATGGTTGAGGAAAAAAAATTTCCTTGAACAAGTTTTCAATCACAGCGGACGTTTAGGAATTGCAAGAAAGACATCAATTAGCTGAATAATTAACTAAAACAATTCCAGTTAGCCTTTAATCAGGGAAAATAAATATATGATTCCAACGAGAAACTTGCTAAGCATCAAAAATCACTAAATGAACTCATTTGAAAAACAATATTTATATAAGACCTAAAACAGCATTCTGCTGCGTTAAAAAAAAAGGAGAGAAAAATAAGCTTAATTTGGATTGTAAGAAGCGAGGTGAGAGAGTGCAAGTGAGCTGGCTCGGAAACGACATACTTGTAAACCCTGAGATGGGAGATGATATAAGATCTTGTTGTCTTCGTCAATTTGGACACGTTTTTAGGTTTCGGTTTTCTATCAGAGCGCATCTTTCCGCCTGCGGTCCTGCTCCCCGGTGGCCGGAGGTGATGCGGCAGCTTCGCGCCTCAGCCGCCGGGTGGCAGGACTCCTGGCGCAAAGATGCGCTCTCCGGCAGGAAACCGAAATCTAAAACCCCGTGAACTGCTACCCTTTCCTCATATATTTCTAAAATGAGTTGATCAGGTGGTTTTCGATGATGCTTGGGCAAGTTTCTCAGTTGGAACTATATCAACATGATAAAACAGCGCGCATAACACGGAAAAAGAGAAAGGACAGGTAGAACGAAAGTGCCAACTAGCTCAAATTACTACATTGAAACTATATGCTTATTTTCGCTCGTTAAAAAGTTAATTGATATATTTCAGTTATTTATTTAGCTAATTTGTATGTTTTCTTTTTGTCATTCTTAACGTTCCTCATGGCTGGCCGTTTGTTCCCGGCAAGGTTTTTAATGCAAAAGCATTAACTGTCCCACGGAGCGAGCCGACGTCATCAGCTTTGAAGCCGCTTCAAACGACACCTAAACTCCTTTCTCCAAGTGAAGCCGCGATCTGAAGGCTCCCAGCTTTGAAGCCGCGCGAAAAGCCTAGCCAAACGGCACCTAGTTTCCCCGCTCCCAATGGAGCGCAGTGAAGCTGATGGATTTCGGCTTCGGTCATTGGCTGGCGGGCGTCATAGCTTCAAGAAACGAGGCTCCCATTCAGTTTCAACGACCGCCACCCCATGGCGCTGAGTGTCCGCGCCGCCAGCGCGCCGGTAAAAGGAATCGACTGGCGGGCTCGCCGCCGGCTCGGGCAGACCAGAAGGCAGACCGCCAGCGCGCGAAAAAGGAATCGGTCGTGCCGCCGCTCTGCACGGCCGATGTCAGCGCAGCGCGGCCACTTCACGAGGACGCGCGCAAGAATGACATTCATGCTTTCGCATTCACGACTCATAAGAAGTGCCTAGGTGTACCTCGAGCATTTTTTTTTTATTTTATTTTTAGAGACCTTTGAAAGCCTTCGCTAAAACACCCTGTTTACCTTACGCCCTGGTAAGGGTTCACCCGCTATGACAATTCACAAAAGCAAGTGTTTCCGTCTCGCTTTTGCAGCTTGACAGCAAGATTTAGCACGCTCTACTGTCTGACAGGCACTTGTAACATTAAGTAAATTAGATTGATTGAAGGATTAAAACGAGTGATGACAAAATCTGCTTTGGATGTACAAAACGAAGAGCTCTGAAACAAAAATGTGCAAATGCCAGAGTTTCAACATCATATAAAAAGTGCCTTTCGGAAAGGTGTTCATTGAAATATATCACAGCTCTTCTTAAATTATTGTAATCGATGCAACTCACAAAGGCATGCACTTTATTTAATTATATTTTAGGGTAATTTGACTTTAATTTGAAGTTTTTTTTTTTTGAAAGGGCGACTCCGGTCAATATTTTTGAATTTGGGATTACGACTGTTTTCAGCTAAAGCAGCGTTTTTAAATTACAAGGTACTTATATATATTTATTTATTTATTATTTATTTTTATTTATTTTACGTGCCCAAATTAACCAAAAAAAAATTAACTGATGTTTTTCTATGCTATTGTCTAGTGTCTCGTATAAACGAATCCAAACTTAGTTTTGACCAGAAAAAATATTTGGGGACAGGAAAAGTGGGAAGGCATGAATAGGTGGACAGTTGCATTAACGCGCACTGATGGAGGGGGCACGTTTGAGGGTGAATAACTAAAACGGTAACCTTAGGATAATTCTAATACCTTTTAGACGCAAACTATGGGTACAGCTTGCTTGTAATATAAGGTAAAAAAAAATTATTTAATTTTTTCTTTATTTTTTTTAAATTTGCCAAACATGCCTGCTCGAACGGCAAATGGCAAAATTTATCATTATTATTTAATTTGCAGATAGTATTTTACTCATATATAGATATTATTTTAAAAAACACAAATAAGGTATCTAAGTGATAAGATACTCGGCATAAATTTAGGCAAACATGGGAAAAAATCAAACAACGAAAAATTCCGATACGAATAAAAAAAAAAACACCTTCGATTGTTTTTAACTTGGGTACCCTGTTATTCTCTATTTCGGCATTCATTTCTATTAAAAACATGTTGCATTATTTTATTGAGAAGGAAGAAACAACTCCCAAAATTAGGGTCCTTTTTCAAAGCCCACACTTAGCGGTGCCCCATACAAGAAGTGACTCTGAGTTCCAGTTTCATGAAACTAACACACATGGCCATTGATAACTATAGAAATCGTTCACACACTAAAATTCAGGAGAAACTACTGTGTACAAAGAGCTATCATATTACGAGTGATCCGAGAAAAGATCCTGCAGCCATCGGCCACTGGGAACTTTGTTTACTTTATTTTCCTACGGCACTCTTTTCTCCTCTCTCTTACCTTCTATCTCCATCTTTCTCTCTTATATATATCCCTGACTTATATCTAGAATAAAAACATATTCAAGCATTTCCTTTCTGCGTGATAGTGTTCTGTGTCTAGCAACAATCATTTCCTCGCGAAGATCACGATTATGGCGCAGTATAGTTGACGGAAGTAGCAGGCGACACTCGTCGCTAGTTCTGGCAAAACGGCCGATACAATCTTTTTTCGCATTTCCCCACTCGCTGTCAAGGATGAGGGGGTTCGCTTCAACCAGCAAAATACGGCCGCCGATGCCTGTTTACTGAGAAGTCGTGCCTGTCGCCATCCCACTCTCTGACTTCGCGGGCGATAATATCAGGCACAAAGAGGCACACCGACAGAGAGCAGAACCCCCAAATACTCAAACCCCGCCTAAATACAATAGAGCGTAACCACTGTCGCCATGTAAACCTAGGAAAGGTTAACATGGCGACAGTGTTTACGTTTTAGGCAAGGAAAAGCATGGCGTGTGGTATGAGCCGGATCCTTACACGAGGTGCAAGGTGAGCCCTGAGAACCTGTCCGCTGCCCTAGAGTACTTCACGAAAGACGAGCTACAAGGTTCGCGCCAAGGTCCCAACCACAAGGATGTGATCTCTGTCATGCTCGACAGGGAGAAAACGTTCGTGCCAAAGCGCTTCCTGACACGCTCAATCTGAAAGGCCTTTCGTGTATAGAAAGACAAGCATCCTGATTCCGGCGTTGGGCTAACAAAATTTTATTCCTTGCGCCCTAGATGGGTCAAATGTATTCCACACCAGGAGGTGTGCATTTGTGTGCGCTGCGCCAATTATTACCTTTGTATTGCCGCTGTAGAGAACGTTACAGGCTCAACATTCAACACTGGTGAAATGAACTCAGCATTTCTGTGCGACCCACCAACAAGTCTATGTCTTTAAGGAGATTGTGATCACTGCCCAAAAGGCCAGTCTCTTACACTAGAGGAACTTCATATCCCAGCGGATGAAGAGATTGTGCTTACAACATGGGAATCCGGTAACATTGTGGGGAAAAAAAAAAACATTGGATCTTGAGACTTCCCTAAAAGTCGTTCAAGAAACGGTTGAAAGTTAGATATTTCACAACCATATCCGACAAACGCAAGATACAGCGATCTACGATAAAAAGCAGCTGCATGCAACGCGGGACCATTATCTTTCATTTTGGCTTTGCTGAAAACTGGATTATCGTGCTTCCTGACAAAGTTAAAGCATACCACTAAAGAAAAAAAAGTTACGATATTTACATGTGTAGTGACGACGAGAAAATCTACAAACAGTGTTGCTATCATCAGTGAGGACCTGCGTGACGACGTCGCTGTCACGTGCTTGGCTCTAGAAAAAGTGAAAGAGTGGGTTGAAGACAACGTTGCGGCATACTCACACGTGACGTACAGTACGTAAGTGACGGGGCCGCCAGTCATTTCAAAAATCGCTACCAGCTTCACCAGTTTGCGCAGAATGATAGCCCACAAGTCCAGTGGTTATTTTCTGCGTCTGGACATGGGAAAATCCAAGCGACGGAGTTGGCGGACTCGTGAAGCACCAGGCCACGCTGAACAACCTGAGAGGACGTTCAATAAACGCAATACAGACGGCCAGGACAATGATGAGCGTTCTATTTGAAAAACTATAGTGCATATTGCGTATCTGGACGAAGATGAGCTTGTTCGGTATCATCAAAAAAAAAAAAAAAAGAGTGGCTGACGGTGCGCGCCTTTGCTGGCATTCAGTTGGCACGCGTGGCGGCTGTGCAAGTCATCAAAAGAAGGAACCTGTAACATATATGTAGCACGGACAGTCGGATCTGGTTAGAGAAACTTTATTAAATGGGTACATCGAGGAAAGCCTTATGGTGAATTCCGCCGCAGATCTCGAGCGCTCCAAAAGCGCTCCATTTGGAGCGCGCATATTCCGCTCGCAGATCTGGCTCAAGCTGGTCATCTTCCCCTCGTAGATCTCTGGCAACGCCCGCTCCACGGAGCGCCTCAAACTCCGCCGAACTTGCTCTGCGGGATTTCACAGATCTCTCCGGAAGTTGACAGAGCGGCCCACGTGATTTCCTTCTAAATCGGCAGTGCTCATGCGCGGCGAGGTTGGCGAGGTCGGCGGGCCGGACGGGTCGTCGAGTTGGATCTGTTCGGGTGCATCGGTTGTTTACGTGGGATTGTGACGGCTCGAATGCTTCTACCTCGCGTAGATCAGGGATACAAAGCCGGGACTGTTCCCGCAAGGTTAGGTCTGTTCATTCCGCAGCCAATGATTGTTTACCTTTTTACACGACATTCCGCCGGCGTTTGCCCGTGCAATAAAGCAAGAAGAGATTAGGCAACGACCGTGCAAGTGATGGTTTGTTACCTCTGTGTTTATTAAAGTCGTACCAGAAATCTGAACTCCACCGCTGGCAATCGCTGTCCGTGCCCCGCCGCTTCGACGCGGCCGAAAGGTATGTGACGGTGCCGAATGCAGACGTCTTCGTTATTTGCGACATGAGCGCCGTGGTACGTATAATTTCGCCCGGCCTGTGTCGCGTGTTATTTCTGCGTCGGAAAGATCAGTCGGCTCAGGCGTTGGTGGGCTTGTCAAGTTCGAGCAGCGGTCATTTTGAATGGCGGAGGGGGAAGCGATGGGGAGGGGTGTGGGTGAGGTCGCTCCAAAAAAGCGAGTTTATCTTCCCCTCGTCGATTCGGAGCGGGTCCCACGGAGCGGAATTTTGCCTCCCTCGCGGATTTTGGAAAGCGCTCCGGATCTACGAGTGGAATTCACCATTAGTGTAAAGTGCCAAATTCGATGCCCCAAGGAGTGCTCATTTTGAATGCAGGGTTATCTTATTTATCACAATTTTCTTCGCGGGGTATTTAACCTACTATTTTACTTGGTGATAGCTTATAATCTTTATCTGATCACCATATGAGAATCACGAAACGTTATCCTCGCGCAGGATAAAATATTTCGGCTTGCCACGATCCATTCTTACACCGGGAGTATCGAAGCTCTTACCTCCGGCGCGGTGGCACCGCTCACCTGAAATGGTTTGTCCCCGGAAATACATACCTAACCTAAACAATTTTAGTATTCTATCTTTATTTTTGTGTGTGGAAGTAAAGTTGCTTCTTTATTTTAAATATAAATGATACCGGAAAGTAAAACTTCACACTGCATCATCTTTTCTCGAATCACTAGTCTCTAATATCATATCTCTCTGTAAGCAGTATGTAAAATGCTGTATATAGTTTCTCCTCACTTTTAGTGTTTGACCGATTGCTCTAGTTATCAATGACCTCATCTGAATAAAAATATATAAAAGATGTGTGTTAGTTCCCTGAAACTGGAACTCAGAGTTACTTCTCGTATAGGGCACTGCTAAGTGTGGGCTTTGAAAAAGGACCCTACTTTGGGGAGTTGTGTCTTCTTTCTCAATAAAATAATGTAATATGTTTTAATAGATATGAATTCCAAAATAGAGTATGACAGGGTACCCAAATTTTAACAAAATCGAAGGTGTTTTTTTTTTTTTTTATTTGCATCGGAAGTTTTCGTTGTTTGATTTTTTTCCCATGTTTGACTAAATATATCCCGACTATCGTATCACTCAAATACCTTATTTATTTTTTAAACAATAGTAATATATAATTAGAAAACTACCTGCAAATTGTATGATAATGATTAAATTATTTCATGAGATACAGGCCTCCAAATGTTGCCATTTGTCGTTCGAGCAAGCATGTTTGGCAATTTTTAGAAAAATAAATAAACTTTAAATAAATAATACTACTTTATATTACAAGCAAGCTGTACCCATAACTTGTTTCTAAAAAGTATTAGAATTCTCCTAACTTTATCCTTTTAGTTATTCACTTTCAAACGTGCCCCCTCCATCAGTGCGCGTTAATGCAACTGTCCACCTCCTCATGCCTTACGATTTTTCCTGTCCAATAATCTTTTTTTCTGGTCAAAACTAAGCGTGAATACGTTTATACCAGACACTAGAAAATAGCATGTAAAAACATCAGTTGATTTAAAAATGTCGACCAGCCACCCTTTGGTCGATCTTATCTGAAATCACCCATATATATCTATATATATATATATACCGGGTGTTCATTTTTAATTCGAACAGATTTATTACAAAAAATCCGTAAAAGATGCACTAGTACGGTTTGTTCAAGTGAGTTATACGGCTAGGGGGACATTTTGTGGGTGGCTAATCCTTGCCAGAAGTTGGCTAATTAATTAAAATTCGTTAATTAACTTTTTAATTAATAAAAATGCACATATGGTTCCAATTAGAAACTTGCTCAGCGTCATCGAAAACCCCTAATTCAGTCATTTTCAGAAAGACTTTGAGCGCGTGAGAAGCGTAGTAGTGCACTAAAGTTACCACTCGTGGAGCAGTTACAAGGCTGGGGCTAGATAAGAGACGGAAAAATCGCACGGGCGCCTTATCGCAACCTCTAGCTTTGTACATGCTCCACGAGCGGTAACTTCAGTTCACTACTACGCTTCTCACACTCTCAAAGTCTTTCTGAAAATGACTGATTTAGGGGTTTTCGACGACGCTGAGCAAATTTCTAATTGGAACCATATGTCTATTTTCATTAATTAAAAAGTTAATTAACGAATTTTGAGTAATTAGCCAACTTCTCGCAAGGATTAGCCACCCACATAACGTCCCCCTAGCCGTACAACTCACTTGAACAAACCGTACTATTGCATCTTTTACGGATTATTTGTAATAAATATGTTCGAATTAAAAATGAACACCCGGTATATATATATATATATATATATATATATATATATATCAAACTTTGAGCCGTGACACAATAATATAATATATCTATATATATATATATATATATATATTATATTATTGTGTCACGGCTCAAAGTTTGATTTCAGGCGTCTACGGCAAAACCGAAACTATCTGCTAGAAACATGGCAACACTGATCATCAACTGTACGGCCACGACGTGACGTCACAAGAGTGCTGCGATACGCGGAACAATCGACCGCAGTTTCGCCGCGACGTTACGTCGCAAGGGAGCCGCGCCAGTGTTCCTTGACTAAAAGCTAAAGCGCCGTTCCCACTCTTGCAACCGAGTACGACCTAGAGCACTATATAGCTCCTTCGGAGCAGAGTAGCGCAATCTAGAACGACATCTCTAGGCGACTAGCAGCGAACGCCCGGGAGTTCCAACTCCGGTCACAAATGTATTGTTTCTTGAATATTTTGGGGATGTACGGAACGACAATAGTTTTTGACATAATAAAGGAACATTTTAGAATAATTTGCGCTAAGTTGTGTGCCATGTAAGAATTTTTTTTTTTTTTTTTTTTTAATTGCCTGAGCGGCATAATGCAGCAGACGACGCGGCGACGTCACACCGTTCACGTGACCCTCTCCGGCCAACTCAAAAAGTCCACCTCCGCTGCGTACAAAAATCGTCTGCCTCAAACGCAATTGCCTTGGAAATTGCCTTCTCACAATTTTCACACGCATCCGATATTATGAAAACTTTGATAAAGTGTTTAGTGCTTTACCAACTTCACGACAGACTAGTTTCGAAAAGTGTGAACGCGGCGTTTATTTTTTAATCAGCCGTGTTGCGTCGATCTCCATGTGTTTTCCCATAGGGCGGGCCGCCTCCTGGAACCCTGAGTACCACGTGACTCGCGCCGAGCTGCTCTGTCGGCCATGTTGTCGGCAAAACACGCGGATCAAAGGATTGCGCTGCTCTGCTCCGTAGAAGCTATATAGTGCTCTAGTACGACCGAGAGAGACAATACCGGTTTTTAAAGGGGCACTGACAACCCAAAGGTCGTATTTTTTTTTTTATTGTCTAAAACGATGCAAGTTGTAGTCATAGACACGCAAAAAAAACCGCATCGCGAAAAAAAGAGTTTCCCGCCCGCGCGCGCGTTTTTATTTTTGGCGTTTAAATTTCCCGCGCTCACCTCCGCTTCTTTTGATCGGTGACGTCAAAAATCAGGAAATTTAGAAGCTTTGTAGGTGACATTTCTATAACATTTAATAACGGCAATCGTAAAACATGTTCTTTAACGCAATTGCGAACGCACTACGGCCCCTCTTTTTGAAATACCAGAAATCAGAGTTCGGTGTGATGTTGCTTCCTGGATTTGTACCCTCCCTCGAAAAACTTGGCAGCGCTCGTCGGCGAGGCGGGGAGACCCCCGCCTCGCTTGGGGTCGCCGTGGCAACCACGCTTTGCTTCATAGCGTGGAGCGGAGGTCTGAAAAAAAGTCGAGTCGCAGGAGACCGCAAAATTTGACTCACTGCACTGGCGCGCATCGCGCGGGAACTTCAAATTCGGCATTTGGAAATTTTTTTTTTTTTTTTTAATTCACAAATACTGAATTTTCAAGTTTCGAATTTTGAGGGTAATGTCCCGGCATCGTTTTCGATCGTTTCGGATAATAAAAAAAAATGATTTTGATGTGTCAGTGCCCCTTTAAGCCTCTTGCGACCGCAGAGGGCCGGATGCGCTGCTGCAGAGCAGGTCTTACGAAGGCCGAAGAGGCTAATAGCGAGTTCGTTTCACACGCACTGGCACCGTTCGAGTTCTCTCCCAGAATGCATCGCACTCGCAGAGTGTTGCATGGAGAACTGGACTCAAACGAACTCGCCGAATGCACCGAGTGCAGAAGACTGATGCCGCCGCCATCTATGTCGTAGAAAAGGTACCGACCTCAAACCGAAACTAGCGCCTTTCTTTTCGGAGTGATGGGTGGGAATGCGAGAGTGCAGTCACTACCAACGTTTATCTACAAACGTTGGTCGCTGCAACCTCTAGTTTATAGTTGCGATGACTTTAGGCAACTCGGCTGTCGTAGAGATAGTTACAGACGGCGTAAATTTCCGCAACCAGCTGTCTACAAAGCAGCTGGTTGCGATCTGTCAATTCTTATGACCGTTTACACTGAAAAAAAAAAACTGATGATGCTGTCCGAGCAGAAGCTTGATCCGTTTGAGCATGATATTATGCGTGAACCACTGAAAGGGTACGGCTTAAAACTAGTATGTTGGCATATTCAGCGAAACTTTTCGTGGGACTTTCGATTTCGATCGTCATTACAGGTGGATCAGATATTAGCCTTGGTGAGGGCATCGAGAACGAGAGCTTTCTCGAACAAAATACGACGGGGCAAGTTAGCTGACGTAGGTAAATGTTAAACATGATGATGTTGCCCAAGCCTCGGGTAAAGTCACTATGTTTAGCTTTCTCTGATGCTTATTGGGCAGTCAGAGGTTTCTGCTGGGGAGTTTTGTCGACAAATGTTCAATTTTTCACCCGTACACGGATGGTGATAAACATCTCGGTGGCCGCTTATGCGTTTGTTCAGCATTTCTTGACACACTGGTATATTTCAGCGTCTCTATGGCAACAGAGCGACTTAAAACCTGCAAATAAAGTATGGGTTGTCATTTGCTTCCTTCATGAAATAGCAGACGCTCACAATTCAAGATCGCGTTTGATTCCATTGCCCACGGGACGCGATTTCTATCAGAAAATCTACATTTTTTTCCTTTCGGTTCCGCGACACATCGGATTCGTAGCAGACGAACCCTCGTCGTCTGCTCCCGCTCCCCGCCGGCCTCGCCGGAGCGAGGCATGACGGGATTGCATTTTGGCGCACGCCTGATTTTCTCGGTGCAGCGAGTGCATGCACGCGTGCGGTGCCGCCGCTGAAACGAACTCGGAGAGTGCAGCCACTCGTGGAGTGCCTGCTGAAACGAACTCGCTTTACGCTGCGAATGGGCACGCGTGGACACGAGTGCCGTGAAACGAACTCGCTATTAAAAACCGGTCTGGTCTGTCTCGGTCGTACTCGGTTGCAAACGCCCGCTAAAGAGCAGCTGGTCGCATCTTTAAAATTGGTTTTAGTAGAGAACGCGCCTTAGCTTTGACGCAATATTTCGGCTGTGATCATATTTCGTGCCGCTAAGGCGATACCAGTAGTTTATTTTGGTTTCGTTTTCGACCGGAGTAGCCCATTAAAAGGGGGTGGGAGTAAGGCCCGTCCACACACTTACGACCTCCGAGTGCCTGCACGGCACTTGATCCGGCTCCTCACGTGATCGGATCTCGGCGAATAGCGGCGCGGCGGCACGTGGAAAACAGACGCGCAACTCTGGCTCCCGTAGGGAGCCAAAGTTGCGCGTCTGTTATCCCATCTATTGGGTAGCAGTGTAAACTTGGAGGTCCTGCATATTTTCTATTTCTCTCGCGCATCATCCTTTCTTCCTTGGCTCGAAAAACGTTTGTGAACGTTATAAACGAGCCTTTCTTATAGGTATTACGCACATTTGACCTCGGAAATCCCGCAAAACCTTCGCTCCTGTGAAATGCAGTTCCAGGGTCACCGCATAGATGGCGCCAGCGTGCCAGTGTTCTCGGAGCCGTTTATACTGAGAGAGTTTGGCCAATGGGCGGAGCTTGTTGGCCGCTAGAACAAGCGGATTTCGCGATAACACAATATGGCGTTACTCCTTTGTCTTGTTCATTCCTGAGAAATCGCGTAGAGTTCCTATGAGTCAGAGCCACAATATGGCGGACGGAAGTAGTCATCCCCCGGTTGTCAGACTACGCTGCTGTGGTTGTCAGGCTGTCAAAATCTCCTTAAGAAGGCCAAACTCTCTTTTTAAGAGGTTTCAACAGGTCTCGTCTCTCTCGGTCGTACTCGATTGCAAGAGTGTGGACGAGTTCTGTCTTCACCATGTATTTATAAGGCTCCGTTGACATTAGATGAGGTGATAACCGTCACGATAAAAGTTGACTAATTAACTACAATCTTTTAATTAACTTTTTATTTATTGGTTTTAGGGGTCATGTCGGAATTAGTGTTGACGGTAATTACTATTAGAGGCCAGATAAATTTAAATATTCGTGGAAGGGTAATCGTTTTTTTAAATATATTAATCAATAATGATCACGACTTTTTTTTTCTGCACGATTTAAAAATTTTGTTTAAAAAGAGCGTCGCAAGCCTAACCCACAGTGACGATTGGAAGTGTGACGCATCGTTTCAATTACGTCGTCACTATCTAGGCCGCGTGCAGTGATTTAGATTAGCTCAGTTACAGTTACAGAACTGCTCATAGATGCTGCTTGTACCAGCAGCACCCCCCCCCCCCCCCCCCCTCCTCTCCCCCCGTGGTTCGTTTCCCGTCGTTCGACGTGCCGGACGGGACGGCTGCTATGGTAACTGCAGCGTTTTCTTTTAAATCATGGCCTCAGAGATCCCGAAGCGATTAAATATGCATGTTTTGAGGCACAGCGTCTAGATGGCGTTCTACCCTTTTATGGGAACTCACAGTTTTGAAACGACAATCTTAGATGATGCTTCAAACGACGGGAGTGGAAGCTCCTCCCACCTCTTTCCACTTTGGTAGTGCAAAGGAGGCGACCTCCTCTCCACCGTTCGCTCCGCTGAAGTGGAAAGCGGTGGGAGGAGCTTCCACTTCGTTCTTGACCTGGCAGCGTGGGTGCGCCGACGTCCCAAGTACAGTAAACAGTGAAAGCAAGTGACGACGTGACCTAAACAACTACGTCACTCTTCCAAGCGTTACGTGGGCATGGCTTGATGCGCGCAATTTTTAAATCTAGCAAAAAAACGCGATATTATTATTATCGCGTTTTTTTTATTAAATTATTATTAGTTATTATTATTTATTATTATTTAATAATAACAAATTTATTCACCAACTACAAGCATGATAAACGCCAAAAAAAGAAAAAACTGTTGCAGGCACTCCGCGATGAACGAAAATATGTGATCGTTGAATAAAAAAAAACTATTACCTTCTCGCAAATCGTTTAAACTGATCTCTGCAAATCCAACATGACCCGAATAATTAAAAAGTTAACACATTGTAGTTAATTAGTCAAATTACCATGACGATTATTCCCTTATCTAATCGCCGAGCCTGATAAATACATGGTGAAGACGGCACGCGTATAACTATCACCCCTTTTCAAAGAGAAATATGTTAGAATTAAAATCAAACACCCTGTGCCATTCATATATTCGTGTAATTGTGTGCATGCACTGCACAGGTTAACTGTGAAAAGAGCAAGGCTCGGTTTGGCAGAAATACCCGCATCTCCTCCTTCCCCAACCGGCACTGACCTTCGGCAGTTTGAGAGTGTTCTCTAACCCTGGAACGCCCCCATCTTTGTGTCCTCCCACGCAGCTGGAGTGGAGCAGCATGATTGGCATCCTCTACGGGACCATCTGCCACACACTGGTGTCCACCCTTGTGGTGATGCTCATCCTTAGATTCAATGTCAAGAGGATTTTCGGTGCCTACCTCATCCTGGTATATGCCCTGTATTGCCTCGTCGCCATTCTCCTCGAATCTAAGGTCATCTGAGATTGTCCACGGTGTTTGTGAAGTGTCACGCCTCGAACGGTGCCTTACCGAATAAGCAGAAATTGAGGCTGCTACAGTGCCTCGATTGCAGTACAGACTTGCGGAGTACCAGGCCAAATCACAGCTCACTGCTTGAGGGGTGTGCAGCCATGCCAGCCTCAAGAAGCGACTGCAACAAGTGACACGAGTGTGGTGCAAGTTTGTGGAACCAACCTGCGATTATGACCTGCATGTACAACCCTACAGTGCACACCTGCCATCTGTGGTAAAGAAAAAAAAAACTAGTGGTACAAAAGTTGGCATCACCAACTCTGAAGAACAAACTTTGGCATTTTAATGCCGGGCTGCGTTACAAGAGTGGGAGTGCTTCGAAAACAACTTGCATGTGTCATTACGCTGCTATAGTAGTGTTGAACTCGGACGAGATTAAGTGCTGTCCAAGTTCCAGATGTGTCCATTCCAGTTACAAAGGCATTACTGGAGAGGGTTTCTTGTATGCCCGATTGTAGCAATATCAAAAAGACAAAAAATATTACTGTGATTGACAGAAATACAAATGCAAGAAAACTATTCCTCAGCACTTTGGTGCCACATTGTGACAATAAGTGCGCTACGAGGATTGTTCATATGCCTCAACATTCACACACAGGATAGTTTGAATGTCAAAAGAATGATGATTGGGCATTTATATTTCTTTTGACTGCGATAATACATGCATTCATAGTTCTTACAGGAGCCCTTGTGGAGCAACATGCTTCAACGCCATGACCCTGCGCAACATACCAACTGTCTGTGTGCATGTCAGTAGTGTGAATAGTTTGAAGTTTTCCAGTTGGAGATCATGAGACAATGGCACTGCTTGAAATGGTGCAGATGATCTTCTAGTAATGGTTGTGTTCATACAGCTAGCGCAGTCACAGCCAGTGAAGGCCATAGGTTTGAGGGCAGTACTGGAAAATTCCTGTGGATCTGCCTACAGAAGTATGGAGGGATACACAGCTTTGGTAGACGTCTTGGTAGTGCATAAATATCTGCATTCTACTATGTGAACGCTGAAGCCTGCACCTCTCAGTGCATTGCCACTGAAAGATTTTTCCTCAGGTTTGCTGTGATGTTTGGTATGGATGTAGGTGAGCCTAATCTTAGTGCTCACTGGATAAGCGGTAAAGTGGAAGCAATAAGATTTTAGTATAAATGGACACAATAGGAGGCATGCATCAAATTTTAAATGGACTCAAACATCTGCATGACCTTTCTGGGTAATCAGACACAGCATCTGCAACACATGTTTAACTCATCTTTCAGATTGTGTAAAGCACATCACACTTCACTGGAGCATGTGCACGCTTTTCTATGCCATCAAAAATGGGCATCTGGTGTATTCTGCAAAACACTTTGCATGCTCAATGGTGTTAGGCAGATACGGGAGAGCCCAAAAGACAGTACGAATTTTGGCGCTGGCACCCTGAAGAAGGCGCATCAATACAAAGCCAAAAATAAACAAAGCTGCCATAAAACACTCTCTGGTTAAGTTTGTCCTAAGCTGTATAGAGGCTTTTTTTTTTTTTTTTCAGGTCTTACATTTTTGTTGTGCTTTCCCACATACACCAGACCACTTCCCTACACATGAATATTTCCTGACTGATGACCCAAATGAGCTTCGTTAAAACAGGGGATATGGGTCTGTGTTCCAGTTCAATACGCTAGTGCAGTGTATCAATTATGTTGGACATATCTCCAGGAGTTTGTGAGGTTGTATCATTTATTTATAATATAATTTAAACATTGGCTAGTCAGGAACACATGAACTAAAAAGATCTCGAGCATCAGTGGTTCATATTTTTGGTGTCAACGTCGGCCAACAATATTTGGGGAAATGAAACCAAACGAAGAAGTCTTGATGAGTGAAAAAAAAATAACCATTGCCAGACAGCAGACTCTGACTACCGTAAAATACTGTGCATCCACCCATTCCACAATAAGTGCCAACCCCTCAATTTTGTAACATTCGAAAAATACACAAAGGACATATCTTTGTTGACCTGAAGCACCCATTCCCAACCTTTACATGATTATCTCAAAAAAGTTTGAGTGGGCGCTTGCTCAGGATTTAACGGTATGCTAGGCTCTCGTTCTTGTTACCACCTCACCCAAGGTCAATGAACAAAAAAAAATGACAAGGGGTCCTGGGACAACCTAAAAAAACAATGGTCACCCGACTGAGTCCTTCAGCAGGGTGTCATGGTACATGAACAATATGGCCACCTTCAACTCTTGACATATGTCTCCACTCTTTTGCAAGCACACTTCTTAAAGGGGCCCACCAACAATTTTTTGACTGGTTTGAAGTTCGCGCTGAAACGGAGCTCCATGAAAGCAGGAACACCGAGGGAAAAAAATATTACAGAAATTCGCAATATTTTGTGAGTTATTAGCAAATTAAATATTGCAGAAAGCAACTTTAAATAAGCAAAACATTGCGCTTCATGACGTAAAATGAAACAGTTTAGCGATTGGAGCAAAGCGGTTGGCCAATTGGACGCGAGTTTGGTTGATAGCCCGTCGGCCCGGTCGGCCATTAGGCCTCGCTGCAACCATCGTAGCTTTGGAATCGGGTTGCCATCATCGATGAATTTACCGGGCTTATCGGATTTTGAGCGCCGAATTCTTGAAAAGGAGTGCGGAGCTGGGCATTGCACCGTACGAGGACACACCACGCAAGCACCGCGTCTCTGCCTCAGTCCGCTTCGACAGCCGCGGAAGGCTCGTCTCCCGCAACTCCGCCAACTCCGCCACCGGAGCCGCCTCGGCTGCCTCGGCGAGTAGGAGGTACTCCGCCGCTGGGAGGCGCGCATGAGCGACGAGGCGTTGTTTTCGCCCTTTTTGAACTTTAATTTGCAACTTTATTAGCTCTATAAAAACAACTTTTTAGAGAAATAATGACGGTTAACGTGTGATATACTTTATTCCGCTTCAAAATTTCTGGGGCGGCTCTCGCCAATCACGAAACCCAGTGAATGTGACGTATAGTGAAAGGGAGCGCCGTTATGCGCGCGCATTCGGCACCTCGCGGCGCCACCGTCGGAGGAGGTGTTTCCGAGTTGTCAAATTAAAATATGATGCGCTAATATTTTTAAACTCTTCTGTTGTCCACTGGGTTTCCGGGACCACTAGCGTGGAGAAACCGCAAAAAAAAGTAGACGCTCAAATACTGTTGGAGGGCCCCTTTAAGCAGACAAGTTAAACAGTTTTTACTTTAACTTAAGGTTTCTCGATCCACATCCAGATGGCGAGACACCACACTCGGACCATAACGCACTTGGTGAAAAGCATCGGGGACAAGTAGCAAAAAGAGAAGGACTGTGTCGACGGCCACTCCCAAAAGTAATAGTCGTAACACGACTACTACCCATGACCCCCAACGGTGTCGACACACAAAACAACCAAAGCTTCGCTCGAGCCGCCCAAATGATTCAGCATCCACAAACTCTCGCACCGATCGAGTCCGCTAGAAACACGAGTTGAGCAGACGAGTGGGGTCCTCCTCCTCCGCGGCCATTATCACCACCTGTTCCTGCTTAAGCACCTGCTTGCCGTGGGACCCCCTCTCGACGACCTGTTCTTCCACAAACATTAAGGGAGCCACCTCCCGATTCGGGTCTCTGTCCTGCTGCTCAGCCTGACTTTGAACTGCGCCTTGCTGTTGCTGCCGGCCGTGCGTCGCCCTAGTCGTCTTCTTTTTAGGCGACGCTGCGTCGCGGCGCAGCGCGGCGGGTGTCGTTGGCATTGTTACTGCCTTGTGCGCCGTCTGAAGGTGCTGTTTGAGCTTGGTGTTGGTGACACAACCCTTCTTGCACAGGAGGCAGTGGATCTTGAAGGCTTTGGTGTGCACTCGCACCACGTGGTTCTTGAGCGTCTGCTGCTTGCTGAACGTCCGGTCGCAACGCTCACAAGCAAAGGGGCGCTCGCCCGTGTGCCTGCGCATGTGTGCGCGCAGCTCGCAGTTGTATGTGTACCCCTTGCTGCAGTAGGAGCACTCGTAGCGCTTGCTTTCTGCGACATGGCGATTGCGGCCGTCGACGTGGCGCCACTGCTGGTGTGCGTGCAGCTCGACGGGCGTTTTGAAGCGCATGGGGCAGTGGTCGCAGCCGTGCGGGTAGTGGAGGGAGCGCAGCACGGCCACCGAGGGGGACGTGGCCGCCTCTGGGTGCATGTGGTGCACATGGTTAGTCCTAGCTCGGTCCGTCTGGAACAGAGCATGCGGTAAGGCATTGCATCGGGATAATGGCTACCCTTTTGACAGGGTGTGCATAGAAAGACGCGAGCACAACATACTCGGTGATTTGAAAGAAGGTTTGAAAGAGAGAGGACACCAAAGGAAGGAGGAGACATATATTTGGGGCGTTCGTTTCAGAGCGTTAGCAGTGTTGAGATTGTTGTACCAGGCGAGCCTCGTGTCGGCGAAGACGAACGAAGTATGCAAGCGCTCGTCGCAGTTGGCTTTGGCACTGGAAGAGGGTGCAACCTGCTCTTTCTCGCTTTCGGTTGCCCGTTCGCTCGTTGGGATAGAACGCATTAGCTATTCTGTGTGTGATCGATTGTGGTTTTGCACGATACCTGGTGTCTTTGCCGGCGGCTTGCCACGAGGTTCTTCAGTTGTCATACCCAGACAGTGAGCTGACCACCCTAAAGGTGTGTGCTATGTGCCTACGCAGTGTTCGTGCTGGCAAGATTTCAAACCTCGTCACATTCCACGGACACATATACCTGCCCGTGCCAGAGGGTCTGCCTTAATTGGATTTCGTGGTTGACCGTTTGATATCCGCTCGGCGCACTAAGTCCTTTGTGCAAAGCCGGGGCGTCCAAAGCATATGTCGGAACAAGCAGAGGCTACTCTACGGTGTATACGCGCCCGTGAGAGGGACAGTCGACGATGTGTAGGCCCTAGCTGACGCCGTCCATTTGCATCGTGTCATGTGTTCGTCCCCGCAATTTTTTAATTTCTAAATCATCATTCTCAGAATTTCAGCTTCGAGCCTTTCGGTATGAAGTTGCGTCGGTGTGACCCGAGCAAATGCGAACATCGCTGCAAGCAACAAAGTTAGATTTTGTTGGCTCTCTCGAGCTACACTAACTTGGACTGAGTTTTTGAAATGTTCCTTTTGCGCCCATTGTGGCATATCTTTTGCCTCCAAGTTCCCATAAAGGAGCTTCTTTCCCCCACTTCCCAATGGTGCCCTTTGTTCCCTCGAGCTTCCTGCCAAGGAATCCTCGAACCAAATCTCCGACAGGGGGCACCATTTCTCCAAAAAGTAATAGATTTAAACAAATTTACAAAAAACATAAATAAATAAATAAAATGGGGTGATTATTTTATGGAATTGTCTTCATAGCATGTTTACCAGGCTCGGCAAACAAAGATAGTAGGATGAAGATAGTGTCCTTGATATTTTCTGAGTGGCTTTCAGCTGCTCAAAATGCAGGCCAGCACTGCTTATAGCACAACCCACACGTGCTCGTCATAGTAATTATATGTACGAACCACGTGACGTGCGTAAGCGACGGACGTGCAGTTGCACGGAGGAACAGGGCAACAAATTTTGAGTTTATCCTATTGTACAACTCAATATCGAAGCAGCAGACAACGATTAATGGAGTTATCGTATTCAAAGCGATGAGTCGGAGCAAGATTAAAGTATGCCAAGCAGATCTACCGCTCGCGTGAGAGCTGCTGGCCGGCAAGGTTTCGGATCGGACCGCGTTTCAGTTCAATCAAATCACGATTTATGTTGCAGAAGTGCGGTTCCAACTTCCAACGATGAAGTACTAAAAGGAATCTTTTGCTAATGTGTTTTCAACTGGCTGACGTCCGGAACACGGGCCGCAGAGCCTCAGGCAATCTGGACGCTTAACGACTCAACCTCACCTCGGCCGACTTGCTTAACCGCTTATGGTTGAAGAATAAGAATCCAGTCACAGGTGATGTAGCGCTTAGAATCCGACTTCCGAGTTTTTTCGCGCGTTTCCGACTCGAGATACACAGGGAAAATAAACGGAACAAAAAATTGCAAGGCCGACCAAGCTAAACGTGCTCATTGTTGCCAATCGAGTCGATAAAAACCGAAACCAAGACAAAATAGAATTTTTTTGGAGCACGTTGTGCGATTTGGAGCACAATGGCACGAGGTATTGGCTGTGGCGCAGTTTCCACAAAATGGCACAGGATGGTGCAGACAAATGCGTCTGGCGCAAAATGGCACAAATGCCGCAGCCGTTCCACCCGTTTTTTTAACATGAGCCATGATAAATGCCAACCTCTTTTCCAACACTGAATCTGTGGGAAAAATAAACCCTGAAAAGCACTCCTGTATTCAAAGAAAAATAAGCCCCCAAAACCAGAGCTCTTTTAATGTAAGCTAGAGGTCCAAATGGCGCTGTGTGCTCTGGCAAATTGAAGCAGACAGTAACCAGTCGAAAATTGACTATGGGAAAAAATGAGTGCATTTTCTTCTTGCGCTTGATTATAAGAGACAATATGTTGAATAATTTGTACATAGTACTAGGTAGCTTGGAACATTTCTCAGTCAGGCAGACAAAATTATTGGTCAGTTAGGGTGTTTTTCTTTCCGATTCACTGATTTAAAAACAATACTAAAATGGCTTAATACATGCATTTATGTGCACTGTCGGCACTGTTAGTGTGAACGTGACATTGGCGCTTTTCAGTGTGGGGGATATACGTGCCAATAATCACAGGACATTGGGAAAACTAAGAGATGGCAAGAACTATGCAGTAACACTGGATCAGTAGCTCCCTGTGCATGTACTATCAAAATACTTTGAGGGTCACGTAATATAGGGTGTCCCAAGTCACCAGGCTTGATCTAAAATGGACCGTAAAAATCGACGCCTGCACGTAGCAATCTAAACTTTTCGTCAAAGGTGTATTTCACAGCTTGGCTTTTTCTTATAAAATAAAAAAGTGTAGTTCTCTTCTGTAAAAAATAAGGCCAAGAAACTTGCCAGGGTCTACGGCGGGCGGTGGTGCAGATGACCAAGTCAAGTTGCAGGGCGTTTGGCGCTCGTATTGATAGATGGCACTACCTCCTTATCGAGACTGCTCGAGACCACCATGGTTTATTAAATTGAACATAATCTCTTTATAATGCAGCTTTGGTAAAAATAAATGAAGATAAAAAAAAGCAATCCTTTTATTTAAAAGTATTTTATTTAAAGTTAAAAAAAAAATGTGTTTGCATAACAACGGCGCTGTTGCTGCCAACAGATTTCGTCTGCGTGTCGTCTGCTTTCTTTTGCTGGGAGGCTGCACCTCCCGATGCTGCTCCCGACGCCATCTATCAATATGCACGCCAAACGCACCCCGCAACTCGACTTGGTCGTCTGCGTCGCTGTCCGCCGTTGATCCTGGCAAGTATTTTGGGCCCTATTTTTTACAGAAAGGGAATTAGACTTTGTAATTTTACAAGAAAAAACTGGCTTGTGAAATACACCTTTGACGAAAAGTTTAGATTGCTGGGTGCAGGCGTCGATTTTTACGGTCCATTTTAGATTGAGCCAGGTGACTTGGGATACCCTATATGGTCCGATTTTCAGTAAGTGCTGCTTCATTCCTTCTGCTCCGCGAAGATGCTTGTTTTATGTTCAAAACATCACCCGCGCGCTCGAAATCTTTGAGAATAAGTGCCTCATAAAAGCTTTCCGGCATACAAAATAATAAAAAAACACCTTTCATACCCCACATAATTTATTCTTTACGTTTTCTGCTCGTAAAGATGCAAGATGGGGTCATTTTTATATAGTGACAGGACCGGCATATAAGCAATATATAAGCGTCACCGGAATGCTGGCGAGCCTTGAACACACTCTATATTCCTTTCAATTGCTATTTTGCTTAGAATCATCGCTTGTTTTTACACACCTGCTGTGAAACAGAGGTTTGGGCCTGAAACATACCGAAACATACTGAAACATACTGAGGAAGAAAAATGTGCTAACTAAAGCAATTACTTTTACAATGTTAGCAAAGTTACATAGAATTCGGTAAGACCCAAATAACAAAAGTGTTCCATGTTCTTTTCCGGCAAAGAGACAAAATGCAAGCACGTTTTCCCAAAGAAATGCACAGGAGCACCACAGAAGTAGACCGGTTGCTGTCTGCTTCAATTTTCCTCCCGGATGTCGCATAGACACTAGTGCCAGTTGAACATCTAGCATACATTATAATAACTCTATTCCCAAAACATGGAACCCTGGTCACATTTTCCTTCCAGTGTTGGCATACTACTAGATGCTGACCCATTGAAATATCTTGCAAAATGAAACCTGCTTTGAGATGTTACTTTATCAGTTTTAATATTCCTGTCCTTCTAATACACCCAATGCAGAAGAAGCTCTATGAGCCCTACCTACAACAATGTGGATAAAACTGACATACTTGTGCTAAGTAACTATGGCCCGGGTGAGCCTATCAGGGGGTCAGAGTTAGGCACACGTCAGAATACCACTGAAGCACTCTTCCTGTGAACAAGTTGTCACATGATTCGCTGTCACTCTAATTGGCTCCTAGAAGCCGCAGCATTCGTCCTTTGGCAAGTTATACTGAAACTGAGTGTAATTAACTCAGATGGCCATTACTCAGATGGCCAAAGTCAATGTATCAAGTTCAAGGATGGTCCCTGGAACCTAAAGCTTGTCTGAGAAAAACATTAGTACGCTCCTTCAATGTACAGTCGAAATGTCCAGTATGCAGAATGCGTCAGCAATGCAAATCTGGACAGCGTGACTTGACACCACATAAAATTCAGATGTCAAGTCTGATGCCACATGACATGGTACCACGTGGCTCAGTGTCATGCGATGTGATGGTATCACGTGTCACGTGGCTGAGCCCAAAGTTCAATGAGGAGAGAAACAAGGTGACCTCACCTTGAAGGTCTTCCCACAGAGGTCGCAAGTGCAGGACTCCTCCTGCACCTTGTGCTGATGCTGGTGACGCTCCAGGTACGCCTTGGACTCGAACAGCTGCCCGCACTGGTCGCACGCAAAGCCGCCGTTCATCTCGTGCAGACGCAGGTGGCATTGGTAGAAGCTCTCCGAGATGAAGTGGCGCCCACAGTGTGGGCAGGGCCTCTGCTTGCCCTTGTCGTGCTTCAGCAACACATGCCGTTTGAGCATGTCAAGCACCACAAAGGACTTGTCACACTGCGAGCACGGGAACGGCATGACCCCCGTGTGTGTGATGGCGTGGGCCTTGCTGCGGTACAGGCTGAAGGTCACGTGCGGACACTTCTGGCAGCGGTAGACCTTGAGCGACGGAAACGGGTTTTGCCCGTCTGCCAGGCAAGCCGCGTCGCCCAGGTGCATGACGGCCGTGTGCCGATGAAGCTTGTGCTTGGTGGTGAAGCGCTTGCTGCAGCGCTCACACTCGAAGGGCAGCGTCTGCCGGTGGACCTTGCTTACGTGCTGGCGCAAGCTCCGCTGGGACTTGGTGACCAGCGGACACTGGTCGCACGCAAAACTCTTGATCGCATGCATCTTCAGCTGATGTTTCTGTAGGGTGTTCTGGGATACGAAGAAGTGGTGACACTGGTCGCACTCGAGGCATTCAACTTCTGTTTTCCTCATCACCCTCTCCTTTGCAGCTGCGCTGTCTTCGCACCGCGACTGGATCAGGCACAGCTTAAAGGGGTTGGCCACCTTTGCCAGCTGATGGTGCGGAAGACACTGTGGCTTTCTTGTTGACCTCCTTGCCAGAGTGGTCTGTGCCGAGGGATCCGGCAGAGTATCTAAAACCCGTTGGTCCGCCAACTGCTGGGTTTTGCAGGTTTGCGAGTCGGCTGCCCCTGAGGCTTGGGAAGGGGTGTGCTCGGCCAGATGCTTCAGAGCCGCGTCCTTGTCGAAGGTAGAGTGTGAGCACTCAAGGCACTTGAAGACTATCTTTGCCGACGCGGCAATGAACGTTTCTCGTTCTTTCTGTGGGAGCTTCTCGGCTTCGGCCATCACTTCAGGGTGGATGACTGGGATGAGGCTCATTCTCGGCAGTTTGCCACCTGCTACCTGAGTGCCCCGCAGTGGAACGGCGACTGTTGTCTTGGTGGGTGCCGTATCGACTATGGATGCAATAGCTTCCGAAGTGGGAGCTGAAGGTGCTGCTATCTGCTTTAGGTTCCTACTCAGCTTGACAGGAGTCGAGTTTGATGGTGCCACAGGCTCTGGAATGAGGGCAGTGTCGAAGGCTGTTGCAACGGGCACACTCGCTACTGTGTTTGGGCAATCTTTCGGATGTTGCCCGTCCACAGACACCGGTATCAACACTAGGCCCTGGCCTGGCGGCGGTTCCTGGTCTTCGACCCGTAACAAAAACCCCATGGCAATGGCAGTAGTGTCACTGGCTTTGGGTCTGCATTCCTGATCCTGCGGAGTCTTGGGATTTGTGCCTGGCGAGTAAGGGCAAGAGGACGAATCGTTCGAACCTGGCAGCGCGTCGACAGCTTCGGAATTCGCCTCTTCTGATTCGCTCCTTGAACTGACCTGACCAACGGAATGGTTCTTTGTTTCCCAGGGGTGCTTTGACTCAGCGTCACAACCGTGGACTCCAGGAGGAACGTAGACTTTCTCGAGAACGTACGTTGTCGTTTCTGGGGCGTCGGCAGCACTGCCGATCGGTGCCTTTAGTGTGTCGGCTTGTTGTGTGGCATAGCCGGTCGTTGGCCGCAACAGATTCAATCTCACCCTGCCACCTTCTTCGATTCCGTTTGGGAACACCAGGTCAAGCGACGAGGTGTCCGTGTTAAGGTGGATGTCCACGGAAATGGTCATCTCGCAGCCGGACTATGCCATTTTGGTCTGCCAAAGCCCGTAGCGAACCCTAGCAGAGCAACAGCGGAGCAAAGAAGCTACAGCTGACGATCAACTGAGCCCAGCCATTAGTAGTCGGCAGCACACCGTGGTTCTGCGGAGACACCGAGTGAATGTCCGTTGCTTTGGCGGCGGTTATGCTGATTACGCCATTACGCCAGCAATGTTCTTTCAAAAATAGTAGAAAGGTAGAATGAAAACCGTTGTGCCAACAGTGCCCCCTATATACTTCAGTGTCTGGCAAAACGGCCTCCCGAGGCCGTCGTGCGACCGCTCGTGGCGACCGCGTGAGGGCGCTGTAATAACAGCTGACGCAAGCCCCTTAGGCCCGCTTCAGACGGGGCAATTTTGCCCAGCAACTTGACGTCGCAACACCAGCAACACGGGCCGCCCGCTTTCACACGCAGCAACCTATTGCTGCAATTTGCTATCATCATCATGAAATTTTATTTTTCTTGCACTATTTAGATCCACAATTACGCGCTATAAACGTCTTTTTACGCATTTAAATCTCGTTGAAAATACTAACTCATCTTTCTGAAACGTTTTATTTCCAAAAACGATCAATTTCAAACCAGAACCAAGTCTAGTTGTCATCATCCATCATCATCACCGGTAGAAGGTATCACGTGAAAATATCGCGTCCCTGATTGACTGCAGCCGCTTCAAACGTCTTCGAATTGCTCCGAGTTGCTCGCTTGTTTCGAGCCGGACCCGATCTCAGCAATTCGTGTCGATCTAGGGAAAGCTAGGGAACAACCCGCGAGCAACACCAAAATTGCTGAGAAAGTTGCTCCGTCTGAAGCGGGCCTTAGAGTTCCATAGGCTCTAGTGCCCCTGTTTCAATAGCGCGCCTAGCGGCGAAACGTTTCACTTGAGACGACGGCAGCGACGGCAGCGTCAGGCGTCGGCGGCGTCTCGGATCCATTTGGTTGGGTGAGGTGTTGACTGCACGGCCTCCGAGTCGCTTTCAAGCAGTAGCTGGGTCGACTCGTACGGGCAGTACAGGCAGAACAGGCTTTATTTAATGTACTACTGGTGGTACAGGCACAGGCTCGCACCGTCGTCCCGTCGTTGCCGTCGTTCGTCAGTTGTACGGCTGTACTACGCGGTACCGCCGTAGCTGCCCTAGCACTACCCTCTTGCCACGGCTGGCTAAAATTTGCGGTCTGGTTCAAATTTTACTGTTGTCACCCGTCACCCGGACAGGCATGCGACGACGTTTGGCAAGAACTGGAAGACGTGTCCCTGGAGCTAAGGTACCAAGTTTACTCTGTTCGAATTTTCTGATATTTTGTAATTTCTATGTTGTGGCGAACGTGTGTAAGTACAACATTTCGCCTCTGCCATCGTTCGAAGGCGGAATCCCGTCGTTCAAAACCCGAGCCAGAATCATATGAAGGGAAGCACGCAGTACAAAGCCCTATCGTACAAAGGTTTCAAACTGAGCTGCTACCTTTATTTTCCACTTTCACGTTTTTAAGGAATGCCTCCTGACCCTCTCCATTAACAAACAAATTATGCTGTCGCTGTCATTCTGATCCAAGTCAAATCAAATGGTTTATTTTCCTATTCAACAAAAATGGGGGGGGGGAGGCCGAAGACAACAGCTGATAAATCACCTTGACACATTGTTGCTCATATTTTTTTTAGCGTTCAGCACGATCTCCATCTGATACCGAATCTCCAGAGCTGTCCCTCGATGACATCGCGGACCGCTGCGCAGAAACAGAACTGCCAGGCAGTAAACATACTGCAAAGGTACTGAAGTTGTTACTAAAGAAGTTCTAGCTGCCCAAGTTGACCATTGTGTTCGCACAAGGGTAGTTTCACATGAATCTATCTGTTGATTTTAATTTAAACATGTTTTTACATTAACTGACATTGAAGAGATTGTCAGTCATTATTTGATTTGGCCATCCTGTATACCGGCCTTTTTATATACAGAGACCGGCGTGTACGCCACCCGAAATTAAAGCATCAAGGGATCGCAAAATGGTACATAATGCACTACTTAGTTGATGCTTTTAGTAACAAGTTGGGAGTGCCTCTGATTGAGGGTATGCCTGTTTTGCTCAGGGAAGTTTGCAATATGGTTATGAGTCATTAGCACATTCACGCTTTGCATGCCAAGTTGCACCTTTAATTGGTTGTCACGCTACATACGGAACAGAAATATCCCGGTGACGGGATGAGGACGATTTGTCACAGGCCGACTGGTAACAGGATGATTCGTCACATAGGAACATTCGTCATAGGGCAGCTCGTCCATTGGACAGTTGTTCACATCCACGGTGCAGGGAAGGAAATAATAATTTAGTCACCGCAATTTTAAGTAACTGGCGATTAGCTATGTTTCTTGATGATTGTGCAATTAGAACAATAGAACGGGATGCTTCAAGGGGAAACTCAAGTGGTTCTGTATTTGAGAAAAAAACATTTAAATTGTCTTCGTTTGGCGTCTAGGATCACGAATACCGAAATTATTTTTCTGTTTGGTGCACGGAGGGTGCAGAAAATCACTTTCAAAGTACCGCTGAAACCCCTTCTCCCCTGAGCTTGACGTCATATTAGGAGTTTTCGGAATCTCCGCTCTTGCACATCTTCAACGCCTATCAACGCTATGCACGTGCACTCTTGCTATTTTGAAAAAAGGTCAGAAAAAGACGTCACATGAGCAACTTGGCGGCCGATCAGATCATCATATGGCGTAACGACTGGTCAGAGGTTTTTCGTGTTTTTTCACGTTAAGTTGCATCTTCGGAGAAAACAAAAGTGATATTCAGATTCACGGGATAAAAATATTCTAGAATTCGCCTCTAACTCGTTTCTTTAAGAACCTTTTCAGCTTCTTTTTAATAAAAACTAATATGCATGCAAAGTTCTGCACTGCTGGAGGATGTACATAATTGTTCGACCATCATGCTATGCATAAATACCACATGATGTTAGTTTCAGACTGCTAGAAATGATGTCTCTGCACAAATACAGTGTGGGTGAAATGGATTGAACACACTTTAAACTGAGCAGCATAAATCGGTTTCTTACCTTATCATTCTAAGATTTGCTACAGGAGTGCCTGAAGGTGGTGGAAGCTTCCTCTAAAATTGTGGAAAAGATTGGCCCACCTGAGTGAAACATGAAAAATGAAAAAGGAAAAACTGTTTTCTCTATACTTTTCATGTACACTGAAAATATACTTTTTGTTACTATGGCATTTATTTGGGCCAAATGATAGTGAAGAATAGGTAAGCCAATTCTAATTTCTTTCCATGTCACAAATGTTTCAGACATAATAAATGACAAAATAGCCCAGAACAATTTTCTGATGATTTTGAGAAAAAAGGCTTAGCGAGAATTTTTTGATAGACAAAGCCAGTACTGTAAACGACTTAATTTTCGCGAATCGGGCCAAAGCTGAAAATTTGAAATTATTCGCGGGTTCTAATTTTCGCGAATTGAGTGTAGCTTCCGTAGCGTTCACATATTGCCAGAATTGGTCGCGGGACGTATTTTTCGCAAATTAAAGGCGATTCGCGAAATTCGCGAAAATTAGGTCCTCGCGAAAATTTAGTCGTTTACTGTATCTATTTTCTTTCTTTTGACTCCGGAGGTTTCATGTATTCATACTCTCAATTAATGAATGACTGCCTTCGAGCACCCCTGTAGTAAATCCCAGTGCGATAAGTTAAGAAACCGATTTATGCGGTCTGTTTAAGGTGCATTCAATTCATTTTGCCCACGCTGCATGCTTGCATTGGAAAATACTTGGTAAAGAAACTTTACTACTCCGATATAAGAAGTCCAGGACATGAAAACACAGTGTTTCGGACCACTGCACTAGACTGTCAATGCGGCGGGTGCTGTCATAGCTTCCAGCAAGGAAGTGTATCTTCCTGTTACAGTCAGCGTGTCTATTTTATTTTTTAACACGCTTGTAAACATGGTGCCACCTTCACTCTGTGAGATCTTCATTTCACTGATGCCGAAGTGGCGATCAAGCGGGCATTTCAGGCTCGGGGACATCACTAATGGCGAAAGGAGTGCCCCATGAAATGTTATGTAGAGTTCTACGGTTTTCTACTGCAAGATAAACGAGCGATTTAAAAAGCGAAGTTTGTCAATGCTAAATATAGAAAAGGTTTTGGCACACACCTGCTGTTTAAACGACTCCTCAGTATGCAGATCGCGGTTCAGTCCGCCTCAAGGGTACGGTTACTTGAAGGTGTAACAATCCAACTGCCATACGAATCAGTTGTTAGTTTTCTGCTTTATATTAAAATCTTTTTCGGAAACTTTAATAAAGTGGTGCCTTGTCCCTGCCGTTGCACATACTTATACGAAAACCCGTCGTGAAGCAGCTTCGCTCCACCTCTTCCCATCACGATCACCTCTGCTTTTGAGAATGAAGTCAGAGTTCGACAATGGTCATTCTCAAGTTGCTGCAACATTCCCCGTTCAGGGCCACAGCACTTGCTTCACATTTTTGGGGGGACGAACCATTGTGCAACGGCTTGCCCACATGACGAATCATCCTATGACCAATGTTCCGCTGTGACATACGGGACTGTTACCAATCGTCCTGTGACAAATCACCACGTGACGAATAGACCGTATCCCGCCGGTTACTTGCGGTTGTGTCTCGACTAAAGTCAGTGGATCCTGGGAAAGTAGTGCCAAGCTGCCCGTATGGTCGCTATTTTGGTCCAAGGAATGAGCAGTTTCTCGTTGACCTCTCCATTCTTGATGTGCATTTCTTGTAAACCAAGGTTTCATTGTCCACACACCGGCGAAACAGGCGCGCATCATGGTGGCATTGAAATATAAATGTCACAAGCAAAACAATATTGTAGAGATGAGCATGATCGATAATTGATTGCATACAATGCCAAATATGCTTTATTGGCAAGGAACGCTTTCAGTACGATGGCGCTCCATGGCGATTTTGGAGTGACTGGTTCAGAACGACCCTTTCAAAGCTTCTAAGATCTGAAAGGACTGAAATGGCGATTGCCATGGCAACAGAGAGCGATCAGCCAATCGCCTTGCAAGGTTTTGGTTGTCTGTATAGTAGTATCTGTTTGTGTCCTGGTTTCACTACTTTCCCAGGATCCAGTTACTTTAGTTTCGAGTAAGCCTTTGCATCAAAGTCACTCATTCATAAAACATTTTTCAAAGAACTGTGTAAATAGGCCTTGAGCATAAATTTTGTTTATTGCCCTTTTGTGTGGTCTAGAAGGCAGTGGCCAACACTCAGGTGAAAGTAAAGATGTAATTTTTGCCAGTGACTACTTTGTTACCCACCGTCCAAATATCTTCATGACCGTTGCATCACTTACTAATGGCACAAAATTGTTAGATTATTTTTGACATTCCTGTCAAAGTACTTGTATCATTTTTATATCTTGCATTGAAATAGCTATTTTTATTACTTTTTTTGCCTCTCAGTCAAAATGTGGAAGGCAACCGAAGATGGCGGTAAAAGAATGATAGCGTTGCACTTGGCGTAGCGAATCATCGAGATCCATGTTTTCCGACACAGTATGTCATGCAATTGAACAATTTTTATGGCCCAATTTTTTAAGATAATTGGATAGCCAAGAAAACTTTTCAAAATTTCTCTCAGCTAACAGGCCGTGCAAAACACAGGCTCAAGAGGTATCGCACTGGGACTACATTGGTAGTTTTGCTTATTACGTCGCAGTGCACAGCAGCACCAAAGATGCTATGTGTCACAGATGTCAAATGTGGCAACAATACGTTTCATGATTTATTTCGCATCATTTATGATGCAGGAATAGCTCGAAAGGGGTTCTTAATCGTTAGAATAAATAGTAATTGCTTCAAGCTGCTACATTCTTTGCAGTATGCAAGGGTAATGAGGCCACACATTGCATACCTAAAGTGGTGCCATCCTGTTTGTTTATACCAGTCAAGAAACATAAAGGAAGCAATGTTTGTATTCAGAACATTTTATTTGACGTACCAATTGCTTGGCAGCCAGCACACTACGACAAAAAAGTTTTAAAATAGAACGATGGAACTCTTGGAGAGGGAGGCCGGATGCCAAGCAATATTTTGTGTCCTGTTCAGAGGGGCACTTGTATGGTAGTGGAGAGAGGAAAACCATTTTGAACTCCCCATGTCCTTCGAGATGAGGGATTCCTGATTTTAGACAGTCGGAGGGCTTGATTTTGTGTCAGATTACACACTCGACAAAGGTCTTTCACAAAAATTGTTCTCGTATAGGGGGGGGGGGGGGGGGGAGAAAAAATCTGTGTTTTTCGGTTTTAAAGGGGCGATGCAATGATTTTTGTACTTTGAGCAAATACAGTTTAGAACGGATCCCTGACCTTAATGACCTGTGAAACACCCGTTTGTTTTTCACCACATGCAATAGAAGTCGCAGAACAGATTAGAGACAAACGTTGATTATAACCGCGCGCTGGGGTTGGCAAGGCACAGGACACGCGCTGAGTTCCAGACATTGTTATGGTTCGGCTAGTTGTCGTCATTGCAGCGATTGGACACAGGCCACTACCCAAATGCTTCTCGAGCTATCGATTATCACAAGCCCAAATTGAGTGCCCACGCAATGCTAAGTCCAATCTATGAGCTGCATCCAAAAATCGTCACTGGGCGGTACTGCGACCGCCCAGCTACGTCATCAAGTCTTGCGAAGGAGAGATTGAATGAAAACGCTCGCTTTTGTTTTTGAAATTGCACCGCAACAAAGGAGTTTCTTGGCCAGTGGCGTGGGGTGTGAGCATCCTTGAGTCCCACTAGTGCCAGTAAGCTCGTGTAAAGTGAAAGACATTCCAATTGAATATCGTTGCACCGCCCCTTTAATTGATTTTGTTTTTTTGAAACCTGTGGATATTTATCGGTGTTTTTCGGTTCAACTGGAGACTCTGCAGCCTAGATACATCTGGAAAGCAAAAATATTTGGTCGCACTCTTTATAAGAAAAAAAATTAGACGTTTACAACACCCTGTAACGTTGAATTAGAGCGCAGCTCTTGAGGAGGAGGAGGAGGGAAGGGTACTGAGGGAGGGTATACCCCTCCTCCTCACCTCCCTCCTATTCCCCTCCTCCTCCTCCCCTCATCCTTCAAGCTCTTCCTCCCTCCTCTTCCTCATCCCTCCTCCTTCCCTCTTCCCTTCTCATCTTCCCCCTCGTCCTCCTCCTCCTCTCCGCACATTGCATCATGGGAAATGTCCCATAATGCACCACGCGGGACCCTAGTGGCATCACTCGTGAAGCTACGTGTGATGTCACGAGGGTCCCGCGCGGTGTATTATGGGACATTTTCCATAATGCACCACGCGGTTACGGCGATGGCGACGCTGCTCAAGCCAGAAACGGGCAGCCTAAGAGCTGCGCTCTAAAAGGCCATATGCTTGATTATTTATTTTTTAAGACAAAGGACCTTTGTGTTTTAAGAAACACAAAGGTCCAGTTGTCGCCGTAAAAATGAGAAATACAAAATCAATTTTAATGCTTCTTTAAAGAGCGGAGGTGACAGAGGGGACATCTTAACTTAAGTCCTCTGTCTTTTTGTTTTTTTCTGCAGGTTTTTCAGTTTCTGTTCAACGTAGTAGTGATTTTATCTACACAAATCACCCTTAGAAACTTCATAGGCTCCAAATTTGATGCAAACTTTAGTGGGACCCATAGTTTCCCATGGTTTGCATTGTAGTTAGGTCAAGAAGCTAGCTACAAGTCTTTGCCTTTCTTACACTCTTTTAACACATTTGATGACCATGAATAGAACAAGCCCCTCCATGAAGCTCTCTGGTCAAAATAATTGGTGTTTTCGTCTTCTCCATTATTTGCTGTGCTAAAGAGGAAAGTGTGGAAGGCCTTGTGGGAGGAGCTTCTGTGTTTAACCTGCAACAGACTATAGTTCTCTGTCTCTGTGATGAAGACTAGGTTGCATGCCTCTATGCAAATCTAAAACTTAGATAGGGTATCGCATTGCCATCATACTTTCTTTAGCACATCATTCCTTGTATTTATAGTCTGATTGTACAATCTCTTATGTAGACTTTGCTTTATGCATCTTGCAGCATTCAGCCCAGGCTCCAGCTGGTATCGAAACTCCGGAACTGTCTCTCAGCACCATTGCTGAACTCTGCTCAGAAACAGAACCATCTGACAGTCAACTTGCCGCAAAAGTACTGCAGCTGGTCCCAAAGAAGTCGCAGCGTTCGGCAGATTGTCTGTGGAACATAATATCGAAATTGAACTGCGTCCAAACCCATTGCAGTGCTCGTGCAACAGGAGTTCCATGGGACTCTATCTGTGCTGTGTTCAAGCGCCTTTTTCCCCAAATTGATGTTGAAAAGACCATCTGTCATCATGTTGGAAAGAGTTTTGCTGGAAGTTCAGGTAAAGATGCTTCTGTAGCCGCCAGGCGCGATCGACGGAGGCACGGCTCCAGTAGTTTTTCCCCACCATTTTGGCTGAGTGAAGCTCCTCTCCCAAAACGTCCACCACGGCAAGTGGAAGCAGTGCGGTCAAGGACTGTATCCTCCGACAACAGCTCCAGTTCTGAGGTAGAAGAGCAGGCTTCGAGCCCACTAAGTAGGAGACGGCATGCTTGTAAAGCTGCTAGCCAAAGAGAAGCTGGGGCTATACAGCTCAGACATTCGAAGAGGTTGCATGAAGTACCCTATCCACCTGGGAAGTGCAGCAGAAGTGACGACTCTTCCCGTTGGGACTTGAGACCAGACAGACGGGCGGCGGCCTCTCAAAAAGGAAGAATGACTTCTGAAGATGCCACCAGTAGCTTGAAGAATTCAGAGGCAGATCTGCCAAGCAATACTCGTGCTGTTCGTTCTTCGTCGAAACAAGTCACAGGCTCCCCTCCTCGTCGGAACTTGGAGCAATGCGAAAATCCCGTTGAGGAGCGCTCAACTCAGCAGATTGGTAGAAGGCCGCCTAGGTTCCAGGAGGCTTCGAGCCATTCGCCAACAGTCAGAGATAGGGACAACCCAGCAACTTCTATGTTGTTGCCTTTCTTCGGGCGTTATCCAGTTGTCGAGATTGAGAGGTTAAACTTTGTAGCGGGATTTCCCAAAGAGGCCAGCGGAGAACAGGTGCCCCCCAAGACGAAACCCGCGAAGACGGTGAGTGAAAAAGTAGTGCCGTTTTTGCCGTCTTGCCTGTCGTCTTCTCCTCACTCTAACAGAAAGACTATGCTAGCCAAGGCCAGGGAAGGTAGCGATGCCAGCACAGGTGGAAAGAACCTGGGTAGAAGGGAGACACTGCAGCCGTTGTCAGCCTCGGAGCAAGGCCGGAGAGCTGCCTTTGTGAGCTCTGCAGATGTCTCATTAACAGACGTGTCGTCAAGCTTTATTGAAGCTAGCGAAGACCCCTTAAACAACGTCGAAAAGACAGCAGTTGTTGCTGCAAAGGAAAAGCAAAGTCAACCAAGAAAGCAGCAGGCTGTAGGAGCAAGCAAAGGAATGTCTGGCGCTAAATCATTAACAAAAAGAGCTGCAGATGTTAATGTTACACTAACAGACAAGTTGTCAAGCTCTAGTGAATCTAATGAAGAATCTGGGAACAGCATCAAAAAGACAGCAGCTGTCGTTGCAAAGGAACAGCAACGTAAAAAACAAAAGCGGCATGCTGTAGGGGAAAGGGAAGAAATGTCTGGTACAGAGTCATTAACAAAAAGAGCTCTGGATGCCCATGAAAGGAGTGTTGTTGCATCCTCAAGTGGAAGTGATCCTTCAGATTCAAGCTCCAAAACGAACCACGCATCTCAAAGGTGTGGGCCATCTGGGGAGAGTTTACAACCCCTCACAAGTCGGGCCAAGGAGAGGAGACCGCCAGAAGAACTTGTGCGAAGCCAGGGCACTCCTCTCGAAAGTGTTGCAGCAAAAAACACAGATTCTGGGCAAGTCCGTGGCATTCCTAAAGTGAGATCGAACACAGGCCTGCATGATGGAAAGCCGTCATCAAGTTCAGCCTCTTCTTCTGGGCCTCATGGCGCATGCAGCCATTCTTTCCAAGCAAGCTGTTTGGATAAGCCCTGGTCAAAAGTCAGTAAAAGGATGAGATTCACTCCACTACAGGAGGAGGCTCTTGTACGAGGAGTCATGAAGTACGGCACTGGCGGCTGGAAGCATATTTCAGACGAGGGCTGGTTCGACGGGCGGCTCTCACGTGAGCTGTCGGATAAGTACCGCAACCTGCAGAAGTATGACCACCTCTCCAGGGTGAAGGAACGGGTTAAGGCCAAACTAAAGCGAGGAATAGACCCCATGAGGGAACTTCAAGACCATAACAGGTCCATTTATAATACTCGACGCGTGTGTGATCACTCTGCAAGGCCTAATATTCTGCCGTCGCAAAGAGTTCATGCAGCAGCTCCCCAAGTGCGGGACAGGGTGGCGGCGGCCGACGTTGAGCGCGATGTCGATCCATTGTTAGCCGACCAGCCTTTCTCTTCTGCATCTCAAAAGCACCGCAGGGACGAGTCAGACCCTGAACCAGCACGTGACGCAAAGAATGAGAAGGCTCGCAAAAAAGCGGTTGAGAAAAGCGACGGAGCACAGCCGTCAGTGTCTGGCACGTGTGTGCAGGAGTCTCCTTTGAACTCTGACACGGACGTGAGTTCGGACGATTCGTGGACTACAAAGCCTGTCAAACCAGTGCCGAAAAAGAAGCGCCAGAACTGTTTCTTCACTCCCCTGGAAGAAGAGGCCCTCGTCTGCGGCGTGCTCAAGTACGGGCCGGGGAAGTGGTCGCTAATTTTGAACGAGGGCTGGTTTGCAGGGAGGAATGTGATCCAGTTGAGCGATAAGTACAGAAACATGCTCATGTATGGCCACTGGGAAAGATTGAAACGGAAGGTGGAAAAAATTGTTGGAACACCCGACGATCCTCTTCTCAGGCTTAAAGAACTAAACAAGGCTCATTGGAGAGGCGCACGATAGACTGTACACCTTCTTTCTGTAATATACAGGCGGCTTTGTGCCATTTAGTCTTTTTTTTTTGTGATGACACATTTCTCGGAATTGTATTCATCTACGCAGGTGTTTGTTGACACCTTTAGAGCATTTGCCATGTTGGTTTGGGTTATCTCTTGTCCTTTAGTGTAATGGAGCTCAATTTTCTGTCTTGATTCTTCTATGTAAGGTATGAAGTGCCTTAGAATGGTTGCGTGTATATATTTTCTTATGCAGTTTTATGTGCAGTAGGCAGCAAATGCTTGCGGGACAAGGGAGGGGCCAGCCGAAATGACTCGCTGAGCCTCCTGACGGCGCGCCGCCGCTCTCAAGACTCGTGCTTTGCGCGTGCTCTTCTTTTCGTGTTTTCACTGGTGCTCCTATGTCCCGCAAACTTTTGCTGCAGACTGTACCTATAGAATGTGTTAGGTGTGCATTTTTTTTTTTTTTTTAATTCCTCTTTGTTCTTGCTAAATAAACTTCAATATTCTTCTATTGGTTTTCTCGTGTATTTCTTGGGCATGTGATGTTGACAGGATAGTTTGATCAACCTGTGACACCTAGTATATAAAAAGGTGATTGATTGGTAATGAATATTACGTTTGTTAGTGAACTAAAATATGGGAATTTGATTTTCAGTGGAATGTTACGGAAAGTGACATCACAAATTCTTTTCTAGGTATTAAAATTGGTGACAAAAATAAAAGAGGGCTTGAATAGGCAGAAATGTTTACCCAAAACAATTCAAATATAGTGTGAATTGTTTTCAGTGTTTCTGCTTCCAGCAAGAACACTTTCACTGCAGAAATGCTCGTTTGATTGCGGCATCCTTGCAAGGACAGTGCTCGCTTGGGTCCATATCAAAACACCATGCTGAATTATAAGACTACTCCAAATTAACGAGGCTCCTTACCCAATCTTGGGGACTTCGATGCCGACTTTTTAGTTACCACCAGAGCAGCAACTCTCATTACTAGTTGCCACCAGAACCACTAAGCAAGCTACGCTGCAGAGTAAGGACGCTCCAGCCACCTCTCTGCTTAAAACCGTTGTTGCCAGTTGTTCGAAATTTTATTTGAAATAGCCGGAAATGCTTTTTTGCCATCCAGAAACGTTAAAATGGCTCGCAACAGAGCAAGACATTGCCGCCCAAGCTCCATGACACTGCGTCTGAAGCTTGAGAAGTCTCGTTTTCGAATCGTAACAATCTCCAATTGTGCCCTCTCTTAACTGAGCACCAAAACGGCGGCGCCCTCAAGAAAATCGGGGGAACGAAGTGCCAGTACTTTGAATGTAGCTTACGAGGGGCATTCATAAAGTTTGTGTTATTGTCACGTAGGAATAGAGATTCAGCAATCAAACTCGAGTAGGAGTTGAGACTTTCTCTACATGTTCGCCACCAAAAGTTACCCACTTTTTTCAGCAATGCACCATATGCCGGAGGCCATTGTTAAAGAACTCGTTTTGAGTGTTCAGGAATCGCTCCACTTCAGCAATCACTTGGTCGCCGTCCTTGAAATGCTTTTCTCTTATTTGGCCACACTGGAAGCATCTGCGCCATTTAACCAAAGTGTCATAAGCTGGGGCGTTGTCCCCGAACACCGCCACCAGCTCGGAATGACTCTCCTTGGCATTGCTTCCTTTCAAATGAAGAAAACGGATCACTGCATGTGTTTGGCACCGATGGGCGGTGCTATTTTTGTTTCGACTCCCTAGCGGCTTTCCGAGCTACTATAGACCATTCCATTTAGCGCTCTCTGGGCGGCACCATTTTGTTCGACAGCAGCACCCTCTCCACACATCAGAGGCATTCAGCGGGGTCGGTGGGGTAAAACGAGAGAGAGGGCACGCGCCCGATTCCGCTAGCAGACGACAAACCGGGAGGTTGCCATTCTCCATCTTTGGGCTGTAGCGGCGGGCTTTACGGAACATCGAACTCTCGCTGGTGGCTGCCGTTGTAAAGTAGGTTCGCATTCTTAGAATAGTTGTGGCCACTCCAAAATCAGCCTATAGCTCTCTGTTGTTCTAGTTCGGTAAATGATCAACTAGCATATCTTTTTTCCGTTACTTCAATAGCAGTTGAGTCAGCCGGCAGTACTACCCTCAACTACTGCGTATATTGTGGCAGGAGAGCACGTTTTTATTTATTATTTCAGACTTCCACTCATGGTCGCTAAAGACCTACACCAGTACGAACTTTGTATTGTAAAAAAGGATACAGCAACTGGATTTACTTTTCGTCGGAGAGACCGGCCAATCTGACACAGTTTTCCCTATTTCTTTTTTATTTGCACGGAGGTGACAGCGCAATTGGACCCTGTTAGTCTTTTGTCTAGCATAGTATTACACGATAACTAGCATACCAAAATCTGCGCATCTGCGCTTGAAATTTCCAAAATGATGCGTTTTTAAACAGAGTTTGTATGCCAGCCGGATGCTAGGTACTGCCCACTCGGCGGAGCAGACGACATGCCGGTGAGAGGGGGAGGGCATTTTTTTCTCCATTACCCTCTCTGCTATGACCCTAATGGAACGGTCTATAGACCGACACGCTGTTTACAAACAAGCTCGCATTTGCCCACACGAGGTGGGGGCACTGCGCGTGCGCAGAAACCGAATTCGCCTGAAGTGAAGAGTTTGCGCATGCGCAGTGCCGTCGACAGCGCCACCGCAGCGGCGCGACGTAAAGTCCGCGTGTTGGTCTATAGCATGCAATGTTTATATTGTGCGGAAACTAGAGGGACGCGCGCTCATGCTGATGCCTGTTTTGTTCCTTTTTTTTTTATTTTGTGTGCCGATAATACAAACTTTATGAGCGCCCCTCGTATTAATGTGAAACGTCCTTTGCCTAGGTGTTCGGCATTTCGTGAATGCATGAGCGTGACCGTGAGGCTCAACACTGATTGGTTGATGGTTGGGAGAGGTGTAAGGTGATCAACGCCGATTGGTTAACGGGAAGGTCATGAGACCAGAGGGTTGGGTGAAGAGAAGCTCGACCACCTGTGCGCACTGTGGGAGAGGAGCTCGAGAGTATGGAAGGCTCTGGGAGGTCGCCAGGTTTATCAGCCCGATTAGCGGTACTATCGCTTCATTCTAGGAACACCCATCAAGTGTGCACATGGTACGCGTTAAACTATCACTGATGAAGACACGCTCTGTTGACCAACACAGCCAACAGAGCGTGTGAGTGGCTCTCCGCACCCACGTGATGAGCTGAGCAAGCCCGCCGTGGAGGAAGCGAGGGGGAGATTTGACGGGGGGAAGTTTCCCCCCGGCAAAAAGAAACGGCCGGAAGCGGTGCGCCGCACGATTTGTCGGAGTCGTGCGTTTTGTAGGATCCTGTTTGGACACCCCTTAAGGAGGCACAATTCCTCGGCACTTCCGATCAATGCTCGCGCTCCATACACCGTCGAATGGAGATGTTTGTAGGTGGACGTTTAAATTGAAACATACAAACAGTCTCACTCCACTGCTGCATGCCAAAACAGTTTTTTTTTTCTTTTTTTTGAAACTTTCAGAGAAGCACCTAAAGAAGTTTAAAAGAAATTGTAGCGTGACCAGTGGACGGCTTGAAGCAAATATTTTCTATAGACCCAAACTGATTGTCTATGTTCAATAATGTGCAGAATTTGCAAACATGGACCATGCATGCCGATCGCACATTCTCTGCCAAAATATAGCGCTAGCGGTCCGAACCAGATGCCAAAGTATCAGAACCGTCAATTCATCAAAAATTTGCGATTTTTTGAAACTATTAATAGGGAAATGCCCATTTTTGGTAAATGGCCCCATTCAGCTCCATGTATTCGAGAGCTCCGTCAACCACCATTTTCCCAGTAAAAATTTCAGAAAATCACTTATAAGTTTTGAGTAAGATAACGGTTTGTGCTAAAACACTGGCATCTGGTGGACTGCCAGTGCTACATTTGGGCAGAGAACCCAATGCACATGCCTTCTGTTGGGTAAACACAGAGCTCAGGGGAGAACTAGAGAGCCTGTATTCCAGAGTTTTCAAGTGCTCTATCGGGGTCACATGATTTATGGGCTGCGTTTGCAATACAAGCTGCGAAAAGGTGCCGAAAGCGCCCGTCTGCAAACGTCTCCACCTTCCCGCCCGCTTGCTCCTTGCCACGCGAAAACACAGCGCATGCACACTTGCGATCAATCTCCGCAGGAGGTGTCCATCATTAAATTACAAATGCTCCCCATGGTCTGAGATGGACACTCTCTATGCTCCGTTCACCCTTAAAGGGGCCCTGCAATGACTTTTTTACTGGTTTTTAATTTGCACCGAACCTGAGCGCACTGAACGTAGTAACTTAATGAAACTTTTCTTTTCTCGAATTTCGCTTTATTTTAAAAGTTAAAGGTAATTCATTTCATTTCATTGGCCATAAACGACAGCAAACACGGGGTAAAGATCAGTTCAGAACGGGAGCCACTTCCCGCTGCCATACCGCCAAATGGCCAAATCGCCGACCAAGCCCGCGCCAAAGGCCTTCGGAACGCTCGGAACCAGTCGGATCCTCGAGCCAGTATACGATCGCAGCGCCGCCGCGTACATCCGGGATTTTTCTACGCTCGCCGTTTGTCGGGGCCTCATCCCACTTGCCCTTTCTAGTATGCGCCGTTTTCTCCGCCGCTTGGTGGCGGGTATGTCGACGGGTCATTTTTTGTTTCCGTACTTCATAAACTGCATTTGTTTCTTTTCTTATCTAAAATACTGAACAAAAACTAGTTTCATACATAATTGAAACGGTTCGCGACACTTATAATATTTTTTATCTCGACTAAAAAAAAAGCTTTTAGCGTCTCTGACCAGTAGTAAGCCCAGGACCAAAGACGTCACATTTCGCGCGCTTTCGGCAACGCGGGTCGCCCTCGTAGGCGGAGGAGGTTTCCGCGTCGTCCGGTTAAAATATGACGCACTGATATTTAGTTACTCTCTCCGTGCCCGCTGGCTTTCCTGAACCCCAAGAGACGTGGAAACCGCAAAAAAGGCAGACGCTTAAATATGATTGCAGGGCCCCTTTAAGGCGGCGGTCCCACGGCCCCAACTATAATACCGGTGGCAGCTCTGCTAACGCTCCTGTTTGCTGTGCAAATGTCGCGTCTGTCCGCGTGCTACGTATTTCGTTCTTTTTGCAAATAAATAGTCATTTCATCATCACTCTTTTAGTGCAAAATATGATACGCATTTTTCAAAACTTAAAGCACAATAAGAAAACAAAAAGTGCAAGTTTTGATATACCTCTATGCATTCCAAGTTTCTGGACTTACAATGCATCCAAGACGCGTTCTTATTTTTTTATTGAATAGAAGAAGGACTCGTCTAGTTCCGTGCATACGTGTTTTTGTTAATTAGCACGCTCACATTTTTTAATATTTATTAAAAAAGGGCCTTTTATATGTGATTTTGAAGTCTAGTAACTCAGTTTCACATCATAACGCAGCAACGAAATTTATGGGCATGCTTGTGGTAAACATAGGAACTCAGAATACAAAATATTAGAAGTGCAACGCCAGCCGTTTTCTTGTAAACCCAACTTGATTATGGTAAAATTTCTAAGAATTCCCTTATAGCGTTCTTGGTTTTCTCAGACAGCGTTCTGGCATCTGACCTAATTTTTTTTTAATTGTATGCTAGAGGAACTGAGCTGGTTCACTAGAAGCGTGATTTTTTCGTATTCATATTCAGATTTGTTTAAAATATTTTTAAATTATGGGACTATTTTGAAGCTCGACTCTGTACGCAAGAAACCGGTTTCAAAGGAGAGGGCAGCTATTTAAGCAACGATTCTTCAATTAGTGCTTTTCTCATTCTAATTAAAATCACTTTCTATGATTGTAATTTTTTTAAAGCATACTAATTGTCCTAAATAATAAAAAGAACCTATGCTGTAGCAGACGACGCGCACTTGCGCCATCTTTTGAAAGGTGGCTGAAATTCGAGGTTGAGAAGTTCAGGAAAAGTGGCGCTGGGGGGATTCTGTCCCTGATGCAGAGGATTCTTTTCTCAAATATTTCCTCGCGCTACTTCCTCGTTCTTGCAATGAGTAAATAATCTTGCAAGAAAAAGAAGAAAAAAACAAGGGTCACGAGCAAGTTCTCGAAAACATCTAGTGCCTATAAATAGGCTATTCAATGCTCCCTGCCATGTTCCGAGTCGAACTTCCGACACCACGAAAGGTGCGAATTTTGATCTCCATATGATGGTGACGACAAAGGGGAATTTCTTTTCCTTCACTCCAAGATTTTTACCCGACATTTCTTTTTTTTTTTTAAGGTTCCAGCTTTCCAACCGCTCTGGTTCTGTTTTGTTCGCCATCGTGCAGGAATTTTAGATTTTCAGTTTTAACGTTACTCTACTCGTAGACAACTTACGGAGAGTGTTACGTGTAAACCGCAGTGACTGGTCCTCATGGTAAGGCAACAAACAGCCAGTCATCGTGGTTCAAATCTGTGGGCTCAGGAAAATGGTCTAATAAACCCCCTTTCCATGCAGTGCCCTATCAAAAGCGTTGCACATGTGCGAAACCCTCACTACGGTCGTCTTTCTTTGGATTAATTTTTATTTCATTTTTTCAAATAAGAACAATGTCAGACGATCAACTTTCATGGTGTTGGTTTAATAATGCAACGACTCCAGGCTTCCACTTTGCATTTACACCAACAAAGACTCTTGTCCTTTGCAACTAATTATAAGCAGCCAGGTCAGACTTTCTAGAAACAGCGTCTCAGCTGAGACTTTGGGAAAGAAAGCAATGCCAAAACCAGCGCTCGAGCTAGCTGAGCGGGACTCAAGCCGCGTCTCAAGACAGTCGTGCGCCCAACCTTTTGCAGTGCTTTCTTTCACTCAGTCTCAGATGAGACGCTGTTCTAGCAAGCCGGTCCAGGATCACAACTCGTGAAGTTTCCTCGCTCTTCTCTTTCGTTTTTTTGAGTACCCGCAATGAGTATTGCGAAATAAAATCAAGCGAGATGCTCAGTGATGCCCTGCCATGTTCTTCCATGACCGGGCTAGAGAGCGGTTTCCTTGTGGCCTTCACTCTCGCCGAGGAGCAATGGAACTTCTTTAGCCGCGTTGGGGTGCGACCACACAACTATGCCCAACGCCGCCTGAGCCATCCTGAACAACTGTTCCCCGACCAATGCGATTGAAAATGTGTGCAATTATACTTGCTTGAAATAACTGTAGTGAGCAGATTGAAATAAGTTTCGGCTTACAATAATTAAATTCTTGTCTATACAAACTTCTTTCTTAAGGAGACGAAGAGAAAGACGTGTTCTGCATTAGTTCCTGAAGGCAGCTGGCCTCACGACCTGTAGGTCCAATTACTCTAGAAACTTATCCAACTCAACCCCCGAGCAAAGAGGACAACACGGTGAGGAGGACGTGCCTCTCAGAAGGAATTAAAGCACTGTAGGAGCGGTAGGGTTACAGCGACCCCTCCAAGCTGCCGCCGCAGGGAGCTACTACTCCCGGTGCAATGGCCGTAAGAGATCATGCCTGTTCACTCTAGCCTAGGTTGCCTACATGTCTGTCTGTCTCAGGGTGAAGACATCCATTGTTGCTCTGAATGTGCCAGCGCGTGACGCTCTCACGCACACGGTGCGTGATTTGGGCGGTAAAATGGCGTCTAGGCACTAGCCAAAGCTACGGGCTCGAGCTGAGTGACACCGGATTGCGCGCACTTCAAAATGCATAAAAAAACGTTTGGGCGGAAAAATGGCTGAGTTGTCACCACTTCATGTGGTCTTCGGTTCAGGCACGTAGCCAGGATTTTGTTTCGGGGGGGGGGGAGGGGGGGAGGGGCGCCCATGACAAAATGCTGTATGAGGTGGAGGGGGGAGAGGAGGTCTCAGCAAAATGGAAGATTTCGGGAAAAAACCGGGCCCCATGCCCCCCCCCCTGGCTACGTGCCTGCTTCGGTTCGTTGTCATTTGAAAATAGAAGACGGTCTACGGTGTTTTTCCATTTGAACGTGAACGTGCAGACGGCTATAGGAATGTGAAGACACACTGAACTTTAGTTAGTCCAGACCGCTTGGCGGTTCTCCCGTGGACATGTTGTAAAAATAAAAATAAATATTGTGTGCGTGAGTTAATAATAATAATAATATTCCTTATTTCCAGACATACATATGTCTGAGGGGCTGCGGCAAAAGAATACAAAAGAAAATTCCGCACAGGCACTTTTGATTGCTTACGTGTGGGAATATGAAAGCATTGCAGTCCTTTTGGTGAAAAGTTTTCGATTTATTTTTTCGACAAGCGTTATTTTTGCTGATTCGGTGTGTGACGCGCGGGAAACAGCGCGCTCATGTTATACACTCATGACGTGGCGCCACCTTCTCCCCATTGGCTGCACCGTCACGTGCCCAATGACGCACGCACTTGGACACACCTTTAGTCAGCCAGATGGTTGCGACGGGACGTGTGCAATGACGCACGCACTAGAGTCAGCCAGGACCTTGGAGCCGCCGTGGAGTCGGGGAAGCGTGCCCGTCTCGCACCCCAGAGGCTCGGATTCGATTCCCATCCAGACCGAAATTTACTAAAGTTTGTTTCGAAAGTCGTTCATTTACATTGTTCATAGGAACCTTCGTGAAAATTGTGACGTCAATCCGAGCATTTCTGACGTGTTTTTACTCTTTGAACCGTCGGCCATTTTTGGTACCATCGCTTAATCATGCCGCCGCCGCCACCGCCGCCGGATTTTCGCGTGGTGGGGCAAATACTTTTCTCGCATTAAAAGTCTTCTGACCAGGCCATCAGCCCCTTTTTACAGCATTCAACGGTGTACAGGACCAGTGTCAGTATAAAAATCAATTATGCATAAAATAATAAAATTGACATCAGCTAAACATCGCAGTTATCATAATTAATATCAACGTCATCAAACGTTTCAAATGGAAATCATTCCCATCGACATCATTGAGATCACATTAATTAACATACAATGTCAGCGTTACTGTAGAATTCTTCATATCTGTTGCAATCAAACAGAAAATATATATAGATAAAGATACATGTAAGAGGTTGGTATATTTTTTTTTCAACATCAAATTATAAATAGACCTGAATAATAATGCAAAAAATATCAAAAGCACCATAAAATGCACTTTAAAATCAGCTACCCACTCGTTAAGCCACTTGGGCTACAAAATACACTTTTACTCTTTTCTTGGACATGCAGAGTCTTCGACCTCGGCATACTATTTCAACAATATTAGGCTGTTTATTTATAAGGTCAGATAATTGGTATTCAAGTTTAATCAAACTACCATCAAAATGATGAGTTATCCTTTTGAACACCCGTCTTGAAAAAAAAAGTCTGCTATTGCTTGTTTTATTATAGATGAAAATGCAGTCAAAGACTATAAGATACACAAGCACAAACACGCATACTAAAAGCGCAAGGCCATATTGCATGGTTTGAGCTTGATTGCTTTGACCGGTGACAACAAACGCACTATAAGTTGTTGAGCTCCGTGACATAGTGTTTTTTGGTTCTGCTTGATTGGCCTCATTGACCTGTTATGCGGCTGCGCTCTGACTTACAGCGAAAATGAATTCAAACGTTTTTGTCGTGCAAAAGATCTTTCATTACCGAAATGCTGACATGGCATGTCTTATATATGTTCTTTAACGTTTGATAACATTCTTCACTGATTGATTGACTATGTTTTTCATTCTTGAATAGTTAAAACGATAGCTACTGGCTTGTGAGCCTCTCGATCTCGAGCTAGGCACTCTCGATCGGGTCGATGAGCTAGCTGGGCTCCGCTTCTGTGCGAACTGGGCACTGCTAGCACCACTGGCACGTTTGCTGGCATTTGTGTCAGCGGGAGCACGCGCTGAGCGCTGAACGTGCACGGGCGAGCAGCAGAAAGGAGGAAATTAAGAGCAGAGGAGGAACATCACTGCCACGAGCTTGTTTTCTGGCCACATGGATGAGTGCCGCCATCTAGTGGTTGAACTAATGGCTTGTTCAAGATGGCCGCCGTGGGACCGCCGCCTTAAGTGGCTCGCGGCTCGCTGCGCAAGCTCACTGGCTTCCACACTGCTTTGGTTGCGCGGGCCTGTGCTTTCACACTTGTGTTAGCAAGGGCAGAAAGCTCGCACTGAAGGCGGAGCGAACGGAGTATGCAATCTAGGCTCTCTAGGGAGGCGCCCCCTATAGTTTGATCTCCTCGCCAATGGGAGAGGCTGTGCAGAGAAAGGCAGACACGAAAACAGCAACACGGAGGTGACATCAGCGTGACGGTGGTTTGTTTGTTTGTTTATTGAATCAACTCGGGAGAGTAAGGCGATTGCAGTCGGGCATTGCGCCCATACCAGGGGACCCGCAGTACCCCCTGTGACTGCACTCCACCTATTAGACACTAAGTTGAGAGAGCAGGCACGTGGCATGAAGGTCCAAATTGGGTTTTTCCAGCCAATGCCCAGCTTTGAGTCTACCGTGAACTGGAGGTTCAATGACTATACGATGTATGAAGACGTAAATAAGGCACAGTTTCACAGATAATGGCTGTCACACTTCAGGAATTCCAGTCACCTAAATTTGAGGATCAGGTTTGTGAAACTTGCAACCTTTGGTTCGTTCAGATTTTTTATGTGTGTAAATAAAAGATGGGAGGCATTTGTCTGCATCTGTGAGAAAATTTGTGCAACTGTGTTCGACATGCATTTGTCCGGAGTTTGTTACCAATGGCAGTGGCGTCACAAGGGCACCTGCCCCGAGAGCTGCACACAGCACCGGTAACATAGCGGCAATAGCCAGAAAGGTGAGGAACAGTGCTTGAATTTTGAAGGTGCTTAGCAGCTCCCTTGCAAATCATAGACCAGATTCAAAAGCACTAGAGAATATTAGTGATTGAAGCATATTTGTCCTCTTGTAGCAAGCAAAATGTTGGCTCGAAGCAGGCACTGATGCTTTTGGAGCAGGTGCCAGCATATGTATTAGCACATCATTTGAAAATAAAATAATAAAGCTCATAGCCCATCTTTGATAATGACAGAGGGTTCATTTTTATTTTTATTTACAACATACTTTTAATTGTTTTGGTTTTTTTTTGCAAATAAGAATACACAAATGTGATCAAAAAAGAAAAGAAAAAGTTTTTATTTGAGGCAAGGCTTAGGTAAAAATTGGTTCTGTTTACAAAAAGTATCAAGAAGAAAAAATGGTTGAAATGTTTGCTCCTCAGAGGGATAAAAAGCCTTTTTATGTGGACCAAGTGCAGCATTTTATTTCAGATGAGGCAACTACCCCTCCCTCCAATATCATTCCTCTAAAATTCCAGCAAAAGCCAGTCCATTCCTATAATGTGAATTGATGAAAATACATTCACCTTTATAGAAAAGCTTCAAGAACCACAAAAAAAAAAAAAGAAGTGAAAGCTTACATATGTGAGTTGAAACCAACATTGTGCATTACTTTGTAGCATTGGAGTCAAGTTCAGTCAAAGTTCAGTGACCTGTGACAACTGATACATGGGAACTCGGTCAAATATCACATTTATTAAAATAAAGTCTGCATTTTTGCTTGGCTTTTTTGCAAACCTTTTAAAGTGTCGGTCGAACTATATTACTGCATGCTAAGCATAATTTCCGAGCCCATCGAGATCATCCAAATGTTCTCCTGCATCAGCCACTGCTCCTTGCACGCCGGTATAAAGCAGTGAAGCTCGACCCATGTGCTCCAATGCAAGGCAGTGATGCTTGACGCACGCCCGTCGATAATTATATGAGGACCTTCTTTGCTTCTCTCAAGCTCATCATGGCGCAACTGTGACACAATCTACCTTTTGCCAAATATGTGCTGCCACCTGGACACACGACTGGATTTGAGTGGCTAGAAAACAACGCGCACGCAAGGCCGCTCTCCCCCTTTAGACACCCAAAATGACAGCCATTGAGCCGCTGTGACCTAGATACGGCTCTCCCAAACTCTCCTTTGTCCCCATCGTGGGTTATCTTCTGCCCCGAAGTCGATACAAAGAAATCATCTTCCCTCTCTGCTCGGCCAGAAGGAAGGGAGAGGCGGTACCAGATCCCATTTACTCTTGAACCAATATTTCAAATGGTATTTTGGCGCGACATGTAGCAGGCCTGAGTTCACAGCGCAATTCGGTACAAATGGCGCAGCGCTTCGAACACTGGAACACAGGGGCTTGCGATAATTTAATTCATATATTTTATGCTTCTGGTTAATTCAAACAAATTTAAAAATTTTGGTTGTCCAGCTACGTTTTCAGCTAAATTATAAGCTGCTTATTTTGAACAACATTTTCATGTAATTCATACATTTTGTTCTCACAGCCCCACTAAGCACACTTTTTATTGAGCTTCTGCAGGTGTTGCTTCTCCACAGTGCACCAGTGCTCGATAAGAAGTGCATTCAATGGGGCTAATAGTCCATAAAAGACAACTTTTTTGCTGGATGTACGAGTTAATTTTGTTTTGAGGTGTCATGTGCTGTCTAAACAGTCCATAGTAGACAACCTTTTGGAGTGATGAATAAATTATTCCTACATTTCACCAATGTTTCATGCATGGCATATCTGCTTATGACCAGTAGGTATGTGTAGAGGAGATAATCAAATATCTATATAAATAAAACGTCTAGGAAAACGTGGAGGACGACCTCAAAGTTGCTGTCTAGGACGACCTCAAAGACGCCGTCTAGGACCACGTGGAGGATGACGTCTATGAGGATGACATCTAAAACGACCTCAAGGACCTCTAGGACGACCTCAAGGATGACATGTAAGACGACCTCTAGGACAATCTCAAGGACGACGGACGTCAGGTTAAGTCAGCTTCAGCTACCGGCGCTTACGAGCTTATGCGAACGGAGCTTGCGCAACTGTCGCTTAAGTAACCTTGATTACACGACCTTGCACTTCAGCCATGGGAATTATATGACCTTGCACTTCAGCCATAAGGACATGGTCACGGTACGTGACCTTGAGGATGAGGACATGACCTTGAGCGTGGTTCGGCCTATAAAGTTACCGCTTTAAAAGTTCCACTTGGTTTGAATAAATACAGTGAGTACAACAACGGCAAAGACTCCAGGTCTTGATTTCAGACACCCTTAACTCAAGAATTCTGACAACGCAATTAGAACACACTCACACGATCACATCACGCCATTCCCCAGCCGACCGGCGAATATTAAAAAAATATGCTCCTCATTATTGCCAACAGACCGAAGTTAGAAAGTACAGCTTGTGTAAAGCCAAAGGATTCTAAGTTGTCCAAACATACTATGTGTGTCCACAACAGCATTTAGCACTCTTACCAAAACTAGAAAAAACGAAGTCAAGAGCAGACGGAACCATCTACCACCGCATCAGTTTCCGCAGCTGTCGCCACCTCCCATTCTTCCATAAACCCTCAGTCCTGGACGTAGGCCGCGGGAGGTATCTTGTGGACTGGCCAAGACCGTTTTTGAACTAGGTGCCACTGGGGGGCAGCCTCCTCCACATTCTGCTTTTGCTGACCCTTGTTCTCAAGCGGTCCTTCCACAGAGACTGCAAGCACAAGGAAACTGCTCCTTGTGCTAATGCTGGTGACGCTCCAAGTACACCTCGGACTCGAACAGCTGCCCGCACTGGTCGCACACAAGGCCGCCCTTCCTCTTGTGCAGATGCAGGTGCACCTGGTAGAAGCTCTTCTAGGTAATGTGGCACCTACAGTGTGGGCAGGGCGTCTGCTTGCCCTTGTCGTGCTGCAGCAACACATGTCGCTTGAGCTTGTCGAGCACCACTCCAAAACTGAAATGATATGCAATTCTCTAGAGACCACAATAATTCCGTCTAAATGTTTATTAAAATGTACCAAGCCAGCGAAATCTGCGGAGTTCGGATGGGTGATGCATCTAAATGATAGCTACATCATCATCACTATTTTTTTTTTACCAGGTTGGGGGTGAGGGGGGGTGGAGGACGAGGAATGCAGCATCGGAGTAGGTTAATTCTGACACAGTGTACGCCCTCCCGCGCCGCTCAAGGACTTGTCACACTGTGAGCACGAGAATGGCATGACCCCCCTGTGTGCGTGACAGCACGGGCCTTGCTGCGGTACAGGCTAGAGGCTGCGTGCGGAAACCCCTGGAAGCGGTACACCTTGAGCGACAAGAATGCGTTCTGCCCGTCTGCCAGGTAGGCCACGTCGCCAAAATGCACGACAGCCGTGTGCCAATGAAGCTTGTGCTATGGGTAAAGTGCTTGCTGCAGCGCTCACATTCGAAGGGCAACATCTGCGGTGGGCCTCGCTAAGCACAAGCTCCGCTGGAAGTTGGAGAAGAGCGGACACCGGTCGCACTCAAAGGTTTCGCACAAAAGGTTTTGCACATGGCTGCGTAAGGTCTTCCGGGAGGAAAAGAAGTGATAGCACTGGTTGCACTCGAGACCCTGTCCTCTTGTTTTTCGCATTGCCCGTCTCTTTGCAAGACCGAAACCGAAACTTTAGCTGCAACAGGCAAGCGCACTGTAAAACAGTCATGGGTACACTCAGAGGGTACACCACGCGAAAGGTGCGCACGGGAGTGTCGTATGCACGCAACGGCGTCGCTACCTTTACAGCTTGTGTGCGTGTCATACAGTCGAAGTGTGCAAGCGATACGTTATCAGGCGGTGCGGGAGGGCATACATTGTGTCGGGATTAACCTCCTCTGGCATATGGCCGGTGTGGAATGTTCTCGATGCCACATTCCTCCTTGTCCTTTGCCCCCCTGGTAAAAAAAAAAAATAAAAAATAAAAATAGTGAAGACTGACGTAGCTATCATTCAGATGCATCACCCCAAATTTAGCAGATTTCAATGACTTGGTACATCTTAATAAACATTTAGAGGGAATTACTGTGGTCTCTAGAGAATTACATATCATTCCAGTATTGGATTTTCTGGCGACACCGAAGAAAACTGTACCAATTACAAAAAATCATGTGAAGTTGAACTTTACTAAGAATGACTTTAGCCTGCAGAAAGAAAAGCTTGTTCGCAACCTGCCCTTGTGAGCCGGTGTGCAGCATGACTGCTAACCCATATTTAACAGAAAAGATTAACAATCTGAACATGGGCAGGTCGCATGCAGTTGCAATCAAATATGAAAAATTGTGGCTTGAGTTCTTGGTCAGTAAGCCCGGTAAATCAGGAACCGACCAATGAAGTTGAGATAAAATGTGAAGTGGCTTACCTTACTGCCGCTTTTGAGAACAAGTATTCTTATAAACCAGGCACGCATCTTTCATCAGGTTGATAACAGCCCCGTTGTTTGCATACCACTGCAGAGATGTAGCCAGAATCAAATTTTACAGGGGGCTCTATAACACAACAGAGGGGGTGAGCTGTGCTGCAGATTGCAATAAATTTTAGGCGTTTTCCCGACTCCTGCCTCTTAATTACCCGCTTCTTATAACGGCAGCCCTCAGCTTTGTGATATTGTCCGTTCATCTTGACAACAGAATGCAAGCTACATAATACTTGTTCCACTAAACTGTAGCACTTGTGCCACGTGACCACAGACCAAGTTGCAAGTGCAGGCACATGAGACGGAAGTCAAGATCTGATTTGTTCAGCCATTATGCAGCTTTAATGGCACCATCAAATGTTGAGGTTGGATTATGACTACATGGTCGAAGATAAATATCAATTTTCACAGGTAGCGTTGGTCACGCTTTTGGAATCAGAAACATTTATATATATGAAGTTCAGATTAATTAAAATCAAAACTTTGCTCGTGCAGCTTCAGTCCACATCAAAAAAAAAAAAAAAAGGGCAAACTAGATCTGTAAAAATTGTCAACATATATATGTCTGGTGAGCTTTATGTTAGGGTTCCTTGTTTACAACACTTCAAAGTTTGATGTGCTTTTACCAAAGTTAAAGTTAGCAGTTACTATAAAAAAGTGAAGAACAAATAATTGTTACATGAAAACTGTGGAAGCCAAAATAATCACAAAGAAACACAAGCAAACTAGATCTCCAGAATACCTGCAGTTCAAAAATTGAAAGTAGGCACTCAAAGTAAAAATTTGCTTCACAGCACAACTTAGCCACACTCATAAAAAAGTGAAAGCCGTTTACAACTCCCTGTAACACCGAATTAGAGCGCAGCTCTTGAGGAGGAGGAGGAAAGGTCATGTGACCTTATGGGAGGGGGGGGTCATGTGACCCCCCCCCTTCCCCGAGGTCACCGAAGGTACCCGAGGTCCTCCCGAGGTCCTCGGGGGGGTGGGGGGGAAGCTCGCAGTTACGTTGACACCGACGGCGACGCCGCTCAAGCCGTAAACGGGCGCCTAAGAGCTGCACTCTAAAACAGTGATGGCTGAAAAAAGCAAGGAACAGTGTTGCATGCTTAATACAGAGCTTTGTAGTTGGTGTTTTTGAATAAATATACAGGAGAGCCCAGCAGCTGTCGTGACTTGTGACACCTCCTCACAATTTGTAGATGGAATTTATAAGCACAGAAGTGCATCGACCGTTTCTCTGAAGCATCTCATTTACCCGAACCTAATATTGCCCTTCAATGAGCAAAGCATGAACATCTACTTCTTTGCACAGCATGGGAAGAGCCAATCATTGTGACTTATGGAAGACCAGCAAATGATGGGAAACAGATCTCGTTTGAACCAAACAGTGAAATCTATACAATTTTAAGTCTAAAAATGATCTGTTTTCTCATCTGTTAGTCTCCTCTAAATCACTCTTATTGGATTTCTGCATGTGACACAACAAAAAGACGTCCGAGCTCTACACACAAGGATGTGTGTAGAGCTCTTGATTTAGGATATTCTTAACTTAAGAATGCTGTCAAAGCAACCAGAACACACCAATGTCAAGCTAATCCCCATCTGTCTGGCGGCCATAAAAAATGACCTCCATTACTCCTCACAGACACGAGTTGCAAGTTGTAAAGTGGAGCTCGTGTAAAACTAAAAGCTCCAGAGCTCACCGAATGCACACATTCACACCAGCCTGTAGCACTCTGAACAAAACTAGTAAAACGAAGTGAGAAGCCTGATGGGGTCTTCGACTGCCATGGCAGCTTCTGCAGCCGTCGCCACCTCTTGTTCTTCCATGAACCCTTGGTGCTGAACGTGCCCTATGGGAGCCATCTCGTGGACCTGCTGAACTCGTCTCTGGAGATGCTGGTGGAGTTGATGCTGATGTGGATGAAAATGGTGCTGTTGCTGGTGGACTTGGTGATGCTGCTGATGAACCTGGTGCTGCTGCTGATGAACTTGGTGCTGCTGCTGTTGATGCTGCTGCTGCTGCTGCTGTTGCTGTTGCTGTTGTTGTTGTTGTTGTTGTTGCTGCTGCTGCTGCTGCTGCTGCTGCTGCTGCTGCTGCTGCTGCTGTACTTGGTGCTGCTGAACGCTTTGCGGCGGAACTTTCCCCGCCCTTGGCTTTCCCTGAGCCTTGTTTCTGAGTGGCGCGGGCAACGAGGGCTTCTCAACCGCCTTGTGGGACTGCCTCAGGTGCTGCTTCAGCTTGGTGTTGTTCACGACGCCTCGCCCACACAGGAGGCAGTGGAGCTTGAAGTCCTTGGTGTGCATGGACATAATGTGCTGCTTGAGGGCTTTATGCACGTTGAAGGTCTTGTTGCAGTACTGGCACACGAAAGGGCGCTCTCCGGTGTGCGTGCGCATGTGCAAGCGCAGGCTGAAGCTCCACGGGAAGCCCTTTTGGCAGATAGTGCACTTGAACCGGTCTTTAGGGGGGGCAGACGAAGCGTTGGAAGCCGAGCCCTGGTTGGGAGAGTGGTTGTACGTCTGGTGGGCCTGCAGCTCTACCACGGTCTTGAACCGCACGGGGCACTGGTCACAGCCATGGGGGTAGTTCATGGACCGCACAATCGCCAGGGAAGATGACGAGGACGCTTCGGGGTGCCGGTGGTTGGTGTGGATGGCCTTTGCGCGGACATTCTGAAAAGTGACTTTGTGGTTAATGAATGCAAGTGACCACTTGAAGGAACCATTCTCATTGCTAGAAAAGTAATATTGAGAACTAAAACTTCTTTTTTTAACTAGAACTGGATCTTACAGTTGGCAACAAACACCACGGAGCACTCACTTGCTATACATGCCTTGCACGTGACATCATATGGCACCGTACCAGCCGCCATTGCTCCGTACCATTCCTGCGCGCGTATTTTCAGCAGCACACATTTGGCACCATCGAATCTGTTCTTCTTGGCAAGGCTTGCCGAGAAGAAGAAATTCAATGGTGCCAAATGTATGCTGCAGAAGGTATGGGCACTAAAGCATGATCCGGAGCATTGGCGGCTGATGCAACGTCAATGCAAACCATGTATTAGAGCCTCAACCAAGCAACTTTGCATTGTGACTTGCTAAGCTGACGTCAAACATCACACGCGGCTTTGTGGTTGTGAATGGCTTTCCATTTGTCCACATTTGCCCAGATAACCTACTCTAAACATACTTTTATGGCACAATTGGTATGTGAGCTGCAGTCACTTTGCTGCAGTATGCATGACAGCAGAACTATCACAATATTAAAGTGTCATTGTAACACCTAAATCTGAAAAAAACAATTTGTTTTTTATGGAATTGTTTGCATTTAAAATTGCGTGGTCCACATGAAACAATGCAGCTACAGTTAAAAAAAGTCGGACAAGCTCCTCCTACAAAGCCCTCCACCCTTTTCCACCTTTGCACAGCAAACCCTGGAGAGGAGGTGAGGGGAAAGGAGGAAACCTCATGGTGAACAGAGAGCTCTCTGAGAGGAGGTTTTCCTTCTTTTCTTAACCTGCTACAGACCAGAGCCGCAACATTTACCACAACAAAATCCGAAAGCACCAACACTGTTAGGGTCAATCACGACAGGACCCAAGCAAAGCATTACACTCGCCTTAAAGGTCATGCCGCAGACTTGACACGTGCTGGGTTCCTCGTTGGTCGAATGTCTTTGCGCGTGGTAATCGAGAAAGCCCTTGGACTCGAACAGCTGCCCGCAGTCCTTGCACACAAATCCGCCGTTCCTCTCGTGCAACCGGACGTGCACCTTGTAGCGGCTGTCCGAGACGAAACGGCGCGTGCAGTGCGGGCAGCGCTTCTCCTTGCCGTCGTTGTGCTTCAGCAAGACGTGCCGGTTGAGCACGTCGCGGAACACGAAGGACTTGTCGCACTGCGAGCACTGGAAGGGCATGACCCCCGTGTGCGTGACGGCGTGGGCCTTGCTACGGTATGGGCTGAAGGTCACGTGCGGACACTCCTTGCAGCGGAAGACCTTGAGCGACGGGAACGGGTTCGTTCCCTCCGCCAGGCAGGCTCCATCACCCATGTGCATCACGGCCGTGTGACGCTGGAGCTGCGCTTTCGAGGCGAAGCGTTTCTTGCAGTGCTCACACTCCGTGGCCACGGTCGTCCGCTGGTGAATGGTGTTGACGTGCTGGCGCAGGGAGTGCCGGGAGTTGGTGACCATGGGGCAGAGGTCGCACGCGTAGGTGATGGACGAGTGGAGGTCTTTTTGGTGCGTACGCAGATTGCTCTTGGACGAGAAGGTGCGATGACACTGGTCGCACTCGAAACGCTCGTCTCCTGTCTTCTTCGTCACCCTCTTCTTTGGGGCCGAACTTTTTGCACTTTTCTTTTTAGCCCGAGTTGGGTAGGGAGATGACGGAGGGGTGTCGGCTACCTCCGACTCTGGGCTGTCCGATCGATACCGTGTTCTCTTTGTCGGCTTTTTTGTCGGCTTCTTTGCCGGCTTCTTTGCTGGCTTCTTTGCCGGACGTTTCTGTGGCGAGGGTTTCAACGAGGCCTTCGGAACCGAAGGGTCCTGCGACTCCTGCGTTTCGGCGTCCGGGGAGTCGACTGGCTTCGCTTTTCTGGAAGCGGTGTGCTCGGCCAGGTGGCTCAGAGCCTCAGCCTTGTCGAAAGTTGAATGCGAGCACTCGAGGCACCTAAAGAGCACCTTTGCTGCTGAAGCAATGAATGCTTCTCGTGATTCCGGCGGAAGCTTCTCGGCCTGGGCCACCGTTGCTGGGTGGACTACTGGAATCAGGCTCGCTCTTGGGTCATCTTTCTGTGGCGAACCTGCGCTTTCGGAGGTGGGACAGCTATCTGTCGGGACTTGTCCCTCCGCGGGCGCCGGTGCGGGCACTGGGTTCCCATTCGCCGGTGGGTCCTGTATTTTATCTCGTAACCACGACTCTGTCACGGTGGCGCCACTCGATACGAGTCGGGTTGCCTGCCCCTGTGAAGGAGCCGTGCCCGGGGAGGAAGGGCAAGATGACGCAACTCCAACATCCGACAGAGCGTCGAAATTTTCTGAATCCGAGTCTTCTGGCTTTTTTTGTGAACTGACCTGGTCGAGGGAACGGCTCTCCGCTTGGGAAGCGTGCTTCGGGTCAGCGTCGCACGGCTCAGCTCCCGAGGAAACCCGCACCCTTTGGAGAGCGCGCGTCTTCCTAGTGCGGCTTCTTGTTTCACGGGTGTTGGCTGCGTTGCGGCTTGACACTTGTTGGGCGTAGGCTTCTAGGTCGGCATCGCAAGCCACTGGTCGTAACAGATTCAATCTCACCCTGCCGCCTTTGGCGATTCCGTTCGGAAACAGCAGGTCGATTGTCGAGGTGTCCGTGGTAAGACCGACATCTATGCAAATCGTCATCACGCAAACGGACTAGTCCACAGGACCATACAATGTTGGACCCCAGGACCGCGTCCCGAAGGTCTAGCCTCTCTTCGTTACAACGCGTAGCGACACCGGTTCTGCAAAGACAGTTGATGATCAAGTCAGTCCAACCATTGCGAAGAAAACTACTGCGCTGATTTCAGTGGAAGAAGCGTTGTTTTTGGTGGTGACACAGACAGTATTCCGTGGAACTGGGACACCGCCGACTTGCTACACAAACACAACTCGGAAAGGTAAAAAAGAATGGTGATCAACACTACTTATTACAAAATTCTAACTAGAGGGTGGAAATGTTTAAAAAAATGCGATTAAATTCTCAGTAGGTAAGCGAAGAAGCGAAGTAAACAGGCAGACATTACACGGCTTGACTTGGCTGAATACCACTGGCTCCTGGGCCACCGGCCAAGAGGCGGCGAAGTTATCATCATCAGTAGGGGTGTCGCGAACTTTTGTCGAACCAGATTTTCAGATCGAACTTTCGGGGTTCGACTAGGTCGAATCGGTTTGACGAACCTTCGAACTTTTCACCAGATTCGACCGGTTCGACTTTGTGGACAGTGTGTCCAGACCTTGATACAAGCATGTCTAGGTTTGGAAAAATTTTTTTTATGAAAAGGGTTATTTTATTTTATAAACAGTTGCAATTAAAAGAAGCTAATTCTAATCACTGAAGAAGTTAATAACGTAATTTTTTGTACTGTATTAACTGAAATAACCAATCAGCACTCCCCTTAATTCACCCCTTAACCATCACCATCCAATCCGAAGCCAACTGGCCAGCCTGTCGCGCATGCGCACACGAGTCGAACCTTAATACAAGGTTCGTCGAATTTCCACTAAAAGGTCGAAAAAGTCGAACCTGGTTGAACTCGAACCTTGACCGGTTCGCGACACCCCTAATCATCAGCGTGCAAAAAAAAAAAAAAAAAAGAAAAACAAAACGCTTAAGGCGTTTGTTTTTCTGTTCCATGGGACGAATTATGTGACGAATATCTGGTGAACGCCGCCCGACGGCACTCTCGCTTTGCGCGCGACGTATAGCAGCCACTGTGTTGATTCCACGCGCAGAGCAAAAGCCGCCAGGCAAAATTCGTCGGTTATTCGCAGCATATTCGTCCCATGGAGTTCAGCCTTTAATCGGTCGGTCGATCGGTCGGTCGATCGTCTGCAAGCGTCTCCGCCTCTGCTTGCTTTGCTCTGTATCCTCCTTTCTACCAATCTCACCCGCAATCCTCCTTGCCACGCTAAAAACGCACGCACGCGCACATGCACCCAATCTCCGCGATGAGCGTCCACTTTGCAAAAGCTTTCCATGTGTTCACAAATCAAGGCCCTCGCTAACAGTAGCAGAGTCCCGACTGTAGTTGTGCTTTGACATTTCATCAAATGCCATATCATATCAAATGCTGCCGTTTGATAGAATCCCATCAAATAATTCTACATGTTTCATAGAATTTCGCTGTACTCGATTTGTGAGGACCACCATTTTCAGAAATCGCCGGTTTGGGTATTGAACACGTGTGCACGCCTCAGTCATACCAAAAGCGCTACAACCATGAATACCAAAATATGTACAAGGCCGCCCCCCCCCCCCCTGAAAAAAAAAAAAAAAAAAAGAGTTTTTTAATTTTTATTGCATTGCCGAACTCTCAGGCTTCGCCTAAATGTAGCGCTAATGGTCCGGACACTGTGGGTCCGGACTCCATGTCACTATAGTCGGTGACAGGTCAAGAAGGAAGTGGAAACTCCTCCCACCTCTTTCCACTTTAGCAGGGAGAACGCTGGAAAGGATCGAGCTAGGTAGCCTCCCCTCCAGCGTTCTCCCTGCTAAAGTGGAAAGAGGTGGGAGGAGCTTCCACTTAGTGCAGGTGAAGGCAACGCCAGGCGAAGAGAGAAAGGGCGAGCACTGGAAGGTGGGACGGGAGAGGAAGGCAATGGAGAGCAAGGGAAGAAAGGGAGAGAAAGCAGGTTTTACTCTCCTCGTCCCCAGCCTTCCTGTGAAAGCTACTGGCGCGAGCGCGTGGCTTCATCTATGGTTTTGTTTGCGCGAGAACTCGTGCAAATGATCAACGAGATCAAGCCCCACGCTCGCGCCAGTAGCTTTGACAGCGTTGCACGCTAAGTATGAAACAGAGTATAGTGCTTGCTCTTTCTCCCCTCGTCTGATGTTGCCTTGATCTGTACTGCACGCAATTAGTGACACACAACTAGTGACACAGAGAATAGGATGTTTTCAATCCGCCATTTTGTTAGTTTGTTTTTTCAAACAATTTTATTAACATGAAGAATTACATGGTAAGACTTATAAGCTTCTGTGCCCTAAGCATTTAAAAGGTCATAGGAATGCTCGCCTTCGGCACACATCAAACAGTCGCAACAAAATGGGGGACCAGTTTCAGGGCTCTCCGTTATCTTATTCAAAAGTTGTAGGCAATTTTGAATGGGAAAGTGGTGACTCTGCAGTGCTTACAAATACACAAACATGAATGGCACCAGTTACTGGGAATGGGTGCTCATTTTCCCATTGAAAGTTTCAGAAAATTGCGCAACTTTTCAATAACGGTTAATTCTGAAACTTTGGCATCTGGTTCAGACTGATAGTGTTACATTTGGGTGGAGACTGAAGCATTCGGCGATGCATGGTTTATTTTAGTGGTGAAGAAAAAAGTTTCCTTTTTTTTTAGGGGACACACTGTAGATTAGCTTAGAATCTACAGCACAAAAGTAGTTGCTGTTCAAATTATTTTATGCTACTATCAAGTCATAAAAAAAAAATAATTACTAGGCTGGTTTCTTTTTACCTGAATGGCAACCTCTAGTTACTATTGCTTGTTCTGCTGCAGGTAACAAAAATGGACAAAAAGAAGGACTTACTAAAAAAGCGATGCTCGAGAAAATGACTCCTTGCCTGAACAGCGCAAAGCGAACAAACTAAAACCTAAAAACACTGTGATGATCGAAAGTGTTTGCAGTAAAATAATCTCAGCTGCAATAGGTTTGAACAGAGCCAGCTTATACTCCACAGCAGCGTAGTCTGACAACTGGGAGATGACTACTTCCGTCCGTCATTTTGTGGCTCTCGCTCATAGGAACTCCATGCGATTTCTCAGGAATAAACAAGACAAAGAAGTAACGCAATTTTGTGTTATCGCGAAGTCCGCTGGTTCTAGCGGGCAACAAGCTCCGCCCATTGCCAAACTCTCTCAGTATAAACGGCTCTGGGTTTGAATCAATGCTTTGTGCCATATGTCTGTTCATATTCTAACTTCATTGGGACCAAATGGTTTGCAACAGGTCAGTCGTGTGAGTGGTGCCCTTTATTATTCATTATGCTAGGTGGCCTATTCCTATTTGTAGAAGAAAGAGGAAGCAATTAAAACGGTAAAAATTTGCATACAATAAATGCATAAGCAAGCAAACACGATCCTTTATGTGAAAGGAAAATGCAAAGCTTTTCAAGCTATTTCAAATGCCATTGCAATTTTGGTTCAGAACAGAAACATACATGAAGGACACTTGGAGACTAGAGTGAAGGCCGGTTCAGACACCTGCGTTTGAGTGCGTTTGACTGCGTTGCGGCGAGAACCGAAAGCGAGTCACTAGCACATCTGTGCTTCGTATGAAGCGTGGAATCCAATTCAAGGAATCATCTTGGCACGCGACATAAGCAGCAGGGATGTCCTGGTGTCTCGCTGCCGCAATGCAGTCAAACGCAGTCAAACGCAGTCAAACGCAACTGTGTGAACCGGGCTTAACTGTGTATGCTCCGCTTGCGGAGCAGAGCATCGCAATGGTGCTCCCAGGCGGCCATGTTGGATACAAGGCCGCACTGCGGGAAGCGACCGCTGCTTCTGCAGGGGACCCGGAGGCGCTGATGGCGTGGTTGTGAAGCGCCGTGCTAGAGCGTGCGGAACAGAGAAGATAAAAGTGCGGCGACATTCGGGCGTGCGTTGTCGTCCCGTCATATGTCTCCGGTTTCTCTCTATGCCCTCGGTAGAACGTAGTAGCCAAAAAAAAACGTTGTCCCTTTGCAAGCCGCAGCTGCACATTGTTGTCTGGTCCAAGGTGCCCAGACATGCCAGTCGCGTATCACTCCGTGAGCGTCGCAGACTCAAGCAACTCGATCGCACTTCGAATTGTCTGCTTCCCAGACTTTCAAAACACGTTTTAGAACATTGCTCGCGTTATAAAACAACGAGATTATACTGTATCTGGTGGCTACACATAATGTTCAATGGTCAGGGAACCTTACAGTTCATTCGGTTTTAGTGTAGGATGTATATTTCGCAAATGCAAAGTGAGAAACAGGCTCCGCCTGAAACTCGGTGCCTGCAAGGTCGCTTTCCCTCATGAAGGTTGGATCCAGCTCGACGCATGTGACCGCTTCTCCGCCAATACGGTGTTGGCAGCACACGGAAAAGGAACGCAATACTGTGACTGCAAGTGCAGCCTATACAGCACTCCACTAAAGGCCACTGGAGTGCAACGATTTTTGGTTAAGGTGTGCGTTTGATAAAACAAACCCCATACTTTAACAAGTGGCACAAAAGTCTGTGTAGTTTTATTCTTCCTTCATCTCTTAGGTTACAAAAACACAGCTGTCAATGCTAACGATGTTCAAAACCAAGGAGAATGTGTGTTTCACAAAGAGGATAGAGTGATGTAGAGCATTTTGATACATTTACACAACATATTTCAGGGCCACGCAGACAACTACGCTGGCTTTGAGCTGGTCCCGATGCCAACATTGGCAGTCTGTATAAAACGAGTGGAGGGCAACACACAATCGTTGAATGCCAACAGCAGAAACAATCATGCAGCAACACAAACTAAAGCTCCGTGAACACCTGCAGTTCAAAAAACTGAAAGTAGGCACTTGAGGCAACAGTGATCCGCTTCATCACACACAACTCGGCGGTACTGATAAAAGTGACGAATGTTGAACAATCAAATCGAAGGGTCTGGCATATGCAGATGTGCTCAGCAGTCAGCAATGACCGACGCATCACAACACACAAAATGGGATTCAAAAGTACAGGAAATCAATGCACCCGTTCCTCTGAAGCACCCTGTTCATTCAAATCTAATATAACCCTTTCCTGACAAAAGCCTGCACATCTATTTTTCCACAGGGCACGCAGAGGACCAATCACGGCAATCTATGGAAGGAGCAAATAACAAGGCACACATCTCTGTTGAACCCAAGAGCGTGATCTGCACCCTTCTAGGTCCGCTGCACTCTCAAGACTAAACCCTTACAGAGGGGGTGAAGAATACGAGTGCAAAAATGGTGAAACAAAGTTATGGCTCATACCATGAGTAAAAAAGCATGTTAGTGCTTTCTTATATCTATTAAAATCTCCAACAGTGTCGATGGATGGCGAAAAACGGCTATACTCGCGTGGCATTTGGGGATAAAAAAAGCTGCCAGTGGCTGCATTACAAAGGGAAATATCAACTTTGCCACGGCGAATGAGGCGAGGGGATAAGTAAGTGCGTAGCAGGAGAAGCCCCGCCCATAAAGCTCTCTGCTCACCGTGATTGGTGGTTTTCTCCTCTCCAGCGTTCGCTTTGCTAAAGTGTAAAAAGTGGAAGGACTTATGGAAGAAGCTTCTCCTGCTATTCTAAACATGCAACAGACAACAATTAGTCGTGTCTCCTCATGCACTGGCCTCCAATAAATTGCAGCTTATCGGCTCTTTGCAAGCAGTGCTGAAAAATAGATGAGCAGGCTTTGTTCACAGAGTTTGTATCACATTTGAATAAATAAGTAAATTAAACAATGGCCAAGACACTACCCTCAACTTAAAAAGGCTGTCAAGGCGGCAACTAGAACATGCTCCTGCCAAACCCTTTTCCCTCCACACGGTCGCTGAAAGAATGCTCCTTTTCATGCCTTGCAGGTATGAACTGAGAGTCCAAAACTACACGCAGTCTGTATAAAACAATGGGTCTCACGGGCGCACCAAACACGAGCACCGCACCAATGCACCACTAGAAAAACGAAGTGAGGAGTTTGATGGGATCCTCTGCCACCATGGCGGTTTCTGCCGCCGTCACCACCTCTTGCTCTTCTACAAACACCTGGTCCTGAATGAACACCGCGGGAGCCATCTCGTGAACCTGCTGCACCTGCTGAACCTGATACTGCTGGTGTGTGCCGCGAGAAGAAGCGGCCTTTAACGCCCTCTCTTTTCCCTGGGCCTTGTTCCTGAGCGGCGCGGGCAGAGAGGGCTTGAGCACCGCCTTGTGGGCATGCCTGAGGTGCTGCTTCAGCTTGGTGTTGTTCACGCAGCCCTTGCCGCACAGGAGGCAGTGCAGCTTGAAATCCTTGGTGTGCATGGTCACAACGTGGTCCTTGAGGATCTGGTGTATGTTGAACGTCTTGTCGCAGTACTGGCACGCGAAGGGGCGCTCGCCCGTGTGCGTGCGTAAGTGCTGGCGCAGGGCATACTTGTGCTGGAAGCACCGGTGGCAGTAGTGGCACTCGTAGCGGTCCCCCGAAGCGGGCGACTTGGAGTTGGGCGGCCGCTTGCCGCTGGGGCTGTGGCGGATGAGTTTGTGGGCGCGCAGCTCCGTCGGAGTCTTGAACCGCACAGGGCACTGCTCGCAGCCGTGGGGGTAGCGCAGGGACCGCAGGACCGCCAGGGAAGGCGACGAGGAGGCCTCGGGGTGCATGTGGGTGATGTGGATGGTCTTTGCACGAAGGGTCTGAAAAGTGACACCACATTTAACGTTACCAATCGTGCAAATGAGAATGAGACGGTATAAGGCCACTGACAGCCTACAGCCTAAAAAGCTCAGGGTGCGACTTTTTTTGTTCACACTCCTTGCTTCATCCTTTGCCATTCTTTTTGGCTAATCCCACAATCTCATTGGCTGCAAAGAGATATGATGCTTGGAGCTCGCCATGCCCTGCATTTCTTAAGCCGCCGGCGACCCTAAATGAGTTAAATCATGGCGCTGCCTTTCCTACCCAAGGGCAATGCCAAGAGTTCACTCTTGTTCGAATTACAGGGTGTCTAGCAAATTATTATTTTGAAATTCCCTGACTTTTCCAGGTTTTCCCTGACAACTTCAGGTGAAATTCCCTGACCACTGTAGAGGTGGTTAAATATATAAGACCATTACAACACAAGGCATTGAGCATTGAGCACTGTGAGGATAATTTTGCACAGGCATAATCCAACTTGCATATTCCGAAATATTCGGGTTCGTCCAGTACGGATTAAACAAGCACTTTCTTACCACCGACATCGTCAGTGAAGAGGCCGCTTCCGGAAACACTATGAAAACACGACGCTTAACCACACACGTCAATAACCGAATGGCAGCATGGCCGCCAGATGCACACTATCGGCCTAAGGCTTAGATTGGATTGAAGTCTGCGGATTTTCCATTGGTTACTAAATCTAGTAGCTCTAACTGGACCTAGCCTAGTGTCGCGCCCTCAATCCAATCCAATCCAATCCAATCCAAGGCTTGAACTGGATTTGTCGACTGTTCTATTAGCATCGGGTAGCACACTTTACATCGGGTGTGACAAACCCCGCGCTTCGCTCTAATCAGAATTCATTGCCTATTTTTTTGCCCCTAAGCCCTCAAGTCTTTGCTCAGGGCACTCGATGGAGTTTCCGGCTCATTTTCCCTGACTGGACTTGCGTTTTGACAATATCCCTGACAATTCCATGATTTTTCCCGGTAATTAAAATTTCCCTGACAATTTCCAGTTTTCCCTGTTTTCCCGATTGCTGCTAGACACTCTGGAATTATGATGTCATTCCAACTGAAGCTAGGATACTGGAATTGCATCCTAACTTTAGTAGACATTTTGCAAAGCGTGCAGCATCCTTGGTGGCACCAATACGAATGGTGGGAACTGACTGCGTAGAACCGGCTTTAGCAGACAACGGAGGGAACGCAGTCGAGCGGACGAGGGCAAGCAAGCAATTACACTACCCTCTCCCCGATTGCTCTTTTCAGTGTCAAGTGGCAGATGCTGCTGCGAAAAGCATACAGGTTGTGCCGACAATTCGTTGCGCGCTGTTAAGAATGGAACCTTCGGCAACCTTTTCCGAGTTTCAACGCTGCGGAAACGAGTCCCGAAACGAGTCCCGACGTGTCAGGACTGCCGGCCACCTGTCGAAGCCTGCCCAAAACGAGTCTCAACGCGTCCGTGACGTCAACGGGACGTGTGTGTGTGTGCGTGTGGGTGCGTGCGCTCCGGAAGGGGAGAGAGGCCTGGCCTAACTGCGGAGAACCATGGCTATGACGCATTTCTGGCTACGACGCGGCGGACTTTTCTGCTACGCACTTGGCGGTCGCACCTGCTGCCCTGGCGGAGAGTGAGGGAGAAAACGGACCCCTATATAAGGCGGGGCGTGAGGCTGCTGAGTGGTTCTCTTGGATTTGACGACTGTATCGCTACCATGTAATTAAACCGTTCGTTACGTTACCAATTCTCCCACCTCCACTGGACCCCTGGGTTCTTCACTTCGGGGAATGGTCGTCGTCACGAGCCAGGAAGCCTCCGGACGTGCGGCCTAAGCCCCGCCTCGAACAACTGGTTGGCAGCGGTTGGGATCGGACCATGCGACATCGTGCTACATCTGTGGGTGAGCGTTTGGACTTTGCTTTGAGATTCGCCAGCCTTCAGATTATGGGTAATTAATTTTGAACTGCTGGGAATCCTTAGTGTTTGACTCGTGCGCTAGGTTTTGGTACAACCTCGCGACAAGTTTTAGAACAAAGCCAAAGCTAAAGAGCAGCGATCATGGATCTAATGAGGTTACTGAGAACAGATTTATTCTGTTTATGTGAAGAATTGGGTGTGGAGGTGGAGCAAAAGATGAAGAAATCTGAGATCAGTAAAGCGATTTCAGAGAGCGCGGAAGCAGAGGAAATTAAAATTGCGTGGGAACTGCTTCAGAACGCTAAGAGCGAAGCTGCAGCTAGAGAGGAACGAGAACGAGAGCAGGCTGCAGCGAGAGAGGAGCGAGCGCTGAAAAGGCTAGAGCTCGAAATTGAACAACAGCGATTAAACTCGCAGAACAGTAGAGTTGGGGCTCCGGTACGAGCAAGTGAGACCGAGTCGTATCAAATGAAGAAGCTCATGCAGCCGTTTAAAGTTGGGGAAGACGTGGGCCTATTCTTAGTTAACTTTGAGAGGACATGTGAGAAGTTGAGCTTCGCCCCAGAAACGTGGCCGCAACGGCTTTTGACTCTGTTGCCCTGTGAGGCTGCAGAGGTTGTCGCGCGCCTTAGTGCTGGAGACGCGGACGACTACGACAAGGTGAAGTCCAGCCTTTTGAAGCGGTACCGCCTTTCTGCCGAGGCGTTCCGTCAAAGGTTTAGAAACGCATCCAAAAAGAGCAGCGAGGGCTACTCGGAATTCGCGTACGGGCTTAAAACCAACCTGATAGAATGGTTGAAGAGCGAGGAAGTGTACGAAAGCCGAGACAAGGTAGTCGAGTGTGTGTGCCTCGAACAGTTCTTTCGTAGCATTCCGCAGTCAGTCAAGCTCTGGGTGCAGGACAGGGTGGGAGTCGACTCTGTCGAAAGGGCCGCTGAGCTAGCCGAAGAGTACGCAACGCGTAGAAAGCTGAGCGGAGAGGAAAGCGAACCAGGCCGGAGCGATCGCGCTGTGCGTAAGCCCTTCCAACACCAACAGGGAAACGGCTCGCGAGATAAAAGGCCCGAGAAGCCCGAAACAGAAAAAAAGGTCCCCGAAAAGAGCGCAGCTCACTCGAACAGAGACGAGGCACGGAAAAGCCCAACAGGGCAGTTCGAGGCAAGGAAGCCGTTCCTGTGCTACAACTGTCAGGAGCCGGGACACACAGCGGCCAGATGTAAGAAACCGCGGGTTGTGTTCTCGTGCGTAAACGGACGTGACGAGGACCTGAAGCTCCTTCGTCTCTATCTTCACGAGCTCCATGTAAACGGAAAGCCGTGCAGGGTGCTTCGGGACAGTGCAGCGACGATGGACGTTGTTCATCCGTCGTATGTAACGACCTCCGATTTTACTGGAAAGGTAGTTTGGATCAAGCAGCTGCTTGAAAAGCACAGTGTCTGTCTGCCTATGGCGACAGTAAGGATAACTGGCCCGTTCGGAGAGCTAGTGACTGAGGCGGCTGTCTCGCAAACAGTCCCGTTGGAGTATCCTTATTTGTTTTCTAACCGGTCAGATTTCCTGCTGCGCGAAAGGGGTCAACAACTGGGAGAAGGGCTAGTTCAGTCATGTACGAGGTCCAAATCGCGTCAGGTCGCCCCTTTGTTGACGAGGGATCCAGAGCCAGAGGCAGCTGATGGGGAGCAAGCACTCCCAGAGTTGGAGGCAGAAAACCGGGATGAGAGGGACCAGGTTGTAGAACAGCCCGACCTCGTAGCACTAGGAAGCGTACGCCGTCCCCAACGCGCCGGCGGAAAAGGCGGAGGAAGAGGGGATCAGTGAAAGATCTCTCGTAGCTCCGGCGTCACGTAACTTTGGTCCTCTGCTACGAGTAGACAGAGTGTCTTTGACAGTCGAGCAGAAGAGCGACCCTAGTGTGTCAGGGTTTCGCTGTACAGCTCAGGAGATTGCTAGGACCAATGTGAGGGGGAATGAAAAAGGCGGATTGTTTTATCGGCGCTATAAGGACCGCATTTTCACGTCTAGAAATCACGTGAAAATGTATCACTATGACTTCAGCGTAAGAAAAAGGAAAGGCAAATTTAACGGCAATGCCGATGGGTTGAGCAGATTTTTCTGACATCACGAAAAATAGTAGGGATGATCTCAGAGGTCTTCGTCATCCACGGGAATGAGGATCTAAGTGGGGGCACTTCGTTGAAACCCCAAAATGACCTCACAAATTGCGAAAAGTTTTTGTCTTTTGGCTTTTGTTCTTAGTAACCTCGTTGGAAAAATGAGTTTTTTTTTGGCGACAGGGGGTCTCGATACCCGGAATTGTACCAAATTTTGGTAATCCGTAATCCAGTCTGGCGGGTCTTTGGCGAATTCCGAGCGTTTGACTGCGGTGTGGCGTGGTGTTGTGGGGGACGTTTCCGCTGATGCCTCCGTTGTGAGAGGTTTGGGAGTTTGTTTGGTGCTTGCAGCGTCTTCTCAAGGCCTACTCCAAGCCCACCTCTTCAGGCCAGCGATTGTACCACCGGCCATTCGAGGTTTCCCTGGCCCCGGAGGGGCTGTTAAGAATGGAACCTTCGGCAACCTTTTCAGAGTTTCAACGCTGCGGAAACGAGTCCCGAAACGAGTCCCGACGTGTCAGGACTGCCGGCCACCTGTCGAAGCCTGCCCAAAACGAGTCTCAACGCGTCCGTGACGTCAACGGGACGTGTGTGTGTGTGTGCGTGTGGGTGCGTGCGCTCCGGAAGGGGAGAGAGGCCTGGCCTAACTGCGGAGAACCATGGCTACGACGCACTTCTGGCTACGACGCGGCGGACTTTGCTGCAACGCACTTGGCGGTCGCACCTGCTGCCCTGGCGGAGAGTGAGGGAGAAAACGGACCCTATATAAGGCGGGGCGTGAGGCGGCTCCAGTTGTTCTCTTGGATTTGACGACTGTATCGCTACCATGTAATTAAACCGTTCGTTACGTTACCAATTCTCCCACCTCCACTGGACCCCTGGGTTCTTCACTTCGGGGAATGGTCGTCGTCACGAGCCAGGAAGCCTCCGGACGTGCGGCCTAAGCCCCGCCTCGAACAGCGCATAGGGCATGGCCATTTCGGGATTTTTTGAAAGGGGTCCCTCGCACGTGTACTGCCAACTCCAATCCGGCAATGTGCGCGGTCGGTTCTAAACTTTTGAAAAGGACTACAGATGGTGCGACACTGCTAGTGCAAACAAGCAATCACTGTTTTTGTTTCATCTTTTTACAACCGAAAAACTGTCATAAAATATTCTAGTGAGGTGAGAAATGCCCATTTTAGGCAATAACCCAAGCTGTAAACCTATACACTAACTCATGTTTACAAACAAATCGGAGCGTCCCTGGTGGCACGCAACCGGTGCCGCGCTTGCACGACGGATTGTGGGCAAGAAGCCCCGTGGCCCACATCAACAAACTATTAGAATGTGATGTTGTCGGCGTCAGTGAGAGTCCCCGTGCTCTTTTTTGCGTTGGAATTGTTGATTCTATGTCTTCCTGGCAATGTCTTACTACTTTAGCGGTCCAAGCGAAATTAATGCGGCTTGTTACACCACAAAACTTTGGATAAATAATGTGACATGGGGGCAAATATTTCCGCTTGAACACCGCAGAATGGGCACTAAAGCATGATTCACATTACGAGATTCTGCTTGCTATTTTCAGTTAATGACGCTGCTCGGGTTGCAAAAGTGTAAGCGGTAGCTACGATCCTCGAAGTTTATTGTGAAAATCGCAAGCAGAATCGGACCAAGTGAATCAGGCATAACAAGTCGGTGATGGCCACTGGTAACAATGATCAACATCTCTTTGTATCTACTGTTTACACCTAGCCTACTAACCCCAAACTGAAACTTACCTCTCATCGCAACATTTGAACGAGCAGACGACAAATTGATTGAGTTTGAAAGAGCAGACGACGGTCCGAGTGATCAGACGGCCGTTTGAAGACTCGCTGAACATGTTCTGCGAGTGGTCTGGACAAATTGACGGTTTTTCTGCATTACGTTGGAACAAAACAAATAAATCTGACGACCACAAGTATTTGTGAATTCAACCCAAAGTGCTTCCTGCACAGGCAATTGTGGTCAGATGATTTCCACGCACCTATCTACATTCTCGAGCGAACCGACCAGGCAGAAAACACATGAAAACTGATCATCACACCTTTCCCGGCTCTCTCGGTACTGCCCCAGCCGCGGCATTTTGTCGAGAAGGCAAGTTTTAGTGTGGCTTCTTCCAAGACAACACAGGAATGCCTGTTCCTCATGGCGACTTCCGCTTACACCCTCAGAATAGAAGTGCGCCCGAAGCGCTACCACTGCGGAATGACGTAACAGAGTTGCGTTGGTGTATACGTATCTGTTCATACCCTCTTGAAGTAAAATACAAAAAAAGCGCCAATGATGTGTTGGTAATGTATTTACTCTCAAAAAACCTGGAAGTGCCAACCCCACTATGGTAAATTGTGACAGGACAGAAGACTAGCATTGCACTCACCTTGAGGACCTTGCCACAAACATGACACGAACAGGGTTCCTCATAATTTGAATGCCGTTGCCTGTGATGCTCTAGATAGGCCTTAGACTCAAACAACTGCCCACACTGGTTGCACACGAAACCAGCCAACGTCTCGTGCAACCGGACGTGCCACTCGTACCGGCTATCCGAGATGAAATGGCGGTCGCAGTGCGGGCACTGCTTCTCCTTTCCCTTGTCGTGGAGAAGAATTATGTGCCTCTTAAGTTCGTCCTGCACAACAAAGGCCTTGTCGCACTGCGAACACGGGAAGGGCATGACACCCGTGTGCGTGATGGCGTGCGCCTTGCTGCGGTACAGGCTGAACGTGGCGTGCGAGCACTCGTTGCAGCGGTACACCTTGAGCATCGGGAATGGGTTTTGGCCATCCGTGAGACACGCCACGTCTCCCATGTGCACCACGGCCTTGTGGAGCTGCAGCTTGCGTTCGCTCGTAAAACGTTTCTTGCACTGCTCGCAGACAAAGGCCATGGTCTGGTCGTGGACCAGGGAGATGTGCTTGCGGAGCGCCAGCTTGGACTTGCAGGTGAGGGGACAGCGGTCGCAGGAGTACGCGGCCGACGTGTGGACGTTGAGGCGGTGGGAACGCAGGGTGCCCTTGGACGAGAAGCAGGACTGGCACTCCGGGCACTGGAAAGGCTTGATGTTGTTGTGCATGCTCATGTGGGATTGGAGCCCATTTTGGCTGCGCATCTCCTTGCCGCACTCGGGGCACTTGTACACGTGCCTGGGCTTCTTGCACTTGTACCGGTCGGGTCGGTGGGTCTTCAGGTGGGCCCTGTGCTTGAAGTCGTGGATGGAGACCAGGTCACACGTGGCACACTTGAACGTGGGCACTTCGGGATGGCACTGCACCGTGTGGTCGCACAGCTCCCTGTACACGTCGCTCGCAAAGTTGCACACGGTGCACCTCCTGACTGAGTCGCCCTTGCAGTTGGACTCGTGGCAGATGAGGTCTTCCTGGAGGTAGAAGGCTCGCTCGCAGGTCTGGCAGCGGAACTGGGGCCCCTTGCCCGGTGGCCCGTGGCGGCGGAGCATGTGGATGGCCAAGTTGCGCTGGCGCATGAAGGGCATGTTGCAAGTCTGGCAGATGACTGGATCCACGTGCCACCTCTCGACGTGCTTCTTGAGCTGCTCTTCCGTCGCATACTTGCGGGTGCACTTGGTGCACTCGTGGGGGAATTCCCGCGTGTGGGTCTTCATGTGCACCTGCAGCACGGACTTGAAGCGGAACTGGCGATGGCACTTGTCACACTCAAACTTGTGTTCGCCTGAGTGGATCATCATGTGCTTCTTCAGACCGGACCTGTTCTTGTAGATCTTCCGGCACTTGGTGCAGGCAAAGTACTTGATGGAGTCCTTTTCCAGCTTCCGCGGTCGGCCCACCGGGCGGAAGAATGGACCAACCGGAGCCCCCGGAGTTCGTGTAGCTGGCTGCTGCTTGTCTCGCTCTTGTGGGTTAACCGACTCATCCGGTTCGGAGTTGTCCGGAGGTGTCTCGACGTCTCCAGAGGCACTGCTGCTCTTCACAGTGGCAGCTGGCTTTGTAGCCATATGCTCGTGAAGGTGCTTTAAAGCAACGTTTTTGTCGAACGTCTGATGCGAGCACTTGAAACACTTGAATATTATCTTTGCTGTTTTCCCAATCGAGGCATCTAATGCTGCTGCGGGCAGAGTAGCTTTCGTTCCAATAGTAGATTTAGGAAGGATGATTGGAGTTGGACCAGCCTTTGAAGCCACTCCATTGGTCACCTGAGGCTTTGAAGACGAAGCAGGAAGTGGGGTTCTAGGGATATTTCCCTGGCTTCTTTTGACAACAGCGGTAATGTTTTTCGATGTCAGTGCTCCTGCTCCAGCCATTTGCACTGGGCCGGTTTTCAAGACAACACGAGAAACGTTGGGTGACATGTTAGACAGCATCTTGAGCACCGTGGGCAGAACCGCCGTTTCGATTCGAACTGAAGACATCTTTGCCACCGTCTCCTTATCCTGTACAGGCGGCAAGTTTTCGGCCTCCTTTGGCTTAATAGCAGAGTTCGCCTCGGCTTCGTTCTTTGAAAACACATTAGTGATACGAGGTTTCCTGTAAGTTCTCAGAGATTTTACAGCTGGAGCCACAGTTGAGTTGCAACTGGTGAGGAAACAGGGTCCTCTGCCGTCGCAGGAGTTTGCTTGGCCGGCGGTTGACTTGACGTGCCGTCCTTCTTTGGGAAGTGCTCCTGGCAGTGAGCTATGGCGGTGTCCCGGTTTGTGGTGACGTGCGTGCAGTGCAAGCAAGAATACAGGGATCTCTTGCCACTGGTGCCATGGACAGGTGGCTTGGAAAGAGGAGGCGTCTTTTTCGACGCTGGCTCAGTCGAGATCGAGGGGCTGGGGGACGCGCTGCTTGCGATCGAAAGGGTTGTTTCTTTCGGCAGAGAATCGTCCACTGTAAAAGGGCTGGAGGGCCCGCTACTCGCGATGGATATCACGTCGTCGTTTCCAGCATCTTCCGGTTCACTGAGCGAGGCAAGCTCCTCAGTAGAGCCACCGCGCTGTTTAGGCACCTGCACGAGCCTCTCGTCGACATGACACAGGTCGGCACCAGCAGAAATGCGGACTTTTTCGAGTGCGTATTTTTTGTCGAAGCAGCTCGCTTGCAGCCTCTTCCGAACGACGGTAATGTTGGCGCTGCTGTCCGCAGTCTGCGCGACTATGGTCTCTTTGCCGCTCTCCAGCGCGCCGCGATCGGGCGCACTGGACAGCGGACGCAAGAAATTGAAGCTGACCCTGCCCCCTTTTTCGATTCCCTCGGGGAACACCAAATCGAGCGACATGGGATTCATGTCCAAATCGACGTCAACGCAAAATGCCATCGTTGATACCGTCGATGTGGGCCCAGAGGGCCCTCACCGCCGCGGCAGCCGCGGCAGCCGCGGCACGGAACTGTCGCGCCGCCGTGCGCGCGGGAGGTGCTAAAGTTCCTTTACATCACATCAAAGCAGCTCGGAACGGCGTCGGCGTCGTCAGGTAGCGTGGATAGTTCTTGCGCGTGTTCGACAGTTCAAAGTGGGCCGTTTGTACTACCTCTGTGGAGCCGAAATAGCGAACGGAAATCAGGGAGGCACGGGTGGTAGACTTGGGAACGGTGGTGACGGTGGCGACGCGCGACGCGTCAGATTACTTCGTCCCTCGGCCCCCTCGGCGCCCTCGGTTCACCATAGACCACAGACCACTTCGCAATATCGCAGACCGTATGTTTCTAGTGAGGAAGAATAGTGGAACAAACAATTTCACTGTGATGGCCGGTAGTCGCGTTCGAAACGCTGAGGCCGCCAGAGGGCAATACGAGCGGAATCAGATTTTGCTAGAGGGCGCAACTGTTGGATTTAGACTATTTAATTTAGACCAGAGCCGATTTATAGACTTTAGGACTAGAGTTGAGTGGTTGAGTTGGGCGTTACGCCGGGTGCGCCGTGCAACGTCTACTTTGCTGCACGACACTTGATACGGCTTCCTCACGTGATCGGATCTCGGCGAATAGCGGCGACTATACTTCGTCTCACCTTAGCATGGACTAACCGCGAATGCTGTGCTAGCGCGAGCGGCTGGCCTTGATTGCCTTGACTGGAGCACTCGCTGCACGAGCGCTCGTTCAGCCGCCGAGGCTTCATTGGAAGCAACTAGCTCGCGCTTTTAGCACACGCGGCTAACAATAGTCCATACTAAGGTGAGACAAAGTATAGTTGGCGCGTGAATTTTAATGAATTCCGCAAGAGTGTATCAATGTGATTCTTCTCGGAAAGCACTCGCTCCAAGAATACGGATGCACGTTTCTTGGCGGGAGGGAGTTTGAATTTGATTGACACGATTAACGGCAACTTACTTGAATTAATAGGTGCTCCTCTTTGGACTGTGCCAAGGGCACCAAGCCGACCAAGCCGACCAAGCCCCCATTGATAAAAATGGAAAATAATAATCTCAAACGCAGAATTTTGTGAAGAGGGGCTGCGCATAAAACAAAATTTTTGCTTTTTACAGCACTCTTGGCATCGGTGTTGTTCTTGGAGCTTCGTGACTATGCATTTCTGAAGTAAGATTTCTAAGAAAAAAAAATGGAGTTTTGCAAAAAAGCGCAGTTCCCTCTATCTACTGTGTCATGGCATCAACATTGATGGCACCAGCACAAACAAGCATGGCGGTGCCATTAATGTATCCAGGAATTTGTTTTCATGGGGGGTGCTGAGGAGAATGTTGATGACTTGGGGTGCGGAGAGGGGAAGGTGGGGGTGGGGTCAGAATGCATGCATATATTATAGTGGGCTAAATTTCGGCAATGGTGAAGCCCCATATGCCTCCCCCCTGGCTATGCCAATGGGCGGCGCCCAGGGAACAGAGCAGATGAAGCGCTGGATGGATTTTATAAAGAAGTACTGCCAAGTTGGTGCATGCTGGGGCACACCCGAGCCAAAGATGGTAAAGCGTCACCGCCAATCTAGTTTTGTTGCAGTGGCACGGCGCCGGCATCTGCAGGAGACGAATAGGAGCATGCTTTCAAACGGCAGGGGGATTGGTGGCCTGAGTGGGCTAGCGCACATTAGCTCGCAGCAGGTGGAGCGAAAGCTCGCGCTGCAGAACCCAGGGATACTGGGCTCAATCCCCACCGCTGCCCGTTTCGATCTGGATGACCATCATACCGGCGTGCGGTCGTGTATCGCTACTGTGTGGTGCACGTTAAAGACCCCAGGCTAACGGATGTACCGCACTGGCTAAATTGCTCATCTACAGCTGACTACCAGACGCATTAACTCCTGGCTGTATAAACATACACACAATTTGCTTTGCTTTTGGATGTGGGATGCACCAGGAGTCAAAAATGGCGACGCTTTGCCGGCATGCAATTGGAGCGCCCACGCCACGATTGAAATACGAATGGGCATCCGGAGAAGGAGGGGGCACCTGCCTCTCGCTTAGGATTTTGGCAATATTGACGACGAGATGTTTCGGTGGTGTATTTCTAGGCCACGGTCACACTGTTAATACAGCGTACAAAAGACAGTCTACATACCAGTCGCGTCGGAACAGGTGGGGGGCGACCGCCCCCCAGACAGTTTAGAAATTTAATGGAAACAATACGGAGGAGGGGGATCACTGTCGCCCCCCCCACCTCCTGAATAGTTCCGATGCCTCTGCTGCAGACACAGTCGAGGCGCCTTTTGTCCTTGTATGACGGTCCCATTGTTCATACAAAAACTGTCTGCAGGCATGTTCGAAACATACATATATATACAGAACATACATGCTCGGAATATAACTGGGGCGAGTCCGCCAACACATCTGTCACCGTGTCTGCAGCGAATAACATACCTTTTGTGTAATGTGCATGGGCAATGTGACTCCGGCTTTATGGTTCCTGCTTGGGACAGCATGACTAGGACTATCAAGTGTGAATGACAGGCTCGATGGCACGTGTATCAAGCACGGCGGAAACCTGAAGCCGTCGTGTTTATAAAACCAAAACCATCAAGGTTGACAGTCTGACGTCACTCCTATCTCCGACAATGAAAGCAGAACAAGAGGACCAAAGGACTCTGATCCTACTAAAACATTAGCTGCGTTTGATTTACCTGCCCCTCTTACACCGGTACAGAAAAGTGTAGGGCAGTGTACTTCAAGTCGTATCTCGACACAGATACCGGAAGTTCACTGCCATACACTTTTCTGCACCGGTGTATTGTATTGTGTATTGTGCCTATTTGGCCAATTGCAATATCTCCTGTCTAAAAAATCAATTGCATACTCTTCCAGCGACGTAGCCAGAGGAGAGCTTATGGGGCTTCAGTGCACCCTGCCCCCCTCGAAATCCAGCCGACCCCATAATATATATATACACATGCGTTTTGGCACTCTCGATCCCGCACCCCAAGTCATGGACATTCCAGGCACCTCAACAATGAACACAAATAGCAATATAGTACGAGTCACTGCGAGAGAAATAGAGGGCTGTTTCTCTACCACAGTGGACAAGTGATGACATAACTTTTATTGTACATTTGAGTTCTACCATTTATTTTACATGATAAAAAACAAAAACAAAGAGAGGTTAGTTTTTTTTATTTATCTGCTTTCCCTCTTTTTTCATTTCCCTTCTCAATTCCTTACTTTCCTTGGTTCTCCTACTCCAGTACCGAAGATGTTAGACAAAACACTCGCTTTGGATGGCCACCTCCACGGCCAAAATAAGTCCAAACAAGGGTGACAGACCCACACTCGACCAACCTGCGACAAACCCAGAATTGTCACGTGCCACGCCACTCCCCACTCACAAAATGATCTGGGAAAAAATAGAGGCAGGGTCCTCGACGATCACGTGCGTCACGGGCACTGGAACGTCCTCCATTTCCGGAACGTCCAGTTGGTCCACCGCCGGCAAGGCTGCCGCTGCCCTCCCCATGCCCTTGCACGTCCCGCCCACGGCCTTGTGTGACAGCAGCAGGTGCTGCCTCAGCTTGAGGTTGCTCACGGCCCCCTTCCCGCACAGCGGGCAGAACAGCTTGAAGTCCTTGGTGTGCTGCGTCACCAGGTGGTTCTTGAGGTTGGTCAGTATGCTGAACGCCCTGCCGCAGTGCGGGCACACGTGGGGCTTCTCCCCCGTGTGAGAGCGGATGTGCAGCGACAGCACGCACTGCGAGCTGAACGTGCGGCTGCAGTAGGTGCACGTCAGCTTGTCCGCCTCGGTGTGCTTGTTGAGCCGGTGCGCCGCCAGGCTGCTCTGGTACTTGAAGCGGATGTGGCAGACGTCGCATGTGTGGCGCCACGTGTGGTCCCCGACCCCCTTGCCCGCGCTCGCTGAGGCGCCGCGGTGGTGGAAGCGCCGGTGCACAGAGAGCCCCTGGGAGAACTTGAAGCGCCGCTGGCAGAGGCTGCACTCGAAGGGCAGGTCCGGCGAGTGGCTCTGCGCATGGTGCTCCAGGGCGGCCGTGGTCTCGTAGTAGCTGCCGCACGAGGTGCAAGGGAAGCCCTGCTTCTGCCGGTGGGTCTCCAGGTGGAGCTGGTGCAGCTTGGCGGAGAAGAAAAGCCGCGGGCAGTGCGGGCAGGTCAGCCGGCTCTTGCGGTGCACCGACTGGACGTGGCGCGTCACCTGGTCCTTGAAGATGAATTGCTTGTCGCACTCCGGGCACTGGTGCGGGTACACTCCCGTGTGCTGCACCCTGCGGCAAGGGGAGACCGTGACCGGGTGCTTAGAGTTGCTAATCAAGTTATGTTCTAGTACTGTGTGTGGAACGGGTCTCCAACTGGTGTGTTTAGCGTCCTATTCCTCCGCCCATACATCAAAAGTGGTCCCAAGTGGCAAAAAATGGTGTTGCAAAAACTGGAGTGTCACAATGTCGGATGTCACAATCCTAGCAGCTGGTCGTAGAAATTCTGGCGAAAAAGATGAGTGTTGCCGTCGTCGTGGCGTCCCGACTGCCGAAGCTTCCGTGGAGTGTCAAGCTGGAAAGCGACCTGCGGCAGAAATGTTGTCTGCCACATCCACCACCGTTGCTGTGACACTGCCATAATCGCAGCCGGCGACGTGACACATCCACAACATCATAAGGAGGAAATGGAGAAACCACTTTTTTCGGACACGGTAAACACACCAGTTGGGACGCGTTCCAGGCACCATAGTTTTAGACCAGTGGTTCTAAACTATCGATATTTCGCGGACCCCTTGAGGATCGGCGGAGATGATGGAGGACCCCATTCGTGGTGAGAGGAGGGGAAAGGTATAGGTTAAATATAATAATGATTTAATAAATTAATATAACTAACAGCTAGAGTGAAGTAGACCTCTCTTGTTGACATACACACGAGGAAACTCGCAAGAAAAATGAAACATTTCTTCTCGACCTGGAAAAATAAAACTTTTATTGCCGGGCTTGACTAATGAGGCAGGGCTTCGCAGACCCCTAGAAGGCCTTCGTGGACCCTTTCGGGTCCGCGGACCCCCATTTGAGAACCACTGGTTTTAGACGATGAGACTTCAGTCATATTGGCGTATGGACTCAATAGTGCCATTTGACACTGGCTTTTGTTGATGTGCGAGGTAGGAGATGCAAGAATTATTTTCTGTCATCGCTGAAATATTTCGCAATAAATAAACAATACTGCAATGATCTCCCACCACTGTACATACCGCTCAAAGAGTCGCATCTTGGAACGACAACTGTCCCAGACATTGCACGTGCCGTTGTCATGTAACCGCATGTCACGTGACGTGAAAGGGACGAACGATTGCCGTGGCGGCGTCGGACAAGGGGAGAAAAGGGTGCTGGTACTCCGAGAGAAGGTTTCTAGTGGCTCTAAAGTTTATCAAGCAGGCTGCTTTAGTGCCAAGAGTAGACTTGTGCAGGATGGTGGTGGAATGATGGAATGCCCAACACTCGCCTCCTCCTCATGTTGACCTTTAGCTTACTTTCACCTCTATTTCTTTGTCCCTCATACTATGTCGTCCTTGCCAATCATGCTCCTTACTGCCGTGATATTTAGCTTAAACATAGATTGAAATCTTTGATATATCACCTGCACCAGCTGGTAACTACTATAACTCAGTATACAACTACCGCAGTTAGAATGGATATATAATGTGCATGCTCGAGGGTGCGAAAAACCTAACCCTTTTTCAACAGCTTTCCTCGGTAGCAGCGAACAAATGAATGATTGATGGGTGTGCATCGTAAGAATGAAAACCTGATCAAGGGCAGGGATAGCCGTCTTTCTTTGATGCAAACTGTTGCTACATTCTCTCGGAGCTTTCGAAACATTGAGCAAACAAAGTCTGACAGTCAAGGTGAATATCTCAATTAACCCCAACAAATAACTTTTATATCTCATATTCAGGGTCATGCGTTTTGGGATAAATCTGATAAAACCAGAAAACACTCACCAATAAAATTTACATTGATTCGGACTAATCCGAAAAACTCAAAATTTCGGTGCCACAATGGCAAAAAATAAACAACGGTACTTTACAAATAAGCTTGGTGTGAGCACAGGGTCAGCGGTCCACAGAAGAGGCCTCCCCAGTTTCCTTTCAAATCTTGGACTATTGACAAAATGGGGTTCACCTTTTTCTCGTCAAGTTTTGTACAATGGATCGTTGTAATTTCGGGTAATGACAAAGGCCACTGTTCTATTTTTTAGTTTGGACTTCTTAGAGCAGCGGTTCTCAAACTTCTGGCTGTCACAGACCCTCTGACCCAATCTGAGGCCATTCAAGGACTCCCAAGGCATTCTGCATCAGAGGTCTTGTGCGATGGCATAGGAGAGCATTTTCTTAGACTGTTTTGGTTTCTTAGACTGAACACTCTCGAGGACGAGGAGCCTTGGGAGCCAGCGGACCACAGATTGAGAACCGCTCTCTTAGAGGAAGGCGGGGTTCTGTTTTTATAGCAATGAAAGCTACGAGCACAGGGGGGAGGGGAGCAGCTAAAGGTTTAATCTCACAGCTCCACCCTGTGTAGCTGCAGGGTGGAGCAGTGGAGAGTGATAAGAAGAAAACAAGCTTTACAGAGACTATGTGAAGAATTTGAGTGATGTTAAAGTATCAACGTCTATTAAAGCAACACTCCTTTGCAATTTTGTTGTGCGACAGTTAGCGCTACCATGGCAAGGGTGCGAATGCCCAATCCAGCTGAAGAAGTATTCCTCGACACAGGTGAGTTCTTATAGACCATTCCATTTAGCGCTCTCAGGGCGACGCCATTTTGTTAGACCATATAGTAAGTAAAAAGAAAGGCGGTCACCCGAGAAAACAAAGAGAAGCGCAGGGCCTACATGGGCCTGCGGAAAAGACGAGGTCTCACATTGATGAAGTGGTGAGGCGAGGACCGGCGGAGCCCAAGGGCGGGAATGCCCCTGAAGAGAAGACATGTCCGACACGGATGGTGGCGTACTCTGTTTATTCAACGGTAAACAACATGGGGGTCAAGCGCCACGGGGATGCGACCCTGACAACACGGGCTCAATGGTGGACAGTGGCGCCATCTAGGTAGTGTGTATAGAACTTGCGAAAAATTTAAATACAACATCTTTCCTTTCTTTAAAAAAAATAATTCTCATATTCTTCCCTTTCTTAAAAAAAAAAAAAAATTGACTAAACTCTCTTCCCGAAAACAGTGAGGGAAGGAACAACCGACGCCAAATTGCAGGGCAGTTGGATAGGAAATTCACTGAAAGAAATTGAAATGACCTCTGACAACTCTATGTCAAGACACTGGCAAAATACGAAATGAATGAAAAGGAAAAGCACGTCACAATTGACCTTTGCGGAAAGCACTCACTGAAAAAGGCTGTGCTAAGGCAGTATGCTGGATAAAGAAAAATTCACAGATTGTTCACATGTGCACTTGTTAAGATTAGTCTAAAAGTTAAGAGTTACACAGTCTTTAAATCGTTCCGGCAGCCGCCGACTTGGACGCAGGTGACTCTCTTGCCGGGGAGATGTGTCTGGACCCAGGGGCTCTGGTGGCTCCGGGCTGGGTGTCGACGACACTGGTACCGGGAACAGGACTGGCACCGGTACTGATGCTGGTACACCTTCGAAGGAGCTGCTAGAGGCTGCACCCTCAGTGGCAGTCTGTGTGCAGCTGGATGACCAGCTGGCGGCTGACCAGCTGCTATCTGGAGACGTCCCAGGAGACAGGTTCTCCTCGGGCACAGGTTCCACAACCTCTGCAGGAACTGTAGGCGGAGCTGCAGGCAGAACTGCAGCGGAAGGGGCTGCGGCAGGAACTGTAGGCGGGGTTGCAGCAGGAACTTGGGGGGCCGGGACCATGGCGCTGGGGGCGCCGAAGGGTGACGCATCTTTCGACGCCTCCCGTGGCCGGACTCGAACACGGTGGGAGGGTTGCGGTCGAGTCGTGGCCACGGGGGTCGACTCTCGCAAACTCTGTCTAGATGTCCTTGCTTCTGGCAGGAGAAGCAGCGAGACGGTGGGCGGCCAGACAAAACTTCCTTGTGTGGCAGGGGCCACCGAAAAAACGGCACCGCCTTGGTGACGATGAAGTACCACAGGCACCAGACGAGTTGGGGGACGGACTTGAATCCGCCGTAGACTGTGGCTGCGGGACCTCAGCCTTGGTTAGAGGTCCCGGAACTGCTGTTCTGGGAGCAGCAGCATCGATGCATAAGCACTGGAGTGGTGCCTCGGACCGGAATTCGACATCGGCCGTAAAGTCTTGACGTCGATGGTCAGGCTGTCGCTCCGGAAGATCATCGGGCGACGCCACGGTGTAGATGGTCGACCGGAACTCGTCGTAGTCCGGGAAGGTGACGCCGTGCACGGGAGTCCTTGTCGGACCAGGCTCTGCCTGACGATGCTGGTAGTAGTCGTTGTGGACGGAGGAACGCCGTCCAACAGGAAAAGCCAGCTGCTGCTGGTAAGGGTCGCCTCTTGGACGACTTCGGCAGACGTTGGCGAAGCAGCCCGCACGACCACACGAGAAGCACGTAGCTCCGGATGCCGGACAATCTTGCCGCGCGTGGCTCTTGCGGCCACAAAAGAAACAAAAATCGCACGACGAGCGCGCGCAAGCTCCTCGGTGAGGGAGAGAACGACGGCGAATAAATGGGGGAGATCTCAACTCGCGACCCGACGGGGAAGGGGGAGAAGGACGCTCGCGTCTCGGGGGAGACGGGGGAGGAGGATGCCGGGTCCTCCGTGAAGATGATCCCTCGCCATCTTGGGCATGCTGATCGCTTAACGGTTGAAAAGAATGGCCATCTTGAACACGCTGTACCACGTGCGACGCGTTTGGATCTTTGTCTGACAAACGCCGGAAAAGATCGCAATCTCGAGATGTCTGCTTGAACTGCTGTGCTAGTTGGACAGCACGCTCGAGGCTAGGTGCGTGAGCTCCGCCGGACTCTCGGATTAAACGATCCTGCACTTTTGTGCTGTGGATCCCCGAAATGAACATCTCCGCGACGCGGCTCTCCAAAACCTCGCCGTAATCGCAGAAGGATGCTATGTGTCTGAGCACCCCAAGATACTCGGGGACGGTCTTTCCTGGACCCAGTACCCTCGTGACAAACTTTCGACGCTCAACAATGATGTTCCGAGCGGAAGCGAAATGGGTATCCAGAGCGGACAACAAAACCTGGAACTCACCTTGAGTCGCGTTAATGGACGGACCTGCCAGGTCGAACGCATCAACGACACAATTTCCTTCATCGCCGAGAAATGAAAACAAGATTGCCCTCTTTCGTTTCGGCGGAAAATTCTCGGCGTCGATCGCCTCAAGGTAGGTGAGGAAACCTCGCTTCGATGTGAGCCACGGTGTCATCGGTTCGCCGGGCATGCTGAGAAAATTGGTGGGAACTCTGCATGACGCCATTCCAAACGACAAAAATGACGCGAAGAGCGAAAAAAAAAAAAAAAAAAAAAATGCGTCCAGTCCGTCGGGGGGGGGGGGGGGGGGGGGGGGAGTACGACCAACCGCTTAGACCCTCTCAGAACGATGCTCAAAAGCAGAGCCGCAGCAAAACGGCGGCGAAACAAAGCCTCAGGGGCGCGGGGGTTCAAAATGCGGAAAAAAAAATTATCCCATCCTCGTCGCCAAAAATGTAGTAAATAAAAAGAAAGGCGGTCACCCGAGAAAATAAAGAGAAGCGCAGGGCCTACCTGGGCCTGCGGAAAAGTTGAGGTCTCAAATTGACGAAGTAGTGAGGCGAGGACCGGCGGAGCCCAAGGGCGGGAACGCCCCGGAAGAGAAGACACGTGCGACACGGATGGTGGCTGGTGGCGTACTCTGTTTATTCAACGATAAACAACATGGGGGTCAAGCGCTACGGGGACGCGACCCTGACAACACGGGCGCAATGGTGGACAGTGGCGCCATCTAGGTAGTGTGTATAGAACTTGCGAAAAATTTAAATACAACAGACCGCAGCGCGCTCTCTACACATCCGGGAAGTTCAGCAGGTTCGGTGGGGTAAAATGAAAGAGAGGGCATGCGCCCGATTCCGCTAGCAGACGACAAACCGGGAGGTTGCCGTTCTCCATCTTTGGGCTGTACCGAACATCAAACTCTCACTCGTGACTGCCGTTGTGAAGTGGTTTGCATTCTTAGAATATTTACGGCCACTCCAAAATCAGCCTATAGCACTCTGTTGTTCTATTTCAGTAAATGATCAATTAGCATATCTTTGTTCCAATACTTCAATAGCAGTGGAGTCAGCCGGCAGTACTACCCTCAACCACTGCGTCTATCACGTCAGGAGAGCACGTTTTTATTTATTATTCCAGACTTCTACTAATTGTCGCTAAAGGCCTACGCCAGTACAAACTTTGTATACATGGCTTGCATTGACGCCACATCAGCCGCCATTGCTCTGTACCATGCTCCTTTGCCCGCATGCCGCATACATTTCGCACCATCGAATTTGTTCTTCTTGGCAAGCCTTCCAGAAGAACAGATTCGACGGTGCCAAATATTTGCTGCAGAAGGTACGGCACAGGAGCATGGTATGGAGCAACGGCGGTTGGTACGGTGTCATAGGACTTCACATGCAAGGCATGTATAGTAAAAAAGGTACAGCAACCGGATTTACTTTTTGCCGGAGAGACAGGCCACTCTGACAGAGTTTTCCCATTTCTTTTTTTTATTTGCACGCACGTAACAGCGCAGTTGGACCCGGTTAGTCTTTTTATCGAGCATAGCATTACACAATAACTTGCATATCAAAATCCGTGCATCTGTGCTTGAAATTTCTAAAATGACGCAATTTTAATTTGAGTTTGAACACCAGCCGGATGCTAGCTACAGCCCAGTCGGCGGAGCAGATGATGCGCGGGGTGAGAGGGAGAGCGCATTTCTTCTCTCTCCACTCTTGCTAGTGGAACGGTCTATATACAATTAGGGCAGGTTTGTGTCTGGATAATGTCTGTTTTTATATTGAATATAGAAAAAATGGGTACACACAGCAAGATTAAACACCGAGTTTCAGAAAATTGAAAATCCATGATAAATACACTTTGACAAACTCAAAATTTTCAGAAAAAACAAACTAAAAAAAGAAGTCAAAAACAACAACAACAACGGTTTGCAAATTTTACGAGAAACAAACTCAGAAAACACATAGTCCTACTCCCATTTTATTGCTTTTCTAATTGTCAATTCGTTGATATAACCATGTTCTCCAGTCAGGGTAATCAGTGTCATTACGTAAAAAAAAAACCACTAGGTATTTCCCATTGCATATTGTCCACTGCAGTGCAGGACAGTGATTTCCCTACACACCCCCTAGGTGGGGTGTACACCCCCCCTTGTTTTTCTGAAGGTACCCCTTAATTCGACAACTCCTCTATTTTCAATGCCTCCCCCCTAAAAACTTAGACACCCCCCCTAATTTCAATTCCTGGAGACACCCCTGGTGCAGGATTTGCAGCAGGTCGTAGAAGCGGTACAAAGTTGTCAGAGAGGGTCACACTGTATGCATAGAAAAGAAAGCACAGTAAGAAGAGACTTACCTGTGCCTGGCGAGACGAGGGTAGCTGTAGGTGCGGAAGGGACACTTGGGACAGGTGAGAAGCCGCAGCAGAGACATCTGCCCGCTCTGAGACAAAGCCACGCCTGCCGCGGCAGATGTGTTGTCGTTGAAGTGCACAAGCGCTTGGTGCTTAAGGAGCTTGCGCTCCGTGGCCAGTCGCTTGCCGCACAGCTGGCACTCGTGCACCTTCTCTGGGCCGTGGATTGCTCGCAAATGAATGTTGAGGGAACGCTGCAGCTTGAACACCTATAGAAAGACAGATACGATGTGCTGTAAAAACTTAATTTTTGCGAGAACCTAATTTTAGCAAATCTTGCAATTCGAATAATTTGCAAAAAATTTATCACGCGAATATATTACCCGAGTGTAAAGATTACATAGCACATCGCTACAAATTGCAGAGTTGTGTGTCCGCAAATTATTTCCTTGACCCACGCCTCGTAAAATTCACAATATATTGAGCTGGCGAAAATAAAATTGTTTACAGTGGTTCAATGCCACACGGTGGTGTTGCTGCTTAGGATTACACCGGTTCCGGCAAACATTTGCATTAGAACTTTAAGACTTCTCATGGGACTCGATTATGATATATATGGTGGTTCACAAACGAGGCTGTCACAATATACTGGTAGTCTTGGCAGTATAGAAATACCCCATTTGGTGAAACAACTTCTTACAACCAGAGTGTCGAACCGGAACCGAACCGAACCGAAAACCGGAACCGAACCGTTGTTTTTAGCCGAATTGGAACTGAACCGAACCGAAATCTTCGCCGCCATCTTGGAACTGAACCGTAAAAAAATATAACGGTAACCGGTTCAAAACGGTTCACGGTTATTTTTTATTATTTCTTTTATTACAAAATTATCATTTGAGAAGTAAAAGGGTGCAGCTGTATTTCTATGTATTGATCAAATTGTCATACACCGATTTGTAACGTATGAGAAATTATGGGTTTTCGTGGCGCTTTTGTATTGGCACTGCGATTAATCATGTGTCACGTGGTCACGTGACGTCATGGTGCCAAGACATGCTCTCAAATAATGTCACGTCACGTCGCCCCGTGACGTAGCTGCGTGACTCACCGCGTGAAGTCGACTTAAATTGAGAACGTCACTGCCGTAGATGTATTAGCGTTGTTGACAGCGTGATGTCACATGCCATCACGACTTCTCCTCGCGAGTCACGTGACACCAAGACGTACTAGATTGTCATGAGCCCGAGTCGAGTGCTCGGGTTCTTGACAATCAGCGTCGCCAAACATTCGTGTTGGTTCGTGTTCAATCAAAGATGAGAATAGCTAAACTCTAACAATGTCTAAAGCTCAACCCATGCTTTATTCTTTGCCAACCGCATCGCATGACTGTGGTGAACACTGACGGTATACTATAATTATCGTCAGATCACGTGGCCGCTTGTTCTAATAGCGAGTTGAGGAGGAACAACTGTTTCTTTCCTCTATTTTTTCGCCATCCGCCATTGAGAGGAGAGGAAACCTAATGGGTGATTTTTAGGGCTGGGCAATTGATCGATTAACCTACCGATTAATCGATTAATGCTTTAATTGCAATTAATTTGTTTAACCGGTTAATCGGTAAAATTTTGACGAACCAAAATTAAATAAATATGAAATGCTTTCACCATGCAGACATGGACGAGCACACCTATATGAAGTGAAAAATTTAGGTGAAGTATTAACTTAAGGTAAACTGTAAGGGGGAGATTTGTAACTTCAGACATGTGCAGAAGGTTACACATGTCCCAGCGACTTCAACGCCGTGCGAGTGTCCGTTTAGTGCAGCAGAGACTACTGTGAGCAATCAAAGGAGGTCGCCCTTCTCGGAGAATATCAACGAACATTTTTGCCTCATGGAGCTGAAGTAATAATGTGTGAGTGTGAGTGTTTCTCAACTGTATATCGAAGCTGATTCATAATTAAAATTATTGAGTCGTTTAACACATATTCAGCAAAACAAATATAGATGCAATTTTTATTTTTAATCAATATTATTATGCATGAAAATGAACGAGACCGATTAATCGATTAATTAATCGATTAAAGGGTGGCGATTAATCGGGTTAAAATTTTTAATCGACTCCCAGCCCTAGTGATTTTGCAAGTTATCAACGTCAGGTATCAGCTCTTAGCGGTGTTTACTGTAAGTACAAAAATTGTTGCACGAACTATTTTACATGTATACATCATTGAGACACCCAAACATGTTTTCGTTGTTGCTGAACTGTCTCAGAAAGTTGTCCCCGAGAATAGAAGCATTGAAAGGGCTAAATATGGCTTATTGATACGACGATGAACAGAACTGCAAGTGTGTATGGCAGGGATACTTGAAAAGAAGGATTCTTGTGGCCTCAGATGGACAGCCGAACGTTGGCAGCCGCTTAAATTCTCGCAGTATTGTTTAAACTTCGCAGTTTATGGGTGCAAAATAAGAGAAATGTAGAATTACTGTTAACAAATGCCACGAGTATAATTGTCGAATTGGTACCCCCATACAGAGGAGGGAGTCCCTCAGAATTAAAAAATATTCTCTGGAGGAGCATCGTAAAAAGAAAAGGGGGGGAAGGGGGGTCTAAAACCATACTGTGGTGTAAAGGTTCCTCTGCTCCACATCTTCGGCACAGACCAGACAGCGTGATCCTGCAAAACTATTTCTTTTGCAAAATCAGTCCAGCCAGAAAGCCCGTTTTCGTGGTGTCAAACATTCGTGCCGTTTCTCGCGACGCCGCACCAAGCAAGAATAATTTTTGTTTCTGAATACATGGGTTGCACTCGTGCCACTAAATAAGCTATGCTTCAGAGTAACCACATTTGGCCATGTTGTGGCTTAAAATCATGGTTCCCAGTTTTCTGAAGCTTTATCTGAAATCACAGGAAATGCTTTTCCATCCTCGCTCCACAAATGTCTAAACAGTTCGCGACAGAGCACAGCAATATTACATGAGCTTCCTAACACCGAATCTAATGCTGAGGAAGTCACACTTTTGAATCATGACGATCGGCAGTTGTGTCTGCCCTGCACAAGCCCCAAAATGGCGGCGCCCACAACAATGTCGGGGAACGGAGGGCCGATACTCTAAGCGCAGCTAATGCAGAGTGCATTTTGCACCATCGGATTGGATTTTCTATGCAAAAAATGATAGATGTTTACAATCTCCTGTAACGCCGAATTAAAGTGCAGCTCTTGAGAAGGGAAGGGTATACTGAGGGGAGAAGGCGGAAAGTCCCCCACTACTAACATGTGTGTGGATCGACTTGTGCTTAACGCAAGTCGCAGAAAATGCACATCTTTGGTGAGAGCATAGCGTGTAAATTTAGCGGGAATTTAGCGGGGTAATTTTTTCCCCTAACTGTAGCGGGGAATATTTTCCACTAGATTTAGCGGGGAAATTTTTTCCGCTAAATTTAGCGTAGAAAAATTTTCCGCCAGATTTATGGGGGAAATTTTTTCCGCTAAATTTAGCGGGGAAATTTTTCCGCTAGATTTAGCGGGGAAATTTTTTCCGCTAAATTTAGCGGGTAATTTAGCGCCATCATGATGACGTCATCGTCATTCTCATCCACCGTCATCGTCATCGTCACTGACAACATCATCAGTGACGTCATCACGATGATGTCATCCTCATCGTCATCGCGCGGTTACGCCGATGGCGACGGCGACGCCACTCAAGCCGGATACGGGCGCCTAAGAGCTGCGCTCTAAAATAATTCTCAATGACCACTAGCATATAGTGCGATGATGTCACTAGCAAACCATGTTAAACAGTTCAGTTTTCTGGCGAAATGTGATGTTCTCAACACAATACTCCATTTCACTTTAAGCGTGAGCGTAGCAGAACCTACAAGAACGAGCTCCGGGCTTTCAGCGTCCTTGCCAAGCGCGCGTGCTCATGCAGTGCAAGCACTGTTCAGGACCACATGCTCGCTCTTGTAGCATCGGCTGCGTCTGGACTTAAAGGAGCCCTGCAAAGCGTTTCTGGCCATTTTTTTTTTTAATTTGCATTGCGTTCGCTCGAATTAGTGAGTGGGACTCTAGCAACACATAAAACACAAAATAAATAAGAAATCTGATGTATTTTGAACCTAATAGGTGAAAGACGTTAAGATTTTTGAGCACATTTTCTTTTGTTGATGACATCCTTGGTCTGAACCAGTAGAGAACTGAAACGACAAGAGCGTGCAACAACCATGCGCTATCGTCCTAAGTGTTGGAAATTAACATCCATTTATGAATATTTGAACGCCCCACCAGTTTACGGATGTTCCTAGTGAACATCTGAGTGAGATTCACGTGCTTCAAAGGATGCGGTCATTATCCGACGCTCTAAGACCAATGTCGTCACTGAACGCTCGTGTTTGACACTGATAGGCACGCCTTTGGAAGCAGCATTTGGTTTTCTTCGTCCCTTTACAGTGCCCCTTTAAGCTGAAACGAAGCATAGCAGAAGGGGATGTCCAAATTGAAAAGTTTTGCAGTATATATAAGAGTCTTGCGATGATATGCAGTAGTCGAATAAAATTCTAGAGCGCGCATGACTGATAAAAAACTGAGTTGTAAAATGAGGCCCCAAAACAAGTGCACGTAAAACCGAATTTAACGTTAACCTCCCGAGACAGTATTTTGCGAAGTTTCGAGCTCATGCAAGCCGTTGTCTAAATTTGATTTAAATTAGAAATATATTGTCTGTTCTTCGCCCTATTTATGTGTAATTAGGAACATCATTGCACGTATCTCTATTCGAGAAATACGGACCACAACCAACCAAGTCCTAAACAGTTAGGAACCCAACATTTCAAAACCGATGCGCTTTTTTCATCAGGGGCGACTATTTGCACGCGGAGAGTAGCAGCTTCTTTTCCATCTACGGTGTGTCGTTTGCTTCACTCACGTTTTCTTTTTCAAGTGCCCTAGTCCGTTGACATATGCCGATGGTTACGTGCCTGTCGACCTATTTAGCCCAACCTATTGAAACGTCGGCTCCTTACTGTTTAGGGCTTGGTTGGTGAAGGTCTGTATTTCTCAATTTTTTGACCCAACCAGACGGAGTTCCGTCAAACGTGTTTACGCTTTAAACATGCATCTCTCTATATATAGAGATGCATGTTTACAGCTTTTTGCAGTAAGGCGTCCTGTATAGGATTATTTAGAAGAATACCATTTATTATCTTTCTTTCTGCACATTTCGGGTATTTGTCTTCAGATCTATAATGTGTGCACACAGTCCTTTTTGGCATACCCCGCGACCCCGTGTTTCACATTGCCAAACAGCGAACATAAAAACACATTTTCGCAGACTCAAAAGATGACATATTTCTGAGTATCGTCCTCCCGTGTCGGTGTCAAGCGGTTATGTGAGCTTCATACAGTCAAATGTATTGATGACAATAAAAAAAAAAATATTTTTTTTACTGCCTGAAGATATGACAACATAAATAAAGGGACGATCACCCTAAAGATATACATCATAAGTAAATGCACCACCAAATTATATAAAATATGTTCTGAAAATTTCTTTCGGCGTTTTTTTCCTCGATAGGCATGTCTATAGGTGATTTGGGGAAACCTTAAACAATATTTTTTCAGCTGATTTGAATAACTTATGTGCTCCTGATGCATATCAACTTCTCAAACATATAGAAGTCTGTTGCCTCTTTTATGTGATGAACAACAATTTTATGTGTCTGTGGGCTGTACGAAAACAAAGTACACAGAGGCGCGTGGCAGAACCATGATGATTGCGCATGCATACCGTCAGAAAGTGACCAATTAAGTAGCTGCAATGTCGAGAAGAGTATGAAATACTACTTTGTTCTATTTAAAAAAACAACAAAAAAATATCAAGGGTGATGCTTTTTTTTTTTATTGAACTGACCAACATTTTGTCAAGAACAAACCTCAAATGCCAAGCTATGTCGGAAATGTTCACTTCTGTACGCGCTATTTTAGGACAGATCCAATTTCAGTACGAAGGTCACTCTTTTCTGCATGATTATTCGCCTGCATCGTGGTGCTGCGTGTAAACAATGTTGGTCAGGAAAGCAAGCGTTGTGATTGTCGCTCAGTGTTTCGATAAAAGGTAGACGGAAAGGGTTTGTCCTAAACCTTTCTTGACATTTAGAAAATATTATTGCTTTTAGCGCAGTTGCGTCGTCATCATACATATTGTGAAACATATTTTGTAAACTCGATTTCATTATATATATGGCGAGGACGTGCCCATTTTAGGATTTTAAGTACCGCAATTAATTCCCAAGTTCAAGAGCACGACAGCGACAGGATTAGATTTTTAATACTGCGACGCAAAGTTGTGCCAATCACGGGTATTTTAGGCGACCTACCAGACTGATAACCTTTCGATTCAGGTAAAATATATGCAACCAAGGTAAAAAAAAAAAAAAAAAAAAAAAAAAAAAAAACCCACCCTTAGGTCCGAGCGCGGTTGATGTTATGAGCCGAAGGGCCAATCAAACTGTGCAAAAAGCGCGACGTCGTAGCGTGCTCTCTGCGCTTGATAGGACTAGCTGGCGTAGGAGCACGCACAGAGAGACGGCGAATAGCGGCTGGTCCTGTCAACTGCAGAGAGCACGCCATGACGTTGTGCCTTTTTCGGTGTTTGATTGGCCCTTCGGCTCGTAACATCGGCCGTGCTCGAACCTAAGCTGGAACGAAGTATAGCTTTTCTTTTGCTGTTTTATTGAAATTAAATAACAAAATTTATTTTTGATACCTGAAAATAAAAGTGGATTATACGAATAATAGAAAGGTATATAGTTACTCGTTTCACTGTTGAAATAGTACCTATTGCCAAAAAAAATAGCGGAAAATAAATTCTCAGTTTAGCGGTTCAAACCGGTTTGAACCGTTACTTTTTGCTCCCTGGAACTGAACCGGAACTGAACCGAAAGCTGTGAACCTGAACCGGAAGCGAACCAGAACCGAACCGATAAAAATTTCGGTTCGACACTCTGCTTGCAACGTCCCGGGAATGAGATCGACCGAAAGAGGATTGGCCCGGTCTGTGTTGTTTCCAGCAAGCACATGTGCTTGTCGTGAATGGTAACTGCAATTATAAACATTTCCTGAAAAGCCTGTGCTTCAATTGTGGGGAAAACTAACGTGGAACTCAATATGTCTGCGGAACGATGGGATGCATTTTCGGGTTTGTGGAGTGCCCAGATGTCCCTTCCCCTGTCAGCTGGAATCAAGCTGCCACCGCTTTTGGATGCTTCCCTCCTCGCGAATCTTCCCAGCTTCGCCTCCACTGTGCTGCCTGCCCGGCGGTTAACAACTACAGCACCCACCCTCCCAGGTGCTGGTTCTACGAGCCACAGCCGTTTCCGTGCATTGTGCTGGGGTCCTCTCGCGTACCCGGTGAAGCCCTCGCTTCACCTCCATCCAGCTAACCCCCCCCGCTAAAGAAAGCTCTCATGAAATCTCATTCATCCTTGATGCCTCGCACCTGGCACAGCACCTGCCGTAAGACACCGAGCCCGCCAAGTTGGAAACGATTCCTAAAACCTGGGGGATAGACACTCGTTGGGTCCGAGGGCTGGAATACAGATGTGACATAGGGAAGGGTGGGCATTACCAGTTAGGACCGCTGCGTGCAAGTCAAGCTTCACTGCACTGCACCAATGTGAGTGAAGAAGCGTCTGACGCGTAGGAGCACCTCGGTTACCCAGGTGTGCTCAGAAGTGTGGGCTGGGCATTCGAAATATCTCGTGCTTGTTTTTCGAACATATGAAAAGTAGCGGGTGTGCGCTTATTGTGACACGGGTGCATGCTCAGTATTTTATGTAATTCTGCTTTCCACACCTCCCTGTGGCAACGTTTTGGCACCCCCTTCTTCTCCCAATCGTTCTCTACCAAGATCGACGTTCAAGGAGCGTTCTATCACCCGGGTTGCCACCGCCACCTCCTGTTGCCTCGCAACATGCCGCCTCAATTGTGAAAAGGCAAAAGTGTTCTCAAAGCATTTGAGCACCTTTCCTTACGTAGAAGTGGGGCATGCACACCAACACTGTGTAGATTTTTAAAATGCCCGGAGCATGCAGATCGAGTTGGTACCCCGAAAACACAACACCAGAGACCTCCTTAGTTAACTCCCAACGTCCGGCGTCGTACCTTCGGACAGTGGGGGCACTTGGCGTCGTCGCCGGGGTCCCCGTGGATGCTGACCATGTGCGCCTTCAGGTTGGCCTTGGACGACAGTGACGCCCCGCACTCCCTACACTCAAAGGGACGCACGTTTTTGTGGAAGTTTGTGTGCGCTTGAATGCCCCGGTGGCTCTTAAACACCCGGTCGCAGTAGCAGCATGGGTAGAGGCGCTGCGGCGTCGTGTCCGGCTGGCTGTGACTGAGCGCGTGCTGCTCCAGCATTGCCTTGTGAAGGAACACCTTGCGGCAGACGTCGCAGCGGTACAAGGTCGCCTCGGAGTGCTCCACGCTGTGATCGCACAGCCTGGCGTAAGAGGACGCGACGTGGTCGCAGTGAACACAGGCAAACTCCCTTCTCTTTCGTTTGGCCGTCGTGATGCTGAGTGCCTGGTCGCGGTCGTCTCCGGCGCAGTCCGGCGCGCAGTGGGCGTTGAAGGTGTTGAAGTCGGCGAACTGCTCCCCGCAGTCCGAGCACTGCAGCGAGGACTTTTCGCTGGGGACCTTGGTGATGAGAATGTGGGACTTGAGCTCATCCGCGTCTGCACTGGCGGAGATTTCGGCCTCGGGCGACTCCGGTTGACACCACTTAATGTGAGCTTCCAACGACGCCTTCGTGGGGTAGGTCTCTGTGCAGCAGAGGCAGCGAAACGGGAGGTCGGCCTCTTTGCCACTCGGTCGCACCACCGGGTCGCTCCCTTTCTGGACCGTTTTGGCGGAAGACTCCGCGTGACGCAAGAGGTGCACCTGAAGCCGTTGGTTCGAGACAAACTTTTTGCCGCAGTGGACGCAAACGTAACGGAGCTTGCTCGAGACACTGGCCGATTTGGCGCCGGATATCGCTTTCGGCCGAGGGCCTTTCAGGTGCGACTTGCAGTGGCTCACTGCCACGTCCTTGTCGAATGTTTGGTGCGAACACTGCGTGCACAGGAACACTGTCTGAGTCTCGGGTTCGTTGGCGTCCATGATGTCGTCGATGGCTTTCGCGCATGCCTGCGAGCCTTCGGTGAAGACCATCTCGACGTCGGGGGGCGCATCTTTGGATCTCGGGAGCGCGCCGCTGGCGACGGCGTCGGTCGAGCCCTGCTGGTCCGTCTGGCCCAGCACGTTCTCAGGAACGGAAAGGGCTTCGGCAGGGACCGCCAAAGAAGGGACCGGGAGTCGCAGGTTCTTGAGTTGGCATATTCGTTGGCCGTTGACGCGAGGGGCTCGAACGCTGATGCCCCGAGAGAGGTAGGTCGCGCCGTATTTGTGGTCGTAGTTGTTTCTGGCGACGGGAACTTTTCGGCCGTTGACGTAGGCGTAGTTTAGAGCGAACCTCGGGTCATCCTTGGCACTTTTCGAGGGGGACGACGCCGCGAGGCACAGGTCGATTGAGCTTCCCGCTGGCAGTCCCATGGGGAAGTAGAGGTCAGCGCAAACAGGCTGCGAGTCGAGGCTGATCACGATGTAGATTCCCATCACTCTGATTGACGCGACCTTCTAACGCGAACTGTTGGGGACTTCAATACCGCGAGCGTGAAATCGGACATTCAGTTCCGACGTAAATGGACAACAGCAGCGGACAACTGAACTAAATACGGCGACACTACACGACTACACCAACTACAAATACGTGCACTACATCAAACCCATTCCAAATCCTGTTGGATTGGATTGGATTATTGGCTTGCCTGGTAGCAACTCGCCCACATCTCGCCTACCTGGACAGAATCAGACATTCAAAACATTAATTTTTTTACTGATGTGTAAATAAAACTGGTAAACTCGTTAGACTCATGAAAAAACAAACAAAAAAAAAAACGTATTCTTTTTTTGTTGTTGTTGTGTACCCTTGTTATCGCATCGCTGGGACGCTGGGATTGCTGGGATCGTCAACATCACAAATATCACAAACTCAAAAAGCAAAAGAGAAACTTAGACAATTTCTTCACAAAGTGAGTGACTGGTGCCGTGGCCGCTGAGGCATAGTGCTCAAATGAACGGTCTCTATCTCGCACCCTCCACCAAGCGCTCTACTGATAAGGAATGTTTGTGCACTGACCCACAATAACGTTTCCAAAGCTGCGAAGCCAACGAGGTGCGGGCAAGAGTGGAGCGCGAGTGAATGGGGCATGGCTCCCGTATCATCGGTACCATCACCAGTGTCGGAGGTGCTTGCAAACTTGGTCACGTGAACAATACACACCTTGTGCTAATTTGTCTTCTCTCGGGACAAAGGTGAACACGGCATCGGCGGTAGCAGCAGCTTCGAAATTAGTATGATCTGACCGACGAGACGATGTCGCATTTCGGATACGTTCCGGTCTTCTACGTCAAGCAGCTCGGCGCCCCGAGCCAAGACTTCAAGAATCGCTTGCTCACGACGCTTCAAAGTGCCATCAGACAGGTAGGCAGCTTTTTCTGGCACGCTAGCACAATGATCTCACAGTTGTCACCGAAACTTTTTGGCTGCCATGTTTTGAGTGCGATTGTGTCGGCAATGGAGAACTCCTCATCATCGACCATTATTCTTTTTCTTTAGGTGCAGGATGTTGCCGATGCTTCCGCGGATGAAGGTTTGAGCGAGGATTCAGCCGAGGCGTGTTCTTTGTGCGAACAACTAGACAAGGTCTTTCTTTACGGGTAAAAACTTGGTGTCCTTTCCTACTTCCTTTCTTGGATCTACGGGCAACTCACTGCGGGGAAAATTTGGTTGCTTATTTATTGCCACGATTGCTCGAATCAGCATTATACGGTGGGTACACAAAATCTGGTCATTGATGACAACAGCAATCTCGCACGTCTTATGCACAACCGAACTTCAGTGCAGCAGTGTTGGACTGCTCCCCTTCTGATGAGCTCGCGGCGGAGGTGCTGTTGTGATAAGCTTATTTTCTATTCCAAGCTGCTGCACTCTAACAGACACAGAATAGAAATTTTGGGACACAGATACAAAGTATGCTTCAGAAAGAATCTGTACAATTTAATTACCACTTCCTGCACTGTTCAATTCCACCCTGGGTTAATAAGCACCTGCACTGGGCTGTTCATCCGAACCACTGCTATTTGAAGGGGTCACTTGTCCGTCTAAGGTAATTTAAGACATATCTAAATTTTTAAAATAATCTTTAGAATTACTTTTAGAGAGTTTGAGGCACAATCAGTTTCATTTTCATTTCGAAATGCTAGCTACCAGTTCCTGTTATAGAGTTTATCAATGACATCAGGACATAAAAATATAACATAAAATATAGAATATGAAGACATAAAGGATGAGGTGGTATAGATCAACACACTGTTTACAAACAAGTATGCGTTTGCCCACTCCAAGTGTGGGCACTGCACATGTGCAGAAACCAGATTTGCAAGATGTGAAGCACCTGCACATGTGCTGTGCCGACAGCAGCCACAGCACAGCAGCGTGACATCTGCGCTGTGCGTCGGTGTATATGTGTCAGTACTATCTACCTTATTTTAAAACGACATCTCTTCTAATCTCCAGTTCATTGATTTGTGCAAGTGCCTGTTAGATCAGGTTATAAATTTCACTGTGCATAATAATAAAAAAAATATTGCCCACATTGCATTGTAAGCACCTTAAACATAAGTGGGATGCTGTTAACAGAGCGAAGATACAATAAATTGGATGCCTTCGGAAGGAAAGTGAGGCAGGGTTTCTGAATGTTAGGATCAGTGGAGCTGTCTAAGGGGAGTGTGGTTGGCCAATTTATGGAGGTCTACCAATCATTCGCGGAACTATGTTGTGTGCTTCAAATACAATAAATTGTCAAATCATGTTACTAATCTTATCTGTAGGATGTGGAATAGTGGTTCCGTCTTTGGAATAACGCTGCGTCAATAATTGCTTTCACAGTGCGGGGAAGAGCCGTGATAACAGGTTCTCTTCACAGTGTTGGAGCTAGGGACGACACTTCCCTATTCGATTCAAGCACTACTCTCCTAGCTTAGTCGCATCCTTTTGCTTTTGTTGGTTCAAGGCGAAAACCACTTGCCGTTGTTCCAGCTTGCAGCAGCCGGAGTGGGGCTACTGGCCATGGGTTCGAAAGTTCACCCACGAAGAGAGTGTGCAGGAGATATCCTCGCTGTCCAACGTCTCCACGGGGCTGGGCCAGGGGCGTGCCTGGCTGTTTGCTTCCCTCAACGCGGCCCTTCTCGAGGGCTACATGCGCTCCTTTGCGCAGAATCAGAAGCTGCTCAAGAAAGGTTATTCCACTGACTCCTTCCTCAGAGATGTTGAGGTGGGTAACCTCTCTGTGCTGTCCTCAAAACCTTTTATTTTTAATTTAATTTCGTTTCACTCATTGTTTCCTTAAATCTCCCTCAGGGGGCTTTACGTAACGGGGAAAGAAAACATCAAAATACATTTTAACTAACACTACGTAAAAATACAGCAGTCGTTCGTGCTTCTGTCTGTTCGTACAGGAAAAAGGTTCACTTTACGTTGCCATAGCAAAGCTTCAAAAAAACAATGCTTGAGTTCCTGGGAATAATAAACAGATTCAGAAAAAACACCTTTAGAATTTTCTCAAACTTCAGGGAATGTTATATAAGGAGTTTTCATGACAAGGTTTGAATTGACTGAAACTCGAAAGTTAATTTGACACATTTGTACAAGATTGGGCCACTTCTTCCTCCTTTCTGGTGATATGTTAGACAGCGTCCTACCATTCCTTGCAGGGTACTGTAGGCAGTCGAAGGAACTCCATGAAGAGGGCTTTGTAAAAGCATTCATGCATTTGAGGCACTTTGATCATTAGAATTTGTGCCTTTCGAAATGCTGCATGGAAGTTGTACTGTGTAGTTGAAGGGTCATCTGCACCACCATGATTGCCGAGGAAAACTGTAGATAAGTAAGAAATCGACATGAAAAGATAATGAGTTGTGTATGGCTGTTTTAATGTTTTCTCGTTACTATGGGAGGAGGGCTGGTGTTTGGACTAAGGTATATAGAGTGAATAGTGCAGTATGTAAACCTTCTTTGCACACATTTTTGTGTCAACCACTTTAGCAACATCCAGGTTCCTGTCGGGTCATGCAGATCTTAATTTATAATAATGCTGTTTATGGACAAAGACATTTTCGTTCAATTTTATTGTCCCATACCCCCCACTTTTATTTGACAGTGCACTGCTGCCCAGGCCACTTGACTGTTGGCAGGCACTCGAATAAATCAACCTATCTATCATTTATCTAACCACTTAACCAGAAAAAGTTGAGGCCCATTCACACTTAGGGCCCGTTCACACTCTTGCGACCTCTTAAACGTGGGTTCCTTAAAACTTCTTAAACCAGAGGACACACTGGCGCCATCTATTGGGTAGCAGTGTAAACTCGGCGGTCCGGCATATTTTTTTATTTCTCTCGCGCATTATCCTTTCTTTCTTGGCTCGAAAAACTTTTGTCAATGTTATAAACGAGCCTTTCTATGGGTATTATGCACATTTGACCTCGGAAATCCCGCAAAACCTTCGCTCTTGTGAAATGCAGTTACAGGGTCACCGCATAGATAGCACCATAATGCCAGTGTGTTCCCTCGTTCTAAAAAAATTCAAGAAGTTTTAAGAGATCTCGTCTCTCTCAGTCGTACTCGGTCGCAAGACTGTGAACGGGCCTTTACGACTCCTTAGGTCCAAGTGCCTTAAATCCTCTTAAGGGGGGACATGGGTCTTTGGAGCCAAGAACCTTTTAAAACTGCATTCTTTTGAAAATGGCGATGGCTGTTGTTCTTCTGAATCTACCAGACTTCTAATTTCGTGGATGAATATTTGAGCTATAAATCAATTTATAATGTGTATGCGGCTGAATGTGAGTTGAAGTTGACTCTAAAACATTGTGTTCACAAAACACATTTCTTCGACTCGTTGAAAGTTTGCAGAAGGGATATCTCAGCATCTAGAGCAGATAGAATTATAACCTTTCCTGAAACGTGTAGCTAAATGTGTGATGCATACTATGTTGAGAGCACATTTTTTAATATAGGCCTAGAATAATTTTTATTTGATTTTTTTGTTTTATTAGTTGTTAGCCATGCATTGAGCAATGAACTTCAATGTGTGGTAAAATCACTAATAATGGGTTTATCTTAAAAGTGCTTCCAACATTGTATTCTCTACACTTCATAGTGTCGAGCCATGTGTTAAAAAGGATATTTTGTTGAGCAGTTTTTTCCCTATCGTTCCTCCAAACAAAGGCAGGCAAGTTTTAATTATCTTGAGGACAATTTCATTGATTGAGAAAATGACCAGATATATGAAATCAGCAGAAAGAGCTGAAAAAGCTTGAGCAGTTTCATTGGGTTTGGTCATAGAATAAGAAAAAAATGCTTCAGGAGCAGTGTTCCCCGTTAAAATCTCTTGCAACGAGAAACAACACTAAAACACACTGGCACGGAGGCGCCATTTATGCGGTGACCCTGGAACTGTGTTTCACCAGAGCGAAGGCTTTGCGGTATTTGCGAGGCCAACGTCAGCATTTTTCTTTGTCCAGAGCCATAGATAGGGGAAGTTCGGCCAACACGCGTGAACTGCTCAACAGCTCGTCGACTACGTCACGGAAACGGTGTGGCCATGCCCCAGTTCGCCATTTTCGAGCCCAACCGGTGTCGGGGCGCTTTACTCCCATGCTTGACTCTTGTATCTCTCCAACGTATGACTGTTTTATTTTGTTTTAAGGCAGTCTTTATGCTGTCTTGTGTTTATTCAAGGACTACAGTAGGCTAGTTTCCAGTTACCTTGTCAATTGTACTTGTGGCGAGACCAGCCAACACCACCTAGAATAATTAAAGCCCCCGCATCGCCTCCTCTGCCTTCATGAAACGTCGTCGCATTCGGTTTGCGCCAACTCGGCTGTCGGACCCAAGCCCGACCTTCGACGTGCTGGTTGAAAACGAGCCCCAGTTGAAACACTGACATGGCACTTGTGCCCAGTCTCGGGCCCTGATCGATCTGAATGTGATGATGGTGCAAAGGCGGTGCGGAGGCCTTCTGCTCACCTAGGTGGTGTTGTACCAACCCGTTCGTACGCTCCAAGCGTCGTGAAAAGTTTAATATTTTCAGTTATACTTCATTTCTTTTGTTTTAGAGCGAGGCACGACGACTTCTAATTTGTAGCTGACCAACTTTCGGTAGCATTTTCGGAATAGTGAGCGTAGACAGGTGGTCAATGCTTTACAGGAATTCCATTATCGCACAAGATCCTCTGGAGTGCACCCGTGTTTCCTAAAACAATTTAGGTTGGAATGTAAAATCAGCTAAAGCCATTCGTCCGAGATGTTAGTTATACGGAAGTTTTACTCTATTAAATGGACACTTTCTTTTTTTATCGTACGTCAGCTTATCAAATGAGATGTCTTACTCCATGCAATAATCCTGAGGTGGGATGATCGACCTGTGCATGCCTACCACGAGCTTCAACCAAGCTCTTTCATCAATGAAACAGCATTCTTGTTAACTGGACAACTTCCAGGAAGCGGGAAGGTTACTGAACAAATGAGCGACTCGGCTTTAGACGGCTATCCACGAATAGTAAGCTAGCTTGTTTTGAAATAATATATTTAAATTTAATTCATTGGTCCTTTTAACAGTGCTGAGATCCTGCAGCATCCATCATGGTGTCTGTACATAAAAATTAACAAGAGAAAAATCAACAAGCTCGCTTTTTCATATGTAAAATTACATTTATTGGAAGTCATCGGCTAAAGTTTTAATTAATTAACTTCATGGTTTGGAAAAGAAGGCAGGTAAAATAAGCTTCGCAGCGTGTAGCATAGTACATCCCTGTCTTACGCTGCAAATAGTCACATTATTGTCTTGACCAGGGCAGGATCAGCATCATAAGTTGATGGGCAAGCAGCTAGGTAAAGAGCTTGTGTCACCAGGTCAAAGCTACTGAGCATTGTTTAGAAATCCGTACCTGTATGACCGCAACTTCAGGGACAGCACTATTCTATAAATAAATGTGTGAAATGAAAACAAAATTCCTACCTCCCAAAGTCGTGAGCCTGCCGTGGGGGTACACTTTATTTTCAAAAACTTTATATTTTGACGTTTTATTTTTTTTATTTTTGGGTTGTACAAAAACAAAAACCTTGACGGCTGGGGTTGGAGCATTCAACGGCACAAAATCCCACAATTTCCTAACCAGAAAACCTAAAAAAAACTGAGGTCGGTACACGGAAAAACATGTGGCCCTGCATGCGTGTGCGTGGGGAGTGGGGTTGGTAGTGGCTGACAAGCGTGCGTCGTTTGCAAGGAGTTATCCGTTGCTAAGCCGTCGCTCGGCGCTTGCTGGGCGATTGCTAGATGCGACGTCACTCCTGTGGGAGGAGTCAAGAGGCAGCAAGAGATCACCGAGGACAATAGATGACCAAACTCTTCCCCTATCTATGACTCTGCTCTCATCGTAACAGATTTTAAGAGCTTTCAAGGCACACAGTCCGAAGTAGTTGCAAGTGTTTGAACGAGCTTTAAGGCTTCAACTAATATTGTTGCTTGCATGGCATTGTTTTAAGAATGGAATCATCACTGTTAATAAATAATATCTATGACTCTGCTCTCATCGTAACAGATTTTAAGAGCTTTCAAGGCACACGGTCCGAAGTAGTCGCAAGTGTTTGAACGAGCTTTAAGGCTTCAACTAATATTGTTGCTTGCATGGCATTGTTTTAAGAACGGAATCATCACTGTTAATAAATAACATGTTTGTTCTACTGAACAGAGTCTAGAGCTGCTGGCAACTATGGTGTCTGGACTTGAATTCATTCCTTTCCAGCTGAACCAGGTATGTCCCTAAAAGTTCCATTAGCACTGTGCACCCGGTGTCTAGAAAGCATTTTTATAACATTCACCAAAGAATAAGGCGTAACACCTTGAAATATAGGGTGGTCCAAGTCACCAGGCTCAATCTAAAATGGACCGTAAAAATCGACGCCTGCACGTAGCAATCTAAACTTTTCGTCAAAGGTGTATTTCACAGGTCGGTTTTTTCTTGTAAAATTACAAAGCGTAGTTCTCTTTCTGTTAAAACTAAGGCCAAGAAACTTGCCAGGGTCTACTGCGGGCAGCGACGCAGACGACAGGGGTTCAGTAACGGGGTGTGTTTGGCGTTCATGTTGATAGATGGCGCTACCTCCTTATCGCGACGGCTTCGCGACCACCGTGGTTTATTAAAATGAACATAATCTTTTTTTTTAAATGTACCTTCGGTTAAACAATAAATGTGGACAATAAAAGCAAAACTTAAAGTAAAAAAATGTGTCTGCATAATGACTGCGCTTTTGCTGCAAACGGATTTCGTCTGCGTGTCGTCTGCTTTCTTTCGCTGGTCGGCTGAACCTTCGGACGCTGCTCCCGACGCCATCTATCAATACGAACGCCAAACACACCCCGCTATTGAACCCCTGTCGTCTGGGTCGCTGCCTGCCGTAGACCCTGGCAAGTTTCTTGGCCTTATTTTTAACAGAAAGAGAACTATGCTTTGTATTTTTACAAGAAAAACCGACCTGTGAAATACACCTTTGACGAAAAGTTTAGATTGCTACGTGCAGGCGTCAATTTTTACGGTCCATTTTAGATCGAGCCTGGTGAGTTGGACCACCCTATATGTCTTCGAAATAACATTTTTTTATTGGTCAGACACCACGTTATGTTGCATTTGGTTGGAACTGAAAATTATGATATTATTGAGATCACCTCTGTAGTTGCAATAATATTAAAATCCTCTTTAGCTTTATTTTTTGAAAATTTTTGAGTGGTAAAGATGCCTTCTTTTCCGGGCAGAACAATGCACACCTTGACGATACCAGTGCTTGGTCCAGGCTGGGGAATGGGAGGTTCCTGATGACCCGAAACTCAGGTTCCTTCTGTGGCTCCCAGGTCGTTGAACTAACTCCGGTGAGTGGTTCCAGTTGTGACAAAATTAGGCAGCACCCCAGAACCGTGCTTTCCTACAGCATGTTTCTTGATGGTGGGGCTTTGGAACAATGTTTCCCCGAAGCACCTCGGATGAACTGTCGAGAGTCGTAAAACAATAGTTCTCTCGTGCTGTTTATTCTGATGAGCATTCCTCACACCATCATTGTGCGGTGTTAGATGGATTTCGGGGAATTTGGAAGCAAGACTATGGTTGAAATATATATGTGTACATATTTTTTTTAAATGGATAACATTTATAGATCTAGTAGCTCTTGGCACTTTTATGTGCAAGACAAGTAGACTCGATGACGATGTCGCGCAGATGACGTCGTCGCGTTCACGTCGCACGGTACTGCGACGTCGCGGGACACTGTGAAGTCATGGTGTCACATGGTCATGCGACGTAACATCACGTGGCACTGTGATGTCGGTGAACATGAAGATGTCACAAAGACCTGTAGAGTAGAGGTAAACTGCAAACCACATCTTCATGTACACTATTTATAAAGAACAATGTTTTCGTAAAGGAGCCAGCCAGCACTGCCTGTCGGTTGCCCCAAATGCCCGAGCTGTTCTGTCTCATGCCGCTCGACGATCTTTCGCGCGACGCAAAACGCACTACACTTCTTTGTGTTGTAGAGCTTGCTGTAGCTAGGATGCTACGGACCTATAAATGATACACATTTAGAGTACCTTTGGGATACACAAAGGAGACAGGCAGTTTTTCTCTCTTTGTGGGCAGGGTGTTTCCTCGTTGACCCTCTCGTCGGCGGACGGCTCCTCGGGGGACTCCCACGACGACGGCGAGGACTCTGGCATCCTGAGTGCCCACGTGTCCTCCACGACGCTGGCTTCGCTGGCATCGCCCGCGGAAGAAGTGCACATCCCCGAGACTTGCGGCTGCGCGGGCTGCGCGGCATTCCTCAACGACGAGCGAATAAGACGTATCATCAGCCTCGAAGCAGACTACACCGACCTGGAAGTGATCAGAGCTCCGAGAAGCCGACGGAAAAAGGGCAGCGAGCCCTCGACGTTGGATGGGTCCTCGGCCGTCAGTGCGATTGTCGGAAGTGCCACGAGCGCAGGTTTTTGTGATTCGTCGGACGACTGCAGCGGCGCAATCGAAATTGGGGCGGCGAATCCTTCTGGCGAGCTGACCCCTCAAAATAGTGGGGTCCAAGCAAGTTTTGTGATAGAGGGCGATTCGACCGGTGTGGACGGTGGGTTCGGTACTCAGGAGGGCGTGAGAGATGTCTCCGAAGAGCAGGTGGATTCTGGAGCCTCGGCGGAGGCCGTGTGCGGTGTTAACGGGTCGGAAAGCACGGGCGGTCCACCTCTGGAGGAGGACGAGGCCTCAATTTATGACGGCAGTGGAGAAACTGTGACGGCCTGTGCGGTGCAAGAAGAGCAACTCGGGAAGGAGTCTAGCTCTGGCGAGGTCGATCGACCCGATCTCGTTGAAGATGTCCGGGAGGAAGATCTGGCGTCATTGCCGCGGCGGAAAAGTGGGGGGCTAGACCTCAAGTATGTCCCATCTTTTTTTTGCTGATCTGTTTAAGTTTATTGTCGCTTTACAAAAACTGCTTAGTAGTCATTTATTTGTTTAGTGACAGAGCAGTGCAAGGTTACAGGCATTATAGGCAGACCCATATGAGGTCTAGCATGGAACTATGTGGCATTACAATCTCTCTTACTTGTAACCTACTGCCTTCCAGCACTTCTGTATTGAGGAGTGGTTTTAGCTATGGCTTCTTTCATTCAGTAGCCATCTTGGTGAAGTTTAACTTTTACGGCGAGTTTTGTTTTGTCGCTATGTTGAGTTTAAGCTATTTACATTGTGTGAAATTGTCTTTTTGTTAGACATATAGACTTGTACCTTCAGCATGAAAGGAATGAGATTTAACTGTTGTATGATGTTAGTCACTGGCTTTACAATTCTTGCTTCTGATGACACATTTCTGAGATGCTTATATTCCTTCTTGTTTCTTTCTAAAGGGTTGAAAACAATTCACTTCTCTTCCTGGTGCTGGAAATCTTCGAAGCCGATGATGAAAAGCTTTATAAGGTGAGATGAGAGGTTTTGCAGTTATCCTTAACAATGCTAACTTTTCAGTTAGGCATTCACAACCATAATTTTGATGTCATTCATGCTAGCACAAGCTTTACTGGAATGTCAATTCTTTTTGTTTGTACAAGCTCGTTTGTAAAGCTGATTATTGATACAATATTCAAAGGAGCAGTTCATGATAATTTGTAACCTGAACTTTAAAAAGTTATACAGAGGAACTGGCAGGAGAACACAATCCATGTTTTCGTCCTTGTGTAGTATATGCAGTTTCTTTCCACCCAGAAATATTTATTTAGTACTTGTTTTATTTTTAATTTGTATTTATGTGCTATGGATCATGTCTTTATTTTGGCTCGAAGGTTTTTGTTGTTTATACTAACAGCTGCACATTCGTGAGTTTGACTTTGTGCTTAATAAATATATAAATAAATAAATTAATGTGAAGTTCAGAAGATGTGTTTTTCCTTTTTGGCTCTGCTGAAAAGCAGCATCCACGACACCATTGTCCCTAGCGTTACTCCCCTCAGGGCGCTTGTGTGAAGGACAGGACTGTGTGCTTAACATAGTACAAAAGGTAACGAGAAAGTTGAAATTGAATGCACACATTTTAGAATCGGCAATCTAAAGTTCAGAATATTGCACATTTTTAAGAATCTGGCCTTGTCCCTCTCTCTCATTTCAATGGGTAGTGCGTGATGAGTCGACGGCGTGCGATGCCATCTAGTGAACTGAATCTTTCCTTATGGCGCTTATACTCTCTCGTCTTCATTCTTCGCTAACTCACTATACTCCGTTTCACAATAACTTGGCAAACTGTGGAGGCTGCGGCCCCCGCGACCCAATTAGAGCATCGGAGCAAGTCGCGTGATAACACTGCATGGTCGAGGCCACGGAGGCCCCACCGCCACAGCAACAGCACCGTCCGCAACAAAAAGGAGTTCTAGGTTTTGTTTTCTTTTAACGGCAATTGGACTCGCGCGATTCCATCTTCATAAAGGACATAAAAAAAGTAAGAAATAAATATTGACAAATATATGAGTTCGCATTATATTTAAACAAAAAAGTGACATCACATCCGTATCTGCTCCCGATTTGTTTTCTCCTTGTAGCATCGTGGCCGTTGGCAATTGCAGTGATGTGATTGCTGCACCATATGCACCAAACTGTGACAAAGTGCTTACCCCGCTACATCCTGCTACATTTTACCAAAATGTGAAGAATTTGCACCAACGTTGCACCAACACCTAATTTTATTTTAATAATACTGAAAATATTATAGCTCGGGCCTCGCTGCCTGTCCAGACCATTACAATATGCTTATGCGAGTTTTTAGAACTTTTGATTATCGTCTCAAATAACATACTATTTGATCGCATTTTGTATGAAAGACTATCAGTACTTGAAAGTTTCACAATAATTCTCATGTTCGTCGTCTGCTCTGCTGGGAGGTTAGTTAGTCTCGTTGAGTGCATTCTCACCGTCCACTGGTGTACTGCAGAGTAAGGCATAGCGATTTGAGACTGCGATGTCCTGGCGGTTCCTTTTTTAAGTTCGGTATTTAGCCAGGATCCTTTGGTATTGCAAGAACATTTGTATGCACTCTTTTGTATGTCTATTTATTTATGCCAACAAATTTGTTTAGCTATCACTTTTATATACCATAGAATACCGCATATCCGCCCATACCACACTAAGCACCCATTTCCGAATTTGTAAGACCTGAGAAGATATGCACAGTACATTTAAATGTAAAATTGATGACTGGACAAGCGCCCATCCCCCATTTTTTCGCAATTATCTCCAAGTGTTGATGGGCGCTTGCCCGGTATTTTACGGTAGATGCGATTAAATTAGAACTAAATTAACAGGAGCAGTGGCTGGAAGCTTGGGAAGAACCTTAACAAGTTCGACGGGATTGTTGATAAGTTTCGTTCACATGCCGTTTTTGTTATAAAGTTCAACACATAAAATGTAATTAATGTTCATAATCAAATGGCAAGTGCTTTGTTTTTTATCTGAATTATAAATTGCAGTTTTATTACAACCTTTAGAAATTGAAGGAAATGTTAATTTGTGTGCTGTCTAGAGCTTCTCCATGCAACTTGACGCTAGTTTTGTGTTTGTGGGAATCGCTTCTGCTGTGCAATTGATGCTAACAAAGGGTTGCACGTAAGTGAGAAGCCAATGTAGAGATTGCCTTTTAGTTTGACAGGCCAACACTTTAATCTTAACATAATGTTTGCATTGGTATGAATAAAAATGAATGTGCGCTCATGCTACAAAAGTTCTTTTTGCTGCTCCAAAGTTGATTTTTGGCTTCTCCAAGAGCTGCCCCAAAATGACTCTGACCAACCACATCACTGCGATAGCAGCCATGTAATCGACAGCTTCCGCTCTAAACATCGCCCTGGCGTTGGCACCCGCCACGGACTAGTGGATAAATTGAGTGTATGGTTGTCTCTTGAACTGTTCCTTTAGTGCTCGCTACTCTAGCGCACGGCAGCGTTGCGGTGGTGGTTGTCATCGGTAGTTGGTTTCGCAGCGGACAACTCTTGGCCAGCAGACGACAGCCGGTTCCTTGGTGCGCTGACACAGATTCCCGTGGCATGGTGTCACGTGCCTCGCTCCGACGCTCTTATTGTGTCGCGGAGGCTGTAGCCTTTACAGTTCGCCAAGTCATCGTGAAACAGAGTATAGTGACTGCAGTAGGAGTTGGGTATTTTTCTACAAGAATTCGTTGGTTGTATCTCTAACTGAGCCACGTTTGAGGACGAGCCTGGCGTACCCGGTCTCGCAGATGTTCCTGTCGTGGAAGCGGTACGACGGGGCTGGACGGTTGCAGCCCGTGTTCTTGCTCCTCTCGACCAGGAACCTCTACCTACTCTCCCCGGGCGGGGAAGGTGGACCGAGATTCGTCAAGGACTCTGTGGTGCCTCTGCACAACGTCGGACTGATCAATGTGAGCCCCTCTGCCGTTTCGACGCAGCAGATAGAAGGAATTGATGGGAGCTGTGTTTGGTGACAGGCTAAGAACGCAACACATGCACCGCCTTCAGGACAAGCTTTGGCGTATGCAGCTAGAGCTTAACGGAAGGCAATGAGCTCATGCTGGAGGCGAAGCATCTACCGATTATATAGCTTACTCCATGATTCACCTGTCACCCAATGACTTGTCTTTTACACTTTCGTTTATTCTCTAATTTTTGTGATTTCCTAGATGTAGTATAGAGTGAGATTGTTTTCTTTTTTACTTAGACTGCCCTCTATGTGTCCAGGTTTATCTAAACTACCAGGGATTTTCATTGACGACGATGAACGGGGCCAGGATGGAAATAGCGACGGGTCGCGCTGAACTGACGAGGCAAGTTGTTCTCCTGCAAGGATTCTGATTCAGTTGTCTAAATTTAGTGCGCATTGTTTTTTTTTTTTTGCTCGATAAAGTGGTACAATGTCCTTTGTTTGTTCTTATTTTAGGTTGTGGTAGTGTCAAATATTGAATACAAATAGGGGAATAGTCTGGCTTCAAATACTGACTTGAATATTGAATGGTTGTAAGCATAACCAGAAGCCCCTGCTGAACAATATTTGAAGGGACACTGACACCCCCCAAAATTTATTTTTTATTTTTTTGCCAGGCGATTTATTATGGTGTCAGAAGACTAACCAATCAATATTTTGCTACCGCGTCACATATATTTTTAATAAAGTCGGAAAACGCTACTGCTTGAAACCGAAACTGAAACTGGACTGGGGAGGAAGAAGAAATATAAAGGGGCGGAAGAGGTGGCGGAAGTCACGGGGCTGTGATACTTCTTTTTTTTCCCTATCAACGGATTTGCAGCTTTTTAGAAGGCACAAAAAAATGGGTATCCTATTTCTATTCTATTTCTAATGTGGTGTGTGTGCCTTCGATGACCCACAACTTTGTTTAAATTATGTGGTTGCGTCTAAACCATAGAAAACGCCCCGTGAAAACGGCGAAGAGAGTGAGCGCAACTCAAATCGGCCAGTTCTCGATCGGCGGTTTTCGGGCGGAAAGAAAACGAATTTCGAGCCGCGAATGGTTTTCTGGGTAGTTCGGCTATCGTATGTCGTGTACCAATAAAAACCTTGGCGAGCATAAATACCCTGTCAGTGTCCCTTGAAAGCTTTTACTAATATACCATATTATCTTTAAAATGTTACGGTGGTCGGTTTCTTCATTTTAATTGTTTGTCATTTCTCGGCACATTTGTTATTTGACTGCAGATTCAAAATGTGCCAAATAAGCTACTCTCAGTTTGAACGAAAATCGTTTCTAAACAAAAATTTGATTATTTTAAAAATATTGTAACAAATGCCCAGCTTTATTTTTAGCCATTATTTTGAATACGGTAGTCATCCGCTTGCTGTCACTTTTTATTTTGTGCCGCTGCAGCTCCTGGTCGCATCACAAGAATGTCACCAATGACTGCTCTTTGACAAAAAGGACACTTTTTCGCTATAGTATATGAAGTCACCTTAGAACCGTGGTTACCTGACGCAAAGTTTGTTCTCCCATTTGTCATCACTCTCATCATTGACTCTCTCGGCAGGAACATCATTTCTAGTCTGGACTTGGCCGTACGAAGAACTCACAGAAATGGCAAGAATCTTCTGTCCGTCCTCACCAACTGCTCCTCCCAGTTGACTTCCCTTCAGCATCTCCTGGCTGATGAATTCAAAGTTCCGGTGAGCTTGAGCTATGGTTCTCTGAGCTTTAACTTTCAACCTTTTTTTACATCTGACATTTTCTAAATATTTGCTGCAATATACCTAGGGTTCTGTGTTTCTAAATAAATAAGGAAAAAAACAAAAAAAACTTGCCGGTAGGATTTTTGCGGTCCAAAAAACTCTCAAGTTCAAGGTCATGGGAGCAAAATAAAGAACAAAAAAAAGATGGTGTTTTTCAAATAAATTTTGCAAGAGCAAAGCATCAGTGGTCCTGAGAAGAGGCCACTTCAGTTTGCTTTGAAATTTCGGACTACTGACCAAAGAGGGTTTACCTTTTAGCTTTTCGAGGCTCATTCAGAACAATGGGTCAGGGTATCTTTGGGTCATGACAAAAGCCATTGTTTTGGATTCTAATCTGGTCCATACTGTTTGTGCTTCTTAGAGGCAGGAGGGTAGTGCTTTGATAGCAGTGAAAGCTATGCCCCCGTAGATATGAATGGAGGGGGAGTACAGCTGAAGCTTTCATGCTTCCCAGTGTTTAGTTTTTCAAAGTATTGTCACGAATGAACAGGCGAGGAAACAAAGAATAACTGGGGAAACTGAAACGTTTAATGAGGCAAACTTGTGCCCAAAAATAAAAAGGAAACAGAAGCTAACAGCAGAGTGTCGCGGGCATCGAAGTCGGCGTAACAGCAGAGTCGAACGCTGGGGCGAGACTGACTGCGGCTCGCCATGCGGAGGCCCTTATGTACATGTGTGGGCTTCTGGAATAATCAGCATAGAAGGTTCGACGCATAGAACATTCGGATCTTGAACAAGTAACAAGATTCTCGAATTTACCAGAACACTAAATTGCAGGAATAACAAAAGATGCGTCGCTTTCAGAAATGAAACCCTGGCTTTTCGCGTGGGAGGCAGGCACCATAACCGTTAAGCCATGCGCGCGCTGCCTACTTGGCTAGCTGTGTGCGCGGCAGTATCGACTGTTATTGAGGCAACACTTCTTTGCAATTTTTGTCATGGGACGATAGTATTGCCAATGGCAGAGGTGCTAATGCCAAATGCTGCTGCAGAAATATTGTTCGGTACAGGTCAGTTCTGATGAGTTTAGAGTACTTTTGTGTCTGGACTTTATTTATTTTGTTAATGGAATTTTGGAAATTGGGAACACGGTAAAATTGAACTCAGAATTTCAGAGAATGGGGAATCTTACAGAACTAAACTGCGATAAATTCCAAATTTTTAATGTTTTAATACCAAGAATCAAATATTTTATCGTTGGTCACACTCAATAATTAGAGAAGTAGGAGGAAATAAATAATGGTACATCCATGTATATCACAGCGTCTCTACTCAACATATAGTTTGTTTCATCATAGGTCAGACCACAGGCGAGGGCCCGAACACATACCTCGAACACAGATACTAAAAGCTCAAGTCACGGGACATTCGCTGCACTTGATTGATGTAGGCGATGAAAGAATACATACAGGAAAATGGAAAAATGCCATGATGTCGTGCTTTGACGTTGTTCGGTTGGTCTCGTTGGTTTGTAGCATCGGCTGTGCTTTGAATTAAGATGAAACAAAGTATTCAGATTGCTCGTCAACTGCGCTGGGCAATTGATGCACTGGCGGGCTGATAGCTGACATTGTCTAAATATCCAGACGATGTCGGTGATGTCGGGAGCTAAAGGGCAAGGAAGCATCGCAAAATAGCGGGAGGATGGCGGCTACTGTGATAAGGCAGAACCAGGGTCTTGTACTCCTGATGAGTTCACTTGATTATCATGTCTGCCGCTTTTCTCCGTGCCGCCTTTCACCATTTTGCTCTCACCGATTTCATCGCCACTCTCACCCTTCACCGCTTTGCACCGTAGTGCTAGGAGCAGCGGCTGACATGGATTAGCGCCTCGGTTAGCGCGATAGGTTCGGAAATTATGCTCAGTACTATTACAGGTCTACCTTTGGTCTTGGTTGTAGGTTGATCTCTAATTTTAAAAAAAGCTTGTGACGAGGAAGAGAAAAAAAACTTTTAGCCTTTTCACTTTGGTGAAGAAGGAAGACCAGCGAAGCTGTACTATGGTGGGAATGAAGTAATGGCCGGCCGCAAGTCAGCAAGCCAGAGTGGAAAGGCTCGAAAGGTTGCGCCATCTATGAGCGACGGCGGCAAGAGGACAACTGGCAAACACAACACTCTGGACAGCTACCGCCATCAATGAGCGACGGGGGCAGCCAGAGTGTTGTGTCGACATTTCTTTGGTACCGGACACAATCCTGGGGAACCTAGCCCTTAAAGGGTAACTGCAAAGGAAAAAATGTGTTTTTTTAAACAGCCTAATTGGGACAAGCATGTCACAAAACAAATCTTCCGCGAAAAAACAAATTTTTTCTAGCAATATTTACGCCACAGGACGTAATTTAGTCTTGGTCACAACTTCTCCACATTTGAAACTCCGGCTCTCTCGACGCACGCGAAGTGGCTGTTATACGTCACTACGTGACATATAATACCAACTTTGTGGCGCGCGATTTAAAACGGACGAAAGAGCCGCAAACTAAAATTAGTCTCGCGCAATAAATATTGCTGTAAAAAATTTTGTTTTTGGTGGAAAAATTGTTTTGTGACATGCTTGTCCCAATCAGGCTGTTTAAAAATACACTATTTTTTCTTTGCAGTTACCCTTTAAGGGGGGACATAAGCCTGAATTTCAAATATTTTTGAAAAAATTCATTTTTCAATTTTGAGGTTTTTGGTTTTATAAACTAATTATACACTTTTACACTAAATTTGATAACCATACGCCAAATAGTTACGCTGATATAAAATATTTTCAACACATTGTGAGGCAGTAACAAAGTAAAGGAGTTCAATGATTGAATGCATTTTTCTCAGTTCCACTTTTTGCTGCAAATTTCATACGAAAGAATCTTTTGTTTCAAGGTAAAAGTATACTGATACCAGAATCAACATGTCTCTAAACTGAAATTTACTGGGGAATCGGGCTAGCTACTCTAATTTTTTTTAAGTTGAAGTCCTCATTGAGAAAAAACTGTTTTCAAAAACTGACACAAGACAGATATGCATCTCATATTTTGAGGTAATAAATCTTCCTTAAATATTTACATTTGAGTTATAAAAACTAGATAGCCCGAAGTCCCACATCCCCCACTTTATACTCAAGAAGTCAAAATGATGCTTAATAGCTTCATTTGCATATCATAGATTTCTTAACGAAGTGTGACACATCTCCTTATGCAGGTATGTAAAGTTGTCCTAGAGAGCTGCAAGTTTGCACAGTACACCTACATCTGACGCTAAATCTCTTCTGCAAATTTCATTCCAATCACTTGAATCTTTCAGAAGTTTAACCTCTAGCCAGTGTCCCTCCTTAACAGCTCCGCTGTAAAATTGCGGGTCTATTTTTAAATACATACAGTAGTCAAGGTGCAGCGGTCGATCGAAAGGGCACCGAACTTTGACTTCACTCTGGTGCTAACGCCGTCAAAGAGCGGTGAGACTTTTAAATCACAAGTGTAGGTTATAATATTTGTGGGTGGTTGATTTTGCAGTTTATAATATTAAAGTCCAGTTTTGTAGGTTCATAAAATTTGGGGGTGCATTTTTATTGATAGGCGTGTTAGCGGATATACTGGTTTTTGCTGGCATTTTTCAGAAATTATATTTACAGGCTTAATATTCTACTGGGTGTAAAAGTGGGAGTCGAGCAAAACTTTATCCCAATTGAAGTGTTGCAGTATGATTCCTTTTTCATCAATATTTTTAGTACCCATTGTAAATAGGACCTACTCTGATCATAGCCTCACTTTAGCAAAGAAAAAAAAAAGGCTCTGTGTTTTTTTTGCACCCTATTTATTTTTATTGCAAAAGGTTATAAGTAGCATGCTCCACTTTCAAAGAGGAACCCTCAATGATTATCAAAGGTGAACTCATTTAGCAATGCAATCCATATTTTTCATTTTCAAGTGATGTGCTAACAGATGTTAGCATCTGCTCCAAAAGTGTCAATGGCTGCTCCAGGCCAATTTTTTTGCCTTCTGCAGAACCATCTACAAAAGGTAAAATGCTGCCTCCATCATTGACGTGCTTCTCTGACCCGGTTTACTCAATGCAATCAGCTAATATCTTGACCACGACAAGCGAGGCCATGTGGTCATTCTTATATCCTTTCTTGTGTAGACTGTCAGGTTGCAAAGTAATGTTTGACTTGTTGAGTTTACACCCCAGTGAGAAAATTTAGTGACCTGGGAAGGTTAAAGGGGCCCTGCAAGGACTTTTTTTACTGGTTTTTAGTTTGCATTGAACCTGAGCGCACTGAACATAGTAACGTAATTAAACTTTTCTTTTCTCGAGTTTCGCTGTGTTTTAAAAGTTATAGGCAAATTAAAATTACAAAAATAAGCAAAAAATAACCTTCTTCATGACGTCCTTGGTTGCTTGAGTGGCCGTGAACTAGAGGAGGGGTAGTGAGCTCAGTGAGCGCTCACGGCTGCCGCACTCCGTGTCGACGGCTCGAGAGGGTGCCACTAAAGCATGTTCTGGCTAGGCTGTATGAATCGGCAGCCAGGGCGTTGCATTTGCTGTGCGATTAAACACTAATTCAGATGGCGCTTCATTGGCCACAAATGACAGCAATCAGGGGGTAAAGATCAGTTCAGAGCGGGAGCCACTTCGCGCTGCCATACTGCCAAAAGGCCAAATCGCAAGCCAAAGCTGCTCGCCGAAGGCCTTGGGAACGCTCGGAACCGGTCGGATCCTCCAGTCCGTACGACCGCAGCGCCGCCGCGTACATCCGGGACCTTTCTACGCTTGCCGCTCGTTGGTGCCTGATCCCACTACACCTTTCTATCATGCGCCGCCTTTTCCACCACTTGGTGGCGGGTATGTCGACGTGTCATTACTTGTTTCCATACTTTCTAAACTGCATTTGTTTCTTTTCTGATTTAAAATAGTGAACAAAATCTACTTTTATAAATAACTGGAACGGTTCGCGCCACTTATATTTTGTATTTCGACAAAAAAGAAGCTTTTAGCGGCTCTGACCAGTAGTAAGGCCGGGACCTAAGACATCACATATCGCACGCTGTCGGCACCGCGGGTCGCCCCTGTAGGTGGAGGAGGTTTCCGCGTCCAGTTAAAATATGACGCACTGATATTTAGTTACTCTTTCCGTGCCCGCTGGCTTGCCCAAACTCCGAGGGACATGGAAACCACAAAAAAGGTAGACGCTTAAATAGGATTGCAGGGCCCCTTTAAGCCACCAATAGCATGCAAGTTTTAAGGAGCAAGGAGTTGCAACAAGCATGTCTTATCTCAACAATAGATGAGAGTTTTTGACAATGCTGAGAGGAATTTTTTTTTTTCTGTTCTAGTACATGTGTTTTTTGTGCTGTATATGGTTTATTTTTACAGTGACCCAGTGCAACAATACATAGTTCTCTAGAAACTGGTTGTTATAAGTATACAGTCAAACCAGTTTAAACGAACACCAGGATATGCTACGATCAGTTCGATGTAACATGTAGTTCGATATAGCAAAAAACATTTGCAACAAACTTCCACGATGCGTTCGTTGTAAGGCGAGAGCTTCTTTTTCTTCCTCACCTCTTAACTTCCGCCTTGTAACAAGGCGCTAAATAATTTGTTTTTTTTGCATGCGTGCAGAGTTTGTTTTTTAGCTTATCTCCCCTTCTAAATTGCTTCTCTTTGTGGGCAAACAACTTGGGATGAAAAGTATTTTTTTTCTGTGCGTGCGTGCAGAGTGTATTTTTTTAGCTTTTCCCCCTTCAGAATCGCTTCTCTTCGCTCAATGGAATTTTCTTTCTTTCCTACTTCTCTTTGGGGGAAGGGGCAAACTAGAAGACGATTGTTTGAGTGTTTTCGGAAGCCTTCCCAGGGAGAAAAGTTTGATATATCCAATAGTATGTTGTTCGTTATAAAAAGTACTTTTTACATGCGCTTTTATTTAAATTTTTCGTGAATTCGATATTGACAATACTTCGCTGTACGTTGGTTCGCTCTAAACGGGTTTCACTGTAGTATATCACACTGGTTCTCAAATGGGGTTTTGCAAAGCCGTTTTTGGGTTTCGCAACCCCCCCCCCCCCCTCCCCCGCCCTCTTTTCTTGAAAAAAATTTTTTTTTTTGTTGACTTTGGCTAGGTGGCACAAACTAGTACCACCCGTTATAAAGGGTAGAGCCGTTACCATCTATCTATTCATTCATCCTTTTACTTGATGCTTCTCACTTCCTTTGTCTAAGAAAGTAAAGGACGCCCTTTTGACGATGCAATAAGTTGTCTCGTTTCATACCCCCTCCCTGTCCCCCTTCCCCCTTCCCCTGCTGGAATGGGGTCCCCCATCACTTTGGCGGGTCCCCAAGGGGTCCCCGACACATCCATGCTTGAGATTCACTGGTATATCGTTATATGTGGTATGTATCATTATAAGTGGATTGTGCTGTACTGACCTTTTGTTATACATTCAGCTTCACCTACAATCAGTTGTTTGCATCTATGAAAGTTTGGACCATGCCACAGGCATAGAAAAACCCAAAATTATTTTTGACTGGCAGGAATATGCACATTGTACGGTTCATGTCTTCAGCATAGTTTGCTTCCTCACAAGTGAGCCTAGCATTCCTAAATATCTGGTTGTGTTGTCCTGTTTCCTCAAGGTGGAAGAGGTGGTGGTGAAGGACTATCGCCTGGTCCATTGGGAAATTGACACGCACCCTGAAGCGGGAGAGTTGTCTCCGGCAGGAGCCACACGGTCCGGTCCACTCATGTGGAGGTTCCTCGAGAACCAGTCGAAGAAGGAGAAGAAGAAGCAGTGGGAAAGCAGCTACTTCTTGCTCAGGTGCCTCTAACGACTTAAAATTTCTTTATCCTTTCTTTAGTGGGTGCAGTTCCTCTCCTTATGCAAAACATCCCTGACTAGATCCCTTAAAGGGTAACTGCAAAGAAAAAAAATGTTTTTTTTAAACAGCCTAATTGGGACAAGCATGTCACAAAACAAATCTTCCGCAAAAAACAAATTTTTTCTAGCAATATTTACGCCACAGGACGTAATTTAGTCGGAGTCACAACTTCTCCACATTTGAAACTCCCGCTCTTTAGGCACGCGCGGAGTGGCTGTTAGACGTATAGCAGCCACTACGTGACGTATAATACCAACTTTGTGGCGCGCGATTTAAAACGGACGAAATAGCCGCAAACTAAAATCAGTCTCGCGCAATGAATATTGCTATAAAAAATTTTGTTTTTGGTGAAAAAATTGTTTTGTGACATGCTTGTCCCAATTAGGCTGTTTAAAAATACTTTTTTTTCTTTGCAGTTACCCTTTAAGGTTTGGGCATCCTTTTGTGCATGGCAGTCATTTTTGTTTTAGCATTACTTCCAAACTGTAAGTCGCATGTCTTTTTTTTTTTTTTTTTCGAATTTTCTTTGGTGCGTTTTATACAATCGGGTGACTTAGGTGCGTTTTTTATGTTAGTACATGTGGGTCAACATTTACAACAAAGAAGGAACAGCAGAGCCCCCATTGATGGCCTGCCCTTTCGACATCCGAACGAAGGCGGTCTGAACCGTTCAGCATAAATCTGTGGCTGCAGCGACTTTACGCGCTATCCTTCGTAGCACTCCTTAACAATGCGCGACTTATATACAAACACGCAACTTTTACACCGGAAAATACTCTAAATATGAACGTAGTAGATCTGACCTTCTTTGGGTCCAGTAGCTAACTTACAAAAAGTTAATTTCATGTATGCATTTGAGCAGACTAATTTTGAAATAATATTTAAATGGGCTAGTGCAAGTTATCTCATTACATAAAAAAAGAAGTACACGCCACAGGCATGACTCGACCGATGACGACAAGGCTTGAGCTTTTCAAACTTTTTTCGTACTTTCGCAGGGCGGGAGTCTTGTACAGGTTCAGGTGCCCCGAGGACACAATAGCAAGCTCCAGCTACCTCATCAGGTGAGTCCCTGTCCTCTCGAAATGCTCAACGTTGCAGGCTAGTCTAGTCTAGGCTGGGCTAGTCTATTCTGGGCTGGGCTGGGCTGGGCTGGGCCGGGCCGGGCCGGGCCGGGCCGGGCGGGGCTGGGCCGGGCTGGGCTGGACTGGGCTGGGCTGGGCTACCAACCATGTCGAATATTGGGAGGATGTTGGCATAAAAAAAAAGAAAGTAAAACAGGTCTCGTGTTTTGTCTTCAACAATTTGCGCTTTTTCTTCTCTTTCGTGGTGGCAAATAATTTTTTTAGGTTTTTGTTTGTACGTAGGTAGGCATTAATTTATTATATTACTAATTTTTTCAGTCAACGTTTCTTGACGCTGGCCAATCGCTTCTTGAGGAAAAAAAACAACCAACAACGATATGGTTGCTGAATTGTTGAGAAGAGCAGGGAAGTCGTTCAGTTGTGTTCGCTTCCAGCATGAGCTTCTCAACTTCAGTAATGCTTGGGCATCTCGGGAGCCTCGAGCTTGCACGCACGTCCAAAGCACGGCGAAAGGCAACAAGCGCATAGTTACGTCGTTCTCATTCTTTCGGTGACTATAGGAAGTGTTATGGCACATAGTTATGCGCCAGTGGGTGGCTCATGTCTGCTAAAGTGGGGCTCAAGCTGGAATATAACAGTTTACTTAGGGCCTGGGACAGTGGGGGAAGTTTGGGCGCTCGGGGATCCCACGATGCCACCCTGGCGAACCTCTGGGTTTCTAAGATGCCAGGTTGAGAATTTGCGGCGTAGATTAAGAAAGAGGAGGATAACCGTTATGAAGAGAGAGTCGTCTTTGACGTTCTCCCGCCCTCTCGTGACCCAGCTCGTCGGGCTGCGGGGCGTCCCAGCCTGCCACGGAGGCGGGCAGGCCCCACACCCTGCAGCTGAACATGGGCCCCAAGGGGGCCTGCCTGCAGCTGGCAGCCTCCAACCAGGCTGACCTGGAGCTCTGGGCCCAGGCCTTTCGACGGGCGGCGCAGCACCCCGGGCGTCCGGTGGGTTTGCTCGTCGCCTTGTGTCTTCCTACTCTGCTTTACAGATATGCTAGCGAGTATTTCCTCTAGCTGCCTCCGTCTTGCTGCCACCGCATGTAGGTCATTTGATAGTCGAGCCTGGATGGATGGACGGCATTAGCTCTACCCTCCGTAATGGGAGGTAATTTGCACCACCTAGCCTAGAATCATTTACCTCCCCACAAAATTTGTTTCTAAATTCTGTTTCTCATTAAATCGTCTTCCCCATTATTTTTTATGAATTATTGCACTTCTCTAGAGCTTTTATACCAATCTTCTAACCTCCTTTTTGGGATTGTAATCTTTTTTTCCTCCGTTCTTCCATCCTCGCCGGCAAAATCTAGTGTTCTCGCCAAATCCGTAACTCCAGGATAAAGCCCAAGGTTTCTAGGCAGTGCCCAAACGGAGCATTTTCCGTAAACAGAGCATTTTTCGTCTCGCCCCAGGTCAATGCTTCATTGGCCTAAGGCGAGAGCAAAGTAAAAAAAACAGATTTCTTTGTTTTCTCACGGTTCAGTAAAGGGGGCCACAGTATGTTTGGTCATTATGCAGCTGTGGTACTTTACAGCTCATGGTTGTTACACCTATATGGAGTGTTCCGTGAAACTCCAGCCAAATGTTTTCTGAGAAAAATGTGCATTGCACAGACAAAAAAAAAGAAAAAGAAAGTTTATGCCATATTGGTTGCTGCTTAAGAAAATTAATAATGTTTGGTGTAATTAAATTATTCATTATTTTTAAATAATTTGCTTTTCAATTAGCAAATTTAAAGGTATGGTTTCGATTAGAAACTTTCTAGACATCATAAAAACCACTAAATCAGCCAACTTGACAAAAATATAAGGCACAATTAAGGCGTTCCTTGAAAAACACTAAATTTGGACGCGTTTTTAAGTTTTTGGTTTTCTATCGGAACTAACGTCTGCACCAGTAGTCATGCTTTCCATGGCCAAAGTTTGCAACTACCGTCTCGCCTCTCTCGTAGGAAAAAAGAAATTGTGGTGCTCGTTGGCGAAATTCACCTCTGTCGTGCGAAGAAAACACGGCGGCATACGTTGGTTGTGCACCTTGGCAACGAGGCAGGAGGGCCGCTGTAACGGAGATGAGATTTCAAACGGTTCAAATTTAATGTTTTTATTGATGGCCGTAATATGCTGAGCATATAGTAAAATGTGCCAACTTTGCTTTTTCATGATTTCTGGAAATTTTCTAATTGAAACTATACCTTTAAATTTACTCTTAAGTAAAAATTAATTACCGAAAAATGATTAATAATATAATTATTGCGAGCATTATACATTTTTCTCAATAGGCCCTTTGCAGATGCCAGTAGGACACCAACCTTTTCTCTGTACGATGCATACTTTTTGCAGGAGCGATTTGGCCAGCATTCCATGAAACACCCTATAATAAAATCTAAGCTCGTTATAGCAGACCTTGATTTTGACCAAGATTTCGGTCTGCTGTAAAAGGAGGATGTTGTATGCAGATATGAAGTTGAGTCAATGGTGCATAGAAGAAAACCAATTGAACTTCACAAATCGGTATGTTTTGTCCAAATGTATGTTGTAACCAGGTGTATCTGTTGTAACCAGGTTTGTTATAATGAGCTCAGAGTGTAGTAGGCCTGGTATACTAAGCAAGGAGCGAAAGTGTGATGATAATGCAATTAATGCAAAGGTGCAAATGAGCTGGACAAGAATGACGGTAACAATCCCTGGAGAAGGGGAACAAGGGGGACAATAATCCCTGGAGAAGGGGAACAAGGGGACAATAATCCCTGGAGAAGGGGAACAAGGGGACAATTCATAAACTTAAAAAAATGCAGGCTGTTTACCCTTGTTGGTGTTGACTGGTGGCAGCTGATAAAACCCGTTTGCTCTATTGACGTCTAACTTCTAGTTAGCTCAGTTGGTAGAGCACTCCACTGGAAATGGAGAGGCCCCTGGTTCGATACCGGGACCATGTGGATTTTTTCGGTCATGTACTGGTCATCTAGTTGTGTTTGGAGATTTGTGTTTGTCCTTTGTTCCTCTTCTCCAGGGATTATTATTGAGCATAAGTACGCAAGTTAGCTGGTTAGGAAATGCCATAATCTAAACCCTGAGACAAGGAGAAATAAAATAAAGAGCAAGGCGACACAAAATCTCAAACATAGCTGAGTTTATTCGCGAGGAAACAGCAATTTATAGCCATCCACACAGATGGGAAAGTGGGAAGACAAAAGGCATGTCATTGCAAAGTTGGTGGAACTGAGCCAGGCTGACTGAGCTCCACCAAAACATGACACCACCAAAACCTGACACCACCAACAGACACCAGCCGCCAAGTTACCCAGGTCAGTCGGTCTGGCTCAGTTACGCCAACTTTGCAGCCGCATGTCTTTTTGTCTTCTTACTTTCCCGTCCGTGTGGACGGCAATAAATTGCTGTTCCCTCGCGAATAAACTCGGCTGCATTTGAGATTTTTTTGTGTCGTCGTCTGTTATCTTTGTTTGTCCTTGTCTCAGAGTTTAGATGATGATGCTAGTATATACTAGCTGCTTTGACTGGAGGTGCTGCTCTGATGGCTACTACGTCTGCTTCCAGGCCGACCAGGGGGGCCTCGTGGCCTGCTGCCTGGTCCTGGTGGGCGACCTCGTGCTGACCCTCGTCGAGGGCGGGAGGGTCCTGGGTCGCGGAGGGGTTGTCGACATTGGCCTGGTGCGCAGCGAGGACGTCTTCTGCGTGCTGGTCTGTCAACCCTTCTTTTGGTGCGCTCGTCTCGTTCTAAGGGAAGCCTCGGGTGCATGGAAAGTTGGGAAACTAGAAATGCTGTATGGAAGGGAGAAAGGTTGGTGTTCCAAGTTCTCGTGCTGGTGTTCCAAGTCCTCGTGGCTCTAGCTCTTTTACAGGGTTACACGTTATGGTCTAAGTCGTGGGAACACTCGCAAAAGCGAGCTCCGCGGGCGTTGCTTCTCTGCAGTGCACCGGTGCTCGCTGAGAAGTGCACTCAATGGGGCTAACCCGCTGCGATCAACATTTCGAAAAGCACGGATATTGCAGTTACATGCGTAGGAGAAAAGCGCACTTTCAAAGCGGGATGGTGCATGCGCACACCTGGTGTATTTGAAAAGAAACATGAACTTTGTAAATGTTGATACCTGCACTGCAGTAAAACTTTCAAAATTAAACTGTGGTTATTATGCGAGAGTAGATGTTAGGCAGAGATGCCCTGACAACCTGTGTTCATCATTCATGATTTTTTTTTTTTAATTAGAAATTGAGGCGAGGATATTTGCATATAGCAAGATTTATCAATCCCCTCGATTAGGTATAGTTGGGCATTTCTGTAGGTTTAATTTTATGACAAATCGGTTGCCTACTTGCCATCTCGATGTAGGTATTGGATTTTCTGAGGCCACCGTTCACAAGTATAGTTACATTAAAATTAAATTAGATTAGAAAGGGACAGCCTGAAGCTTGGGAACAACCCTCATGAGCTCAGCTGAGTTTTCATTTTATCATGGTGCAACAGTAGCGAAAGGCTCGGAGAAACTATTCAATATTCAATTAGAAAATATCCGGCCAAAACCACCATTCATTTTGAATCGCCTTCAAACTCAAAACCCACTATTCGTGCATGCCTAGTATTTTTTATACGTGGAAACTACATGGTGTTTCTGAGAAAAGAAAAACATGTTTTTCTTTCCGCAAAAACAAACTACCATATTTACAAAATTGTAAGTCGACATTGCACATCACATTGCACATCAGCAAAAAAAAAAAAAAAAAAATCTTTAGAGGCGCATTTTACGGTGAACACATGAGCATTGCAGGGCATCTCTTCCGAAAGCCCAGCCTCCAGCACGCGATCGATGCCTTCTGGTGTGCCTTGGCCGCACATGCACGCGCGAGACGCATGAGATGCCCAGGGTTTATCGAAACCAGGAAGCTCACACTGGAGGCGGGACAACTGAAGCTGCTCCCTGTCGTTCTCACTCTCTCCGTGACTAGAGATTATGATTCATCTGCACTGCTGATGTCAGCCCCGTCGTCATCACTGCCACGTTCTCAAAGCACAACATTGGTGTTGTCCAACGAAATGTCACACTTCGCAAATGAAATCATCAACTGCATCTTCCGCGATTGCTCGGTGATCGCATTGGGACTGATTCGTGCGCTTCTGCGGCGTACGTTACGAGCCTGACCTCTAACACCGGTAGGCATCCCCACCTATCCAGACCTTGGCCCACGGAAGCCTCTTTGTTTGACGTCACGGTTAAGATCCCGTGCCATTGCAGACTACACTGGAGCACCACCCGCTCCTACAGGTCGAGCTTGCATCCAGCGGCGCAGTTGTTGGTTGCTTCTGGATGAAGATTGGCTATAAATGAGCACCAAAAGCCAAACCTGCCTGGATCACACGTGTCAATACAAAAAAAACATAGTTGGTGCTCCAGCATGATCTCGACGCTCTATCAAACGACGTGCGACCGTGAATCCTGCGAAAAACTGAAAAGGAAGCCGTGGGGTGTGAGGCGTGAGGCTGTTCCAGCGGCCACTCCGGAGTGGCTCATTGCCACCCCCGGGAGTCGACCGCGCCGTGCGCTGTTCCCCGCTGTACATTCGGGCTAATTTGCGAATCGCTATCAATAATACTCATTCGCACAAATTAGATAAAGAACAAAAAAAAGAACTTGTAAAATAAGTGCACAGAATAGTGCAATGCTACAGATACAGCCGGCTGAACTCGCAACAAGTCGAGGTTTTCTTGATATCGCAATTGTTTTGTTTTTGTCGGCAGTGGAATGCTTTGGTGCGATTATACAAGTCGACCCCCCCCCCCTCCACTTCACATTTTCAAAAATTTAAATATGGGTCGACCTACATTCTTGTAAATACGGTACGAACATCAATGCCCAGTCTCTGACCAAACGTAGCAGCACTAGCGGTTGGGCCCGGATGCCAATGTTTCAGAACTTACCGTCATCGGGTTCAGAAGCTACGAGCGATTTTTCGGAAATTTTCAACATTCCGTTGTCATGTGCGGGAACTCAGTACCGTGTGTCTCTCTATCTTCCACATCTCTGGACGCTGCCAACGAAAAAGGAGTTTGAGAGCGGAGAGGCGGAGAGCTGTTGTTTCAACTGGATACTCTGGTTCTCCACTGAGGAAGAGAAGAAGGAGTTCCTGGCTGTCATCTCCTCCTCGTGGCAGGACATATTCAAAGTTTGTAATCTTCTTTGCCTTTTTTGTCTTTTATTTTTGGCTGCTAATGTTTTTTAGGTTTTTCACTTTTTGGAAAGGTGAAAACTCAGAGTAAACACGCACAACAATTCCTGCGTAACAGAGACATTCATGAAGACAGAGTCATTTGGTATAAGTTTACATAACAACACAATAGTCAAGATCGAGTTGGGTTCCGAAAAGCGGCGATGAGATGTGTCGTCTGCCTGACCTGGAATTTCATGTGTTTCTGCCATTTTCATGCTAACAATAACTTCCTCTTGAATTAAAAAAAAAAGAAGAAAAAGTTAATGTCTAGTTTGCTATTAATACAATTACGATTCTGAACGTTGGCGTAGGTTTCGATCGACATCACGCACGTGAAGAACAACAACCTCAGAAGCCACTGCCTCGAACGAGCCGCGGAGCTTTCGGCGCGGATCAGCGAGCTGCAGGCTCTCTGCCTAGACGTCTGATGCAAAGAGCTGTGCCCCCAGGTCACCCACGACAAAACCATCTGGTTGGCACGACAAGCAAAGTGGAAGCAGTTACGGGGTTGTTGCGCTGTTTTGGGGAGGCTGTTTCCATTCTACCCGTCTCAGTTGCATTTTAATGTCTGTAAACGGCGCCAAGGTTTGTGCTGTTTTGCTGTGATAATGGGAGGATGAATTGGAATTTGTGGCATCTAGTGTTGATTTGGAAGTTCTGCAGGCTGCTAGAACGGCTGCTGCTGTCATTTTCGCGTAGGACAAGACGGGTGCGGTTGGTTTGATTCGGCAGGTGACAGCCTTTCGGCGCCATGCATTGCAGCTAGAGTTAAGCCATTTTTAAGGTTGAATGAATGAATGAATGCTACGCTTACTTTGGCTCCTATTTTCGGTTGGCAACCGTAGCTAGTCATCCTTGAATTCGCACATACATGTTTTGACGTTGTTTTGTGCGCATTGACTGCCAAAGAATTATTTTGCTTGTGTTGAATATTTTGTTTTTAGCATGTCAGGATGAATGTGTTCACATGTGCACTGTCTTAATCACATTTCTCATAAGACCTAAAACGAAATCAAAGTGACACTTGTTGCCGATACCGTTCTCACATTTTCCTGGAGTGTTTTTGTTTTAGTTCTTCAGTATCGGACATTCTCAACGGATTGCCCAGCAAGTTAAGAAGTTTTAAAAACGAGTTGGTAATCCATACTGTCGTGCCTGGACATAGCGCAAGTGCTAATTGTTGGAACCGTTTTGCAATGGTGACTTATTACTTATGGTACAGTTATACTAGCGATGGACATTTATAGCTTATTTCATTTTGGTTGTTGCTTTGATTTTTGATCAACATATGTACCACCTCTGCCAGGTTCCTTTTAGATTCTTCATTTTTTTACTATTCTACTGAATCTCAGCCTAAGTGTCTTACTACTTCTTGTTCACATCTATTTCTTTTTTTTTTTTACGTGCAACATTGATTGTGCAAAAACGCTCCGCTTTCTGTATCTATGGTTATTCTATATGGGCAACACTGTAAATAGTACTAGTACTATCACTTTCTCTCTCCTTCTAATTTTAATATAATTATCACTGGACATGTATGTGATAGGTCTTCACATTACATCAGATCTCATTTCATATGTGTTTCATGTAGTATACTGAGCAACTATGTTTCCTAAGGCTGCAGCTGTGATACCATTCGGTTGATATGCACAAAGAATCATTGCATGTAGTGTTGTTTGTGGTGCAAGCAAGCAAGCACTTCTTTATGCAATAACTCTTTATAAATCTTGCTTGTGCAGCTGACTAGAACATGTGTAGCAAAGATACGCAATAATAAAAACCTTCTTGCCTGAAAGTCTTACCCGTGTCAGAATTCTTCACAAGTGAAAACTGTATGAAAGAGAAACTTTATTTGTTTCTTTCTTCTTGGGATGGGAAGGAAGCAGGAAAGTTGAGGGTCCTCAGAATTTGAAATTGCATGAAAATGAACTCATATTTATTTTGTGCGTGGTGATGGCTTTTCTAGAAATTGAGAGGAAATAAGTATATACTTTCATTCTGATGTTCTGCTTACGTGAAATCCTGGAAAGGCAAAAGAAAAGGCCATGGGAGACACAGATAAAGGTGCCTGAAGTGTAAATTCAGTTATCGGTGTGCACAATGGTGATCATATAGTCTTATGATTAAGTTGATGCTGTGTGAGTGTATATACATGTCTGTGAAAGTTTGGCACTCTTTTTGAAGTCAAGTCCTTTTTGCTGGTCTCGGAGGAACATTGCTGTATCAATAAAATTAGAAAGTAGGCAATCACACCTTGTTTCTTTGGATTCAACGCAGAATTTTAGAGCTCGTGTCTAGACAGCGGCGTCACCCCCGCTCTCATGACCCTCCGCGACACCTCTCCCCGCTCTCGTATCCCGCCGCGACACCGCCCCCCTCCCCCCCTTTCACTGCCCAGCAGCACCCCCCCCTGAGCACTGCACCCAAAACCATGCGGTCTGCCCCCCCCCCCCCCCCCCCCCCCCCCCTTTGCGACGCCACTGTGTTTTGATCATCGCAAAAAGTTTCTACGAGAACGGGCAACACAGCAAAGCCATGTGACCTAAAGATAAAAAGCCAGACCTCTAAACGAGCGAAATGGCCTCAAACGACTCAACACAAACACACGACGCATCCTGCCGTCCATAGGCTTTAGGCGAAGTATCGAGGTAAGTTTAGTTTATGTTGGACACTCGAATGACAAGCAAAATCGAAGAACATGAACGAGCTGTTTCACGTAGTGCACAGCTGTGAGAAAGCTTGGCAACTGTCCTTTAAACAATTTTCTTAATATTTTTAAACAGTCCCACTATTCCTCTGCGCAATCATTTTTGTGGGGTAACAAGTACCTTGAAGTCTGCCACAAAACTTTGTCGTGGCAGGAGTAGAAATGAAGTGTTTTGAGCTGAGAAGTGTCCTTCAAATCGCTGCCTTTTCAACATTTTTACTGTGGGGTTCTTTTCTTTTGTTGGGTTCAATGGGGCAATGAAGCACTCGTGCTATCGCACCACAAAGGTGCATCAGCTATAGTCCCTGTCGACACACTCTTCCAATATTTTGGAAATGCTTGTTTGGCTTGTGTGCGAACGTCGACACTGCCAGGTGTTTTGAGCGTTGAATGCTGCTTCGTCCACCATTCCCGTGAGCTCCGTCGAGAGTCCGTCTCGGGTAGATGAATGCTTGTTGCTTTGTGGTTTGCTGGATGTTTTCACGTCCTATTGGGCGTTTTATTGTGCACTGATCACCACACTGAACACTTCTTGGCAGGGTTCATGCGACTCATGTTGGGGCAGTTGTAGGCCCTGGCGAAGTCGTACGAGTTAGACAGCGGCCCCAAGACCCTGCAGTGTCGTAGCGAAAGAGGCGGAAACGAGAAATTCAGTCATGTTAAAAAGTAGCGCCACACTATGCAATTACTGTAAAATAGTGGACAAGCGCCCACTCAAAATTTAGAGATAATCACGAAACAATGGGGGATGGGCGCTTGTCCGGTCATCAATTTTACATATCAGTCTACTGTGCGTATTTTCTCAGATCTTAGAAATTTGGGAATGGGCGGATGTGCAGTATTCTATGGTAAATTTTTTTTGTAATAATCGTAGCACAGCCAGCATTCAACCTCATATTGATTCCAGATATTTCGCTAATGTACAGGTACATTTTCTCCGTGGATAGATGGTAGGCTTTACTTTGGTGCAAGCTACAGCTTCATTTTCTTTCTTAACCAATCTAGCGCTGCGAACGTAGCACGTGACTACGCGCACCGCACCGCCTGAAGGCCACATGGCACTCGCGTGGCGTTGGTCACGTGGCACTCTCATGACAAAGGTCACGTGACACGCAGATGGCTTGTAGGTTCCTCCGCGGCGGATTGTAAAGTACCTTATAATTAACTTTTTGTGGCTGACCGACTCCCTTTTGACTTGTGAACAGTGTGAAATATATGCATTACTGTCCGTCAACGTTACGAAAACACTCTGTTGAGAAACTCACCCTTGAAGCCTGGGCTGTGGCGTCTACAGAGCTAAATACGATAACAGCGCCACCCTTTAGTGGCGAGTTGAAACATGCAATTTGCTTTATATGAGTACCGCGTGTTCCCAGAGCACCGAAACCACTGATCTCTGCAATTGTCATAGAGACATGGGCGTCCGCAGAACTTTTTCCAGGGGGGTGCACACTTATACCCCCCCCCCCCCCCTCCCCCGGGGGGGGGGGGGGGGGGGGAATGTTGGCTATTTTCAGCACATTTCCACTTTACTCTCTACCTGCTTTCACGGCTGCGCCTTGGATTTGGGGCTACAAACCACTGATCTCTGTGACAATTGCTAAATCGCGCTTCCGCTCCTGCGAGTGAAGCCATCGGACGGCCATCTTGCATATCGAAAAATCGCGGTTTTGGAGCGTTGCGGAGGCTGGCGGCAGCGTGCTGAAGACACGTTTTCTACTCGTTCGTCATCATTCGCCGAAGGAGTTCTTTAAAACCATCTGTAAGCCGTGATACTTGCCATTGAGAACACGTGGAAATTTTTACGGAAGCGCAGTGTCGCAGAAAAAAGGCACAACGCGTCGAAAGTAAGTTTCGCCGGTCTTGCAACAAAATCAAAACTTCCTTACACTTTTTTTTTCTTTTAAATTTGCCCTTTTCTCAATAGCCATTTTCAATTTCCAGATACTAAATAACATGTTGGGAACAGTAGATCCATAGTATTCAGAAAATGTTTGGGTAGCTAAAAAACCGCCGGAGTACCCTTTAACTGGTGTGGGTGCAGCTCCCCCCCCCCCCCCCCCCCCCCCCCTCTTGCACCCCCCTCGATATTCCAAGGGGGGGGGGGGCAACCCCTTTTGCACCCCTCTGCGGACGCCCATGCATAGAGATCTGTGACCGAAACTCCCATGCTCGAGGTGCCAAGATGGCAGCTCAATCTTTTTTCTTTACTGTGGTCACCATGAGCTTTTAGAAAGCATGTTTCTGCGTAAAAACAAACGAATAAAGCTCTTTTGTAGGAACTTACATTGGCGATTACTAGTACAAAATGACAGGAGCATGACGTTAGCATACAAATTTAGTTTACAGGGTTTTGCAGCACAAATAATATTGTTTTTACACAGCCATGTCTCACAGGTGACTTCAGGTAGCGCGTCCCTACCTGGGTGCGTCCTAACTTCGGTTAATAATCGCGGCTTGTTTCGCTTGTTTCGGCGTCAAAATGGCCGGTCCCACATAGCACAGTCACAGCGGACGCCGATACTCCCGAACCAATTCAAGCATCCGAGCAGTTCCCCGAGTGGCCGTTGCGGGAGAAATGGCGGCGTTCGGTTCTTGAGTACGGATCGGTGCCACTTTTTCAGAGCAGGCTCTATGGCAGTTTCCTAACCGAGTTGTTCTAGTGACACTGGTGTCCGTATATCGTAAAGACCGGTAGACAGGTGTGCTTGCTCGAAGTTTTACTCTTTCTTTTATTTCCATTTTTTTTAATTTTTTGCTCACGCTATCTATTACTTGTCCAGATAAGGGTTAAGAAGTTGTTTTGACAATTTGAGCAAAGGCCTGTTACTTCCCAACTATTACCCTTCAGGCCTGTTACTTTCTAATAACCAGGAGTAGAAATGTTTCATTTCCAAAAAGAAAGAGAAAACGGTAGTTATACTGACCTAATTGGGCCTGGGCTGTGAACCGACGTCCGTATCTTGTTGAGGGCTTCCTCTGGCCTCATGGAGCCACACCATATCTGCATATGTCAATGAAATTGGTTCAGGCATTCCGGGGTAGGCATAGAAGGAAAAACGCGCAATAACTTTGGGTCTTTTTATCTCTTCCGTTTTATGGAGCTGGAGATTCGCGGGCGGCTCCGCGCAGGCGGAAAGTGAATTTCGGAGTCAGGTGACGTAATCGACTCATCGCTGGCGGAAAATCTGGATCAGTCCGGGACCCATATCCAGATTTTTCGCCAGCGACGAGACGATTTTGCCACCCGGCTCCAAAATACACTTTCCGCCTGCGCGGATCCACTCGTGAATTCATTAGTGTAAATGCGCCAGTGCAGTATGCAAATTTCACAAGAAGCTATAGATGAAAATATTCCTGTAGTATGCCACACGGAAAGACCAGGCTGTCAAAGTTGTTTCATTTGTCTTCTTGAAACATTCGATGTGGGTCGTCTGAAAGCACAACAAATGAAACTCTCGCTTCTTTTTTTTTTTTTTAAATCATGGATGATATGATTATTTTTTGCAGGTGCATGCTACCTATCTTGTAAAAATTAAATGCAGTAATGTCCTTATTTTCCAGAAGATTCTAGTAGGACTCCGTGACTAGAGGCAAAACGGCTGACGAAGTCCCAGAGCCCCAAGTGCAGGTTTTGTTAAAAAAAAAAAAAAGTAGTGAAAGCTACACTTACGCGGTTTGTGCATTGAGTTATACGGCTAGGGGTACATAGCATAGGGGGCTAATCGTAACGATCAGTCGACTATTTAAGTATAATTTGTTAATTAACTTTTTAATTAGTAAAATAGACATACGGTTCCAGTTAAAAACATGCTAAGCATCACCGAAAACCACTAAATCAACTCCCTTTAGGAAGATATGCGACATGTACAACGTTTTACGGCGTTCTGGAGAAAAAAAAAAATGCTCAATTTTGACGAGTGTCTAGGTTTCGGTTTCTTATCGGAGCGCATCTTTGCGCCCGCGGTCTTGCTCCCCGGCGGCCGCGGCGCGAAGTCACCCTCTTGCCTGCCTCCCTCGTAGGATGGAGGAAAATAGGGCGCACGTGTGGTTGCGCGTCTCAGCCGCTGGGGAGCAGGAACGCGGGCGCAGACATGCGCTCCGATAAGAAACCGAAACCTAGAAACGCGCCCAAATGAAGCGTTTTTACGGAACGCCATAAAATGTTGCCCCTTCGTTAAATGTTTCTAATCGGAACCATGTCCTTTTTTTCACTAATTAAAAAGTTAATTACTTTACTTGATTAGCCGACTGATCGTTATGATTAGCCTCTTATACTATGTCCCACAGGCCGTATAACTCACTTGCACAAACCGCATAAGTGTAGATTCTACGGCTTTTTTAAACAAATCTGTCAAGCTAAAAAAAAAAACCTGTATATAAAAAAAGCTTTAGAGAAATTTATAAATATAACGATAAAATGACAAATAAACATGCAATAAAAAAATAAATTTTTGAATAAGCGGGTAATGAACATGTGCTATATATATATATATTATTTTTCTTTTTTTTTTGTAAAACAGGAAAAACTTTACTCTGTTTTATTTTGTTTTTATGACAATAAAACATACCTAGTTCACCCCAAAAATAACCGTATTTTTTCGAATAGTCTCCTTTTTTTTTGGAACTGTTATTTAAAATAAGGGTCGATTTAAAATCGTGACTAAAGAAAAGTCGACCGGTAATTTTCAGCGAAATTTCCAACCCCGTCTAGCCAACCGATGGGCTCCCCGCGTCATCCACTTCTCCGAGCACGTCGGTGCAAACCAAGGAAGGTTGATGCGAGCGGTGGAGGGGACTAATTGCAGCTTGGAAGCGCCTGATTTTCACTGTTCTGAGATTTCGGCCGATGACGTGGCCAGCGCGATTTACAAAGGAGTTTTATCTAGGGTAACTGCATGCTGTAAAATATTATTTTTTGTTTATTCTTGCAAATTTTGTTTTTACTGAAGAAAAAAAAAAGGTAAACGGATAATTGATCGTTTTGTTATTATTCGTAGTGAGTTCTATAGACTGTGGTTCGACCTATATCGGTAGTCGACCTACATTCGAGTGAATGTGGTACAGGTGCTTCTTTATCGTCGCATTATCGTAATCACCCAATACTTCCTGCCGTGGACACGTTTCGGTGGACCACAAGGGTACCCTAACCATCTGTGGGTTCGACCCTATAAATAGGATTCTGTGTTTTTTGGAGTTCATTAACTTGAAATTCGAAGTTTCTTTTTTCTGGGTTTAGATTTCGCTAAACATTCGGGGTTTATCGGAGTTTTTCTTTGTTAGATTGCCAATTTTGTGAAATTTGGAGTTTATATTTTACTGTGCACCCAAGTTATTTATATAATATATATATATATATATAGACAAGATATTAAAGATAGATATTAATATTATAGATATTAGAGATATTAAAGACAAACCCCTTTAATCGCTAGTTCGAGATTTCAAAGGAAACTGAAGTTGCATCTCCTCAGAACCACGACCTTGTGCTCTTATGAAGTTTGTAAAACATCGTCCCTTTTGCTTTTTATTTTGTTGTTGTGACCTCGAAATTCCGAGTTTTTCGGATAAATCTGAATTGACGGGAAATTAACTAGCGAGTGTTTTTCGATTTGCTTCAATTATCCGAAAACACGGAACCTTATAGTTATAACCATAGTTTTAAACTGTTTAATACAGCGCACAAGAAACACAACATTGAGCATTAAATGGAATGCAATAAAACCGTAAAGTGTTTTGTTTGTTTTCTAATTGCTCAAGCACACTTCGCATTATCCTACCTGGGCATAATTCAGGAAGAAGAGCTGGTCGTGGGTCAAGTTGATGCCTGGCAGCAGTGGTTCTTCTCCGTACTGCTTCACCCATTTTTTGTAAGCCTGAAATCACGATAAATTGGGTCAGTGGCTCCTCTTTACAGACCATTCTCGAGCCATGACTCGCATTGTGATTGACGCTTTTCGCGTACCCGGTAAGCCTGCTTCAGTCCACCGTTGTCAGCGATGTTCTCTCCCTGAGTCATTTTCCCGTTCACCTGAAATTCGAATAGAGGTGCCCAAACCAGCTTACTGTCTCAGGAATAGCTAATAATTTCCAGGCAATTTTGTCTCTCTTTTAGCTGTCAATTTTACCGCCGCGTGTCAGTGGTGTCTGCCGAAATCGTTAGCTCTGTCACCTTCTTTTTGGGCCATTTTTTGGTTGCGAAGTGTATTTACGTGGAATCAATGTTAGCCGCAAGCTTGTGGTATTGCTCAAAATAAGCAATACAACAGGACTGATTGTGATTTAAAATGACAAAGGGGGATCGATGGCCGAGTGGGCTAACGCACACCAGCTCGGAGCATGTGGAGCTGGCGCTGCAGAACCCAGGGATCCTGGGTTCAATCTCCACCCCTGCCCGTTTCGATCTGGATGAGCATCGCACTGGCGTGCGGTTGTGTATCACTATACTGCGTGGTGCACGTTAAAGATGCTAGCGGTTGTACTGCACTGGCTAAATTTCTCATCTACAGCTGAAACAAGTCGCCGTTTGGTGCTGACTAACTTTCGACTATATAAACATACAACACAATTAATTAAAATGACTAGATAGAGATGCAGCTGTACGGTAAATTCAAAACCGCAAACAGACTAAATTTAATTTACAGTTTGAAATTAATGCACACTACTAAAAGGCTCTCAAAGAATAACACTTTTGCCTTAAGTTCTTCAATCATGACCACCGGCAGCAAAGGTGTGCGTATAATTTTTTTTAGCACATATTTTATGCATCGTCGTGCCTTGAAAGTGTGCGGAGCAGAAGTTGCTGCGTCTTACATTGAGGTTGACGTCTTCGAGGACGTAGCTTGAGTACTGATCCACCATGCACTGCGCCCGCTCCCTGAAGGTCCGCACCGTCTGGTTGTTCCACCACTGCTTTAGGTTACCGTCCTTGTCGAATTGGCGACCTGGGAGAGCATTGTTTCGTTCAAGTCTTCCCCCTGAGACCATGACCACATCGCCTCTGTCAGTTTCGCACATGCAGACGAGCTGCATAATAGAGTACAAATAACGAAGGATTCAAGCATGAAGGACAACTGTGACTGGAGCTTAGGCAAACAACATACTAACGATGATGTCTCCATTTTAGTAAAAACGAGTCTTTGATATTCGAAATACGACTACCCTCATCTCATCCCATTGTCCTTTGGTTATTCTTGATCTTCCCAAATCTGTAAAGGTATGTCTGGTGCGGCAATGAAAACTTAAAGGGGTGCGTAAGAAATCGTCCAGCGCATGTAAAAAAGAAAAGAAAAAAGGAAAACAGAGACGTCTTGTTTTGATGTTATGTTTTGTGCCAAGAGAAAATGATTAGATCTGGATGAGCACCGTACCGGCGTGAGGTCGTGTTTCACTACTGTGTAATGCATGTTAAAGACCCCAGGCTAGCGGTTGTACTGCACTGCCTAAATTTTTCATCTACAACTGAGACACCAGACGCCCACCGATGCTGACTAACTTCCGGCTGTAAAAAGATACAATATATATAGAGAATGATTCTATATTGCTCCTCTTCTAAAATCGGCTGGTCCGTGTATTTAACAGGCTAAAAAATAGTTGAATAAACGTTACCAATACCACCGCGCCCGTCAACATTGACCAAATCAGAAAGTTCTCTGAACATTGTAAACTTCGCTTCCTTGGGGCTCGCTATATCGCTAACCTTATTTATGTCGTAAATCAGACGAGCATATCACTCGTTTTGATAAATTTCGGAATTAATGTACCGTGTTTTATTTGTACTGCTTGGAATACCTGTTACATCACCAAATTAAACCGTGAAATTCACTTCAGTATTCTAGCTGTTTTGGTTAGAAACCTCCGTGGCCACCTTTACGAGAGGTTCTGATTTTTCTTCGCGTCTCGATTCAGAAAAATCGTTCCACTGTCTCTCTTTCAAAACAAACAAAAAAAATAAATAAAATAGTGAGAGAGAGAGAGAGAGAGAGAGAGAAAGGGAGGGAGAGAGATAGAGCTCTCAAAACGCCTTTTTCTTTCTTAATTACTTTTCACGCCACTTTAATTACAGAATATTCGAAACCAATCGCCATCGTTATTGGATACCTTGCTACATCTACAAAAATCACGGTGTACTCTTTTCACTGCTAGATGACAGCGCCGTGGAAGCTACGTGCTCGCCGAACCGATCAATCGGCTTCCTCTTACCACATGATGCCTGTCTCCGCGCGCGAGTACGCGCAGAAGGTGTGTTAACGTGATGTGAGACCGACCGTGTTGACCGTTTCAACAAAAACGTAGCTCCCGCCGCCCTGTCAGCTTAGCGGCGAACAGTGTCCAGTACAAGTCTCTAAACTACGAAGAAAAACAAAACATTGCATACAAATATAATAAGTTATCGTTTAAAAGAAAAAGGCCTGTTAAAATCATTACACATTTTTACACAGTGCCTAGTACGGCCTCATGGCGTCGCAATCTTGCTCTCTTCGCTTGGGATGCGCCTGGGCGCGGCCATAATCCTATTATGAAGCCTTACTAACATAGAGTTATTACAATAAACGCTAGAGGCTCAGCTGGCGCTAGTGTCTACGGGACTTCCGGTTGCAAATTGAAGCAGACAGCATGCAGTCTACATTTTCAGCCTCCCTGTGTATTCCTATGGGAAAACGCGCGTGCATTTTGTCTCTTCGCCGGAAAATAACATAAATAACTTCTATTATTTCGGTTGTACCGGATAGTATGTACATTTATTAATATTGTGAAAGTGTAATTGCTTTAGTCACAGCATTTTTCTTTACCACTGAACGATGTTAAACTTCGCTCTATTTCAGGCCCAAACCTCTGTTTCTCAGAAGGTATGTGAAAACGAGCGACGATTCTAAGCAAACTAACGATCGAAAGGAATGTAGAGTGTTTTCAAGGTTTGCTAGCATTTCGGGGGTGCTTATATATTGCTAATATACCCGTCCTGTCATTGGATGAAAATGACTCCTTCGTGCATCATTACGATCGGTTAAAGAAACGTTCGAACGCAAAAATAAAGCACGTGAGCTGCGAAAGGTGTCTTTTTATTATTTCCTATGTCGGGCAGTTTTTATCGGGCACCTGTTCCCTGGCTTCGCTCTATTTGCAAAAATTTGGAGCGTGCGGGTGATGATTTGAACCCAGAACAAGCATCTTCGCACATATTCATGAGCAGAAAGAATAAAGCAGTACTTATTTATTGCAAATCTGACTATATTACGTGGCTTTCAATTTATTTTGATCGTCTGCGTGCACAAGGAGTTGCTTATCCAGTGTTACTGTGTAGTTCTTGCCGTCTCTCTTGGTTTTCCACATGTCCTTCGTTCGTTTGGCACGTATATCCCCCATGCTGGAAAGCGTCGACGCCGTGTTCGCGCTAACAGTGTCCGACAGTAAGTACACGTACGAAGCGGTTTTAACATCGTTTTTCATGCCACGAATTAAAAAAAAACAAAAAAAAAAAACTGCTGTAGCTGACCAATTATTTCGTCTGCGTGACTGAGAAATGTTCCAATGTGCTTAGTACGTACACATTATTCGTAATATTTGCTCTTATAATCGAGCGCAGAAAGAAAATGCACTCGCTTTTTCCCATAGAAATGCATTACCGGAAGTCGATTTCTGACTGCTTGCTGTCTGCTTCAAAATGCAACAGCACACTAGCGCCACCTGAGCCTCTAGCGTTTATTCTAATAACTCTATGCTTACTAAGGTGTCGTAATCGGAATATGGCCACGCCGAAGCGCACCCCATGCGAACAAGATGGCGGCGTTCTGAGGCCGTACTTGCAAACGTGTACTGCTCGTTTTTTTTACCCCTCGTCGTTGCCGTCATTTTATTGACAGAGAAGGGTCACATGCCCCAAGAACTGTCCAAAAGTTCTGCGGGGAAGTGGCTCTGGAGAGCACCGACTTTTGGGTGAAACATATACTTTTTCAGAGTAATCTTGCATGCGCAGACACAGAGGACGAACACGAATGAGTGGACAAGGTCAATCGCATAGTGTTCACGAAGTGTGGATCTCCCACTTCGACCCGGAAGCGTCAAACTTCTAAATGTTGTGTGTACCAGCTGGTTAATGCGCCGCTGCGTTTTATTTTCCTACGCAAGCAATATTCTAGAGCGCCCGTGACAAAGTTTGGGTAAGCAGACGACGCGAGCGATTCTCGCATCTGCGACTGCTCCGGCGCATCGCCGCATGCCGCCTCGTCTCCTGCAGACGAAGGGTCACTTTCAAGTTCCCACCAATACTAGACATGAGATGGCCGACCTCTGCCCTGGAAGCGGAGGTTATCCAGTTTCTCCTGCGCGATTCTTTGTCCCTTCGACAAACATCGCGACTGCCGATGATCTTACCTTTGTCGTCGAAGCCGTGAGTTATTTCGTGACCAATGACGACTCCGATGCCGCCGTAGTTGAGGGACCTGCAAGCCAAGCCCAATGGCCACGTAAAGAAAGAACGTCGCATCGCAATAGACCACTTTCAAAAGCGCGCGCCTCCGAGTAAGAGCTGCGCGCCAGTGTTTGGCTCGCGAACAGGGCTCAGCTAGCGATATTCTTTAAAGCGCCGTCTGCGTGACGGTGCAGGTTTAAGGAAGCGAACGGTGGCGGCACAGCAGAAGACTGAACTGAATGATGCTATTTTGTTCCAGCGGAATGTGCCTTGTCATATATATGTTGTTGTTACTTGTAAGAAGAAGTATCAAGGAACCTTAGTGTTATAGCTTATGCAAGCAGAGTCCAAGCGGCAGCGTACTCGTTTAATGAAGACAGGCGTTCTTCAACGTCCATGGCTGGTAGCCGATGATCGAACCCCACGAGCACGGGCTCAGCTCGCGCACCTCAGAGTTCACGCGCCGGTCACGCCTGCCGGTCATGCAACCACGGCATTGATATGCAACAATGATCACTATATTACATTCCTTCCCCCTCAGGTGGGACAGTTCCGTAGCGAATGACTGGACGTCGCTCTCGTGCTGATCTTCTTAGCGGCTGCTCTGGCTGAGGCGCTGGCGATGGCCCAACTTGAGGAACAGGTCTTTCTGGGTTTCGCCTGGCAGGAGATGCTTCTGGTGTTCCATGTCCAGGGGCTGCCGTTGGTGGCAGCTGGACGTCATAATCAACGTCAGCTTCAAGGCTGTCATCCCAGTCAAGCCAAGCCTTCCTGAGGTGATCACGATGACGGCGATGAACCTCTCGATTGGCCAGCTGGACCTTGTAGGAAACTGGTCCCGTCACTGCTACAACCTTTGCTGCTTTCCATCGTGGTCCCGTCGCAAAATTCCGGGCGTAGACGGTGTCGCCTACGTGAAACCGCTTGACCTTTGGTTGATCCGCTCCTGGATCTCTCTGGAGGTCAGGATGCAGTCTGTCCAACGGGGACCGCAGCCTCCGGCCCATCATCAACTCTCCCGGAGTTTTCCCGGTGTCCGAGTGAGGTGTCGTGTGCTGCTTAAATAAAAAACGTGAAATCTTGCACTGTGTGTCGCCTTGAGTTAGCTTCTTTAAGGCAGACTTGACTTCCCTCACCATTCTTTCTGCCCTGCCATTGCTCGCAGGATGGTACGGGGCTGTGTAGATGAAACGGACAGCATTAAGTTTCAAGAACTCTTTCATTTCTGCACTTTTGAACGCCGTTCCATTGTCCGAGACAATTACGTCGGGCAACCCATGTGTCGCGAATAGTTTCCTCAGCGCCGTAATCACTGCAGCTGATTTCGTGGACGGCATAATCTCGACTTCGGCCCAGTTAGAAAATGCGTCCACCACAATGAGAAAACTTTCACCTCGAACGGGTCCAGCGAAATCTACGTGCAGGCGGCTCCAGGGCTGTTCTGGCTTTATCCAAAAGTGAACAGGTGCTTTGGGATCGCTCTGCCTGTTTTCCTGGCACTGTTGGCAATGGCGTACAAAGTCCTCGATTGCTTGATCGATTTTAGGCCACCAAATGTACGCCCTGGCCGACGTTTTCATTGCTGTCATTCCTGGGTGGTTGGCATGAAGCAATTGTAGGACCTTCCGTGTGGCTTGCTCGGGAATGACCACTCTGTTTCCCCACAAGATACAATCTCGATGCAAGGAAAGTTCTGTGCGTCTCACCTCAAAAGGCGCAAAAGATCCTCCCAGGGTTTCTTGTGGCCAACCCAAGAGTATCCATTGCTTGACTCTTGCCAGCGTAGGGTCTTGCTTCGTCAGCCTTTCGATATCTGCTGCCTGCAGTGGAGGGTACTCGACGGCCTCGAGGAGGAGAACGTCACCAGGTGGCACTGGCTCGTCAACATCGCTTGGTGCTGGAAGGCGGCTTAACCCGTCTGCGTTGGTGTTGTCTATTCCTGGTCGAAACACAAGCTTGTAGTCATATGCTCCCAGCAGCAAGCTCCACCGCAGCATCCTCGGTGACAAGATTTGTGGCATTGGCCTCTCTGTGTCAAAAATCTTAAGAAGCGGTTTATGATCGGTTACGATCGTGAATTCTCTTCCCGCGAGATACTGGTGAAAGTGCTTCACACCATAAACTACGGCAAGCCCTTCTTTATCGATTTGAGCGTAATTGCGTTCACTTCGCCCCAATGTCCGTGACGCATAAGCTATTGGGACTTCTGTACCATCGTCGTTCTTGTGAGAAAGAACTGCACCAACACCAACCGGTGAGGCGTCGCACGACAAGACCAGTGGACGCGCAGGGTCGTAGCGTACTAGCACTGCGTCTGAGCTGAGAAGCCCTTTTAGGTTCCGGTACGCTTTCTCGTGCTCCTGCGTCCACGCCCATTTTCTTTCTTGGTCTAGAAGGCGATGCAATGGCTCGGCAACTTCAGCTTTCCCTTCAAGAAATCTGCTGTAAAAGTTGACTAGTCCCAAAAAAGCTTGTAGCTCTTTTTTGTTCTTTGGGCTCGGCGCACTCTTGATTGCAGTCACTTTTTCTTCACTTGGGTGAATGCCAGTGGAGTCAATTCTGTGACCCAAGTACTCGATGCTTGTTTTACAGAACTCGCATTTGTCTTTGTTTACCCGCAAGCGCGAGTCTTGCAACCGCTGCATGACTGCTCTTAATCTTTCATCATGCTCCGCCACGGTCGAGCCCGAGACAACGATATCGTCAAGATATACGACAACTCCCGGTATACCTGACAGCAAGTTGTCTACAACACGCTGGAACAATCCTGGCGCGAGAGATATACCGAAAGGAAGTCGGCGAACTTTGTACAGTCCTTTCAATGTATTCACAGTGAGGACTTCTGACGATTCGTCGTCAAGTACGAGCTGCTGATAGGCCTGGGTTAGGTCCAGTTTTGTGAATATCTTACTTGACCCTAGTGTGGCGAACAACTCGGTGACAGTCGGTAGTGGATAGACGTTGCTCTTAACCGCCTTGTTAACTGTGCTACGATAATCACCGCACAGGCGTAAAGTTCCGTTTTTCTTTCTCACCACGACGAGCGGTGTGGCCCAGTCGGAGTACTGGGTCGGCTCCAGGATGCCTTGCTTCTGCAGGAGGTCTAGCTCCTTGGTCACATCCTCTCGAAGGGCGAACGGCACTGGCCGACTCTTTAAAAACTTGGGTTGCACGTCGTTCAGCTCGATGTGGATCGGAGCTCCCTTGAATCCGGGCAGATCGGTGCGAAAAACCTCGGAAAACTGCGCTGTTAGCGCTTCGTCGGACGTGCTGAGGTGTCGGATGCCGTGTAACTCGATGCCTAGAGGTCGAAACCAGTTTCGTCCCATCAAGCTTCTTCCGTGCTGTGCCACGACCATGATTGGCAAAACAGCCTTGCGTCCTTTAAACGTGACGCTTACCATTGCTTTGCCAACTGTAGGCAATGTTTGTTTTGACCAGGTTAACAACTTGGTGGGTGTGCTCTCGATGGGAATCACTCTCTTGTCTATCTGGCGAAACGTTTCTTCGCTCATTATAGAGCAAGACGCTCCAGAGTCAACTTCCATGATTACTTCTTGTGACTCTATCTTCACTGGCACTAGAAACTTTTCTTCGGTTTCGTGCACCTCGCAGATCGCACAGAGTTCGTCTACTTCGTAAACGCTGTCTCCCTTTTTTGTGTCTCCTCCTTTCTTTACTGTGGCTGTTTTACTTTGACATGCCTTTGCTATATGCCCCTTCTTCTGGCATTTGTAGCAGACGGAGTTTTTAAATTTGCACACGAAAGATTTGTGCTTACCGGTGCAACGGTGGCAGTTTCCGCTGTCTGCTTGCCTCTGAGGTTTCATAGTTGTTGCTTGAATTTCACCATCAGAGTCAACTTTACCGCTCTGTTGCCGTTGCTTCCTGATGTCTCGCTGTTGCTGCGACGTTGCCTCTACAGTGACGGCCAAGTCGTAGGCTACGTCGAACGTCAAGTTGCGTTCAGCCAAAAACCGTTGCTGCACTCTCTCGGGCGCGATGCCGCAGACGAACCTGTCTCGCATCATGATTTCAAGTGGCAGTTGTCTATCTCCGAAACCGCAGTCTTCTGCCAGCTTTCGGAGCGCTGTCACGTATTCTGCAACTGTCTCGCCGGCGTGCTGGTCGCGCTTGTAGAACAGGAACCTTGCGTAGAGTTCCGATGGCCTTGGGTGCAGATGAGCCTTGACCGCTGTCACTATCGTGGTGTAGTCTGCAGCTGTCGGTCTCGTCGGCTTCACCAAGGTTACGATTAAGGAGTACATTTCTTCTCCGCAGCAACTCAGCAGGACGGCACGCTTCTGCTCAGGCGTTGTCAGACTGTTGGCTACGCAGTACATTTCGAGTCGCTCTACGTACTCGTCCCAGGAAGCGTTGGTGCTGAGGCGATACTCGTTGATACCGCCCACAGCCATCCTCGGGGTCCGGGCAACGGACGCTTGCCCGTTGTCTTCGTCCGCTTCGTCGCCAATTGTTATAGCTTATGCAAGCAGAGTCCAAGCGGCAGCGTACTCGTTTAATGAAGACAGGCGTTCTCAATTGTTATAGCTTATGTAAGCAGAGTCCAAGCGGCAGCGTACTCTTTTAATGAAGACAGGCGTTCTTCAACGTCCATGGCTGGTAGCTCGCGCACCTCAGAGTTCACGCGCCGGTCACGCCTGCCGGTCATGCAACCACGGCATTGATATGCAACAATGATCACTATATTGCACTTAGGCTCAGCTGCTCAACTCGTATCGAAAACGAGTGCTGAGTCAGCGTTTGGCGACGGCTTGAATCCATTGACATGCTTTTTGTCAAGATACGTCTAGCTATTATAGTTGTTTGAAGCGGGTGTAACGAAATTTTGCCCTTTTCCGCAGCAGCGCGCCCTCATTCTGCACCCTTTGTACACCCTTCGAAAATAAAGGGTGTTCCATGCAACGGCAGCCTATTTTGCGATTAAAAAGAGTGTAAGGATGCTGAAAGGGTGTAGCTATAGGTATAAGTGTCTCTAGAACACCCTTTTTACACCCGGAATGGCGTAAATATTTTTACCGCGCACATTCTCAAATGCGGAATCATCGTTTACGCGTTTGAGGCGGTTGGTTTCGCAGCTGGGTGTGTAGAACGTTCGCTGTGTCATTACTCACTTGGGAAAATGGTGGCTGTAGAAAAGCGGCTGCAGGATGCCAGCCGGGAAGACGATATCATTCTTGTTGGGATTATAGAAAGCGTTTACCACCGCTGGCTCTGTTGTCCACCTGCGCGGAAGAGAAAGAAAGAAAGAGGAAAAAACAAACATTATGTATTTTAATCCTAGAGATTAAGTCTGGAGGCACAGAAAGTGCGGCGTGTTCATAAGCTCTTTTTAGCTCGTCCTCCGCGCAATACGTTCGACGAGTGCCAGCTGTAACGGAAGTGTTGTTGCTGCTGCATTTCCGTTACACTCTTTGGGGACATTTTTTTTTTAAATTTAACCCTAGCTCTATGCACATTAGAGAGCTTCCGTAGACCGTTTTACTCCCTCCGCTATGCTCTCAACAACGAAGACGCTGCTATCGCGCACGCGCGGCGCTATGCCAGCTGTTGCAGGCTACGAAAAGGAAAACAAATTCCTCCCACTAAGCCCTCCATTCTTTCCTGGGCCTGGTGATATCCCACACTGCCTGGTGATAGTTAGGGGAAGCAACTTGGTTTAAAAGGGCGGGAGGAATCATATGTTTGTCGTTTTAAACTTAGGCTTGGTGGCGCAAGCTACCCCCCGTTACAAAGGGTATAGCCTAAGGGTATAGCCATCCATCCGGAGGAACTTGTCCTGCTTTTCTTTCCGGATCTTGTAGAGGCTGGAGGAAACTTTTGCGGGACGGTTAAAACTAGGGGTGTCGCGAACTTTTGTAAAACCGGATTTTTAAGTCGGACTTTCGGGGTTCGACTGGTTCGAACCGGTTCGACGAACCTCCGACCTTTTAACCAGATTCGACCGGTTCGACTTTGTAAACAGTGTGGCCAGACCTTGATACAAGCATGTCTAGGTTTGGAGAATTTTTTTTATGCAAAGGTTTTTTTTTAATTTTATGAACAGTTGCAATTAAAATAATAAAGTAATTCTAATCTCTGAAGAAGTTAATAACTTAATCTTTCGTACTGCATTAAGTGAAATAACCAATCAGTGCTGCCCTTAATCATACCTTAGCCATCACCACCCAATCCGAAGCCAGCTGGTCAGCCTGTTGCGCATGCGCATAGCAGTCGAACCTGAGTCGAACCTTTGCCGAACTTTTCACAAGAAGTTCGAAAAAGTCGAACTTGGTCGAACTCGAACTTCGACCGGTTCGCGACATCCCTAGTTAAAACAATCGACTAAAAGTTCCTATATCGTGTAAAAGAGCGTAGCGGCTACATTTTACGTGACCCCATCTAAGCTAGGGCGTGAAATTAAAAACAAGACAAAACAAAAACAAACTCGCGTCGAATTTTGTTTTTTCGGAGACTATTAAATTAAAGTTGAGACGTCGTATCATGACCTTTTTAAAACTCGTGATTGATGGTTAGGGCTGGGGTGAGTGCTCACTTCTCCTTGTTGACCGGCTGACGCAGCTTGAGCTGGTTACGGATTGCCTCGAAGCGGAGGATGTTGAACACGTTGTCCAGGTACAGGTCCTCGTGTACCACCAGCTGGAAATTAAGTTCGAATGTCGGTTCTATTATTTGCGGTAGCATTTATTTAAGTCCCTCATAATTTGAGTTACTTTTTTAACGTAAGCTGATAGAAAAAAAACAAAACAAAAAAACACTTTCATACCCATATTTATTTCCCGACGCCAGAAGAAAAAAAAAATCGTTATTTTGGAGCTTTTAGAATAGCGGGCCCGGCTGCTTTGAGTCCCCAAACAGCTTGGGGCGTCGCACTGCGCATGCGCAAAGCGTTGGAGCCCCCTATTCTAAACTTCTCTATTATTAGACACCGACTCAAGACTATACACGATTGAAAGCAGGGCTGCCGCCATGTCTCTGGTCGCGTGAGTATATTATAAGCACGCGCAGCTGTAAGCCTGCCGAAGTTACCTTCACTTGCCTGCAGGCCTGAATGCTGAGAGCACTCACCGAGTCGTACTCCTTGGACAGTTCGTACGGGTTGGTGAGCAAGTCCGGGTAGCCGACGCGTTCGTTCATGGCGTTGGCCTGCAATGCACGGTTCGCATTCGGTCAGGCAAGGACGGTTCGCTGTGGGCTCGGGAGAGAACCCCAAATCAACCGCAGTAGTCAAACTTTTGAAGCGGCTCGTCAATTGTATACAATTGAGATTAGCACAGTAGTGGATACGGTGTGAGGCAGAAGTATGGCACCGCGCACGCTGTTCAGCCGCTCACGCACCGCTCGCGCAAAAGACGTAGTGTTCGTTGCAGACGTGATGACAGAAGTATCTCCGTACACGCCTCAAACACGTTCGAAGTTTGCATCATACGTGTGTATACACTTCGAACACGTCTGCAGAGAGTTTTTGCATGGCCAGTGTGACCGTCATACGAGGAAGACCTCAAGCAGTGTTTGCAGACTGTTTTTTGTACGATGCATTGTTGCAGTGTGACCGCGACGAGGTTCAGAAACAAGTCGTGCAACACGGTCGAACATCTATAGTATGCCAAAGATCGATATAGCGAGGATATGGATATAGCGAAGTTCCGGATAAATTGACGATGTGGACATTGACGGATATGGTGAAGTTATCAACGAAGCGACGATAGAAAAGGTGCGGATATTGTGAAGGATATGGATATAGCGAAGCAGTTTTTGAAGCATATACCCTCAGAGTGAAAAAAAACTGATACAGCCGAGACCTTTTTTTTTTCGGAATAAATATTTGAGTTTATTTTTTAAGAGTTTCCGTTAGGTACCTGTGAACTTACACATTTAGTGTAAGTTTACAGGCACTTACACATTTGGAAATACCGGATATAAAACGAAATAGAATATTGGACTTTCGACTGGACATTTTGTGTTTGTGTTTTCATCCACCGATTGGGGAAATAATATTCATCGTATATTTATCAGTGTTTATTTTTTTTTTTTTGTAAAGGTATAGTTTGGAAAGTTTACTAATAAAGCACTTGTCAGAGATTTTTTTTTTCCCCTGTGAAGCAGTGTTTAGACATATTGCTCCTGTCCAAGCATGTACAGGGCGTTCCCGAGAAAATAAAGACGTGTTTTTCGGCCGGGGAAAATTAACTGTGCGTCTCAGAAAGCTCGAACGCCGTAAGAATGTGACGCTAACGGTTGCGATAGAACGCGAAAGTTTGAGAAAATGACGTTTCCTTGATCAATATATAATTTTTACACGAACCGTGGTGTCCACCTAACCCTAACACCGTCAAAACAAGAACTGACGTTGTGGACGCTTGTGGGATTTATATCAGTAAAAAACACTTGTCAGCAAGAAATATAATATTGCTTTCTTTCTTGCTAACGAGTTTTGTTTATTTTTGTTTCACTGAAATAAATGCAACAGGCGCCCAAAATGTCATTTCTCGTCTTGACAATAATAGGCGTAAGTGGACGTTGGCCCATAGATACATTTTGTTTTTCCTGGACTATCGTTTGATCCATTTGATAAGGCGAGGCTTTGCTAAAAAGATTGGAAAATAAAAATGCCTCAATCGGTACCGCCTCGAGGGAACACCCGATTTAAAGCCAATCTGAGATAAAATTAATTGGATCCTTGGGATCAAATGGTAATTTCTGAAACGCCAATTGGTGACTTTCGGGTTGTATCCCAACCACTAGCGTCATATTCTCACGTAGTTTCAGCTTTCCGCATAGCATAGTTTATTTACCTGGGCCGAAAAATACGGTTCTCTATCTTCGGGAACTTCCCGATACTGTAATATTTTACATATTATCTCTTCTAGCGTGTGAAATAGAGAACGTTGACTTTTATAAATTGAACGAATGGTAAACAACGCTGACCAATATTTCCCCCTCAAATAAACACTGGCTTATTGCCACATGCACGTAGTACAGTCGCGAACAGTCTAAGCTGCAACGTTACCAGTGGTCCCGCCCCAAGACGCGAAGTTGAACTAGCTTCGAAAGAGTGCGTGCAAACAAGAGTACTGTCCGACTTAGCATGATCATGCATGATCATGCTAAATCGGACAGTACTCTTGTGAACAAACGTTCTGGCTGGCGCAACGAGGCACAATCAAACCAGCGGCGATGGTAGGCATGCATGCAATATAGGACGAGCGCGGAGGGCGGGTGCATTGGAGTGCATCCCGGAACAGAAAAGACAACTTGCCGAGTCTCGGTGGTAAACTCTCGTTTGATAGGTAACAAAGCTGTGGTGCAGAGTTTTCGGCATAACCTTAAGAAGGCCAACGCGCAGCCTGGACACAAATGCTGTGTCAGCTACTACATACGCAAACGCAAAAAAAAAGAAGAAAAGGACGTGAAAACCTTTTGTTACGTCGTTTCTCCCCGTCTTTTCTGGTAGACTACGGCGCAGCTTCCCATCAACTGCTGTATAAGCTCATGTTTTAAGCCGTAAAGTGAATTGTCCACCTTTTCTTCGGCCACCTTTCGCGTCTCCCGGTCCATCCAGTCGTTTTCCTTCAGCAGTTCGTTGAAGGCTTCCCGGATGTTGTGGATCATCTTGAGGGCCTAAGAGACGAGACAGCACGTAACGACTTCAGTATGGTCGTGTAAAGCGCACGAGAATTTGAACCTTTATACATATATCATTTCGCAATACTATAGGCTCAAAATAACCACAATGCATAAAAGCGGATAGCCGTTAGAGAACCATATGACAACGACACTCATTCTATTCAACATTTGAGCGCCTTGTGCAAGAAAGCGGTTAATCTCTTAAGGTTTCGGAGTATTTTTATTTCTGAAGGAAAAAAAAAAATCCCTTCAGCCACATTATCATCTTTTTATTGCCGCAGTTAATTCCGAGGACGAATGGGTTGTCGCAACCACAACTGTCCGGTTCAAAAGAAGCGATACATCCTTTTCCCTTAGGCTCTCTGTAAAGAGTCAACTATAACGCGGAACTTGAGAGGTTTCCCGGTTACGAAAGGGAGGCTTTAGATAAACCTTCTCTTCACATCTTGCAACATATAAGAAACAACAACAACAACAAAAGGATTAGCCTAGGTTAATTGTCTTAGCTGACTACTCTGTGTAACAGAAGGGGCGTGGCGAATAAAACAAACAAACTTACTAACTCTATTCATAAGGTGAAACACTGCAACAGTTCAGGTCTGGCGTCGGGGCCGCTAAGGTGTCATTTCGGAGCAAGTGGAGTGAATGAACGGTAAGGGTGCGAGCGCGCATCATGAAGCCCGCATAAAATTCCATAGCGTTTTAGAACAATGCGGGTGTATTAAGTAAAACCTGTTAAATAATTTGATTGGACACAGACTACGACTGCCCCGTGGTAATTGAAGAACACTTCGAAAATCGCGCGCCCAGGTTTGAAATCCAGGGAATAATGAAACTGCATGCAAGTGTGTGCACGAAGCGTTCCCTGTCGTTGGTGTGACTGCCTGAACGTCTTATGCAATGTTATTGGACACAAACTAACACTGCCTTGTGTTCACTGAAGAACAGATCGGAAATCGCGCGCTCAAGTTTCATGGGTGTAGCTCCACCTAATTTCACGCTCGTGGTTTCGCCGGCTTAACACCAGACATGTTAACGTTACCCTCCCCCCCGCCCCCCCCCCCCCCGCCCCCCCAAAATAACTAAATACCGTAACTCTTTACTAGCACGAAAAGTAACGAAATACGTTACTCGTTAGCCATTCTAAAAAGGAACGCGTTACATCACCTCAAAAGTAATGAATTACTTTTCTCGTTACTTTGACTGCCAAATACACAACTGCTTTTGTCTCATGGTTTATTGTTTTCTTTTCTGTAGTCGTTGCACTTAAGCAGTAGCTGTCTTTCAAAGTTTTTACAGGTTATGTTTACCCACTTCTTTGAGAATACACCTCTGGTGACGCTAAAGAGACGTTCTACTGACGGGCTTGAAGAAACGGCAATGTTGCGCTTCAGAAAGAGCTGGTCACAGATCTGGGATTCCACTCTTTTGTTCTCCATGCTTCTAAAATTCGAAGTTAACAATGGGATCTGTACTCCCCGTGTTGGCAACCTCTGGGTTTACATTCGCTCTGTACATGATTTTAGAAAAGTTCAACCAACGTACCTCATTGTGTTCGCTGGGTGAAGGACATTCCAAGCTGTAGAGTTTGACTGACGTATTCAGTGTTAAACGTTGCTATACTTTCTTACTGTTTAGTTATTTTTCAGATTGCCCTCCTGCCTTTGTCGCAATAGACGCATACTCAAGGTGGAATTAAAACGTTTCAACTGTGATCTACACGTTACCCCTCAAAAGTAACTGAATACCATTACTCGTTACTTGGCCTTAAAAGCAACTAAGTACGTTACCCGTTCCTTTTCTAAAAAAGTAACTACGTAGAAGTAACTCATTACTAATAACGCGTACATGTCTGCTTAACACCCAGGTAGCTTTGTTGGTTTTATCGTCCAAGACCCTTTCCGGCAGAATTAAGGAAAACGCTTTTTTTATTGTTTCTATTATCAGCAGTCTCATGTTTATGTTTCTACGTGTCGTCATGGTATCAGCTGACATTATGGCGTGACTTTGTCATGTCAAGTCACGTTGTACAGTGACGCCGCGCGACTTAATGACGTCAGGTGACACCGTGAGTCACGTGATGTCATGACGTTACATGATACACTGTGATGTCACGTATTGTCACGTGACGTCTGAATGTCACGTGACGTCACAGTGTACCATGTGACGTCATGAAATCACGTGACTCACGGTGTCACCTGACGTCATTAAGTCGCGCGGCGTCACTGTGCAACGTGACTTGACATGACAAAGTCACGCCATGGTGTCAGCTGACGCCAGGTAACAGGTGACGTGATGCGCGGCGTGACATCAGGATCGTGTCGAGCGGCGCGACGTCAAAGGTGAATCTTTTGACGAAGTGACAAAAATGGCCTGCGTCGATATGGAGCGCAGTCGACGGCGCGAAACCCGCCAAGTGTACCACTAACTGCTATCGCAGTAAAAAAAAAAAAAAAAAGAAAAAAAAAACGAGAACAACCGGTAGATAGAGGGAAGGTACACTGAACAAACAAATTAAGCTAATCTTCTAGAGGGAGAACTTCAGGTGTGTTGTTTTTAGGGAACACGGAAGAGCCTTCGTGGCCTTGGCTTCTTTGAAAGTGCTATTTCAGGTGTCGAGCACTTTCATCTCAGAAAGTGGTCGGTTACCAAGTGGCGGCATGGTGCTCTTGAGAGGCCGCAGGGGAGAACACACTTCGGTTTGGCGTAAGTTTAAAGGGGCCGTGCGACGATATCGGGTTGGAGTGTTTCACACCTTACACTACCTTACTGGCACTATCATTCGTCTCACCTTAGCATGGACTAACTGCGAAGGCTGTGCAAGCGCGAGCGGCCAGCCTTGACTGCCTTGACTGGAGCACTCGCTGCACGAGCGCCCGTGCAGCCGCCGAGGCTTCATCCGAAGCAACTATAGCTCGCGCTTTTAGCATGCGCGGCTAACAATAGTCCATGCTAAGGTGAGACGAAGTATAGACCTAAGTATGCTCGTACGCGGGAGAGCGCCTTTAGAGCGCGCGACACTAGAGCGCCGACGTTAGAGCGCGCGACACGAGGGCGCTGCGACAGTAGCGCGCTTGACACAGCGCACGACACGAGAGCGCATGACCAGTTGAGCGCGCGACGCGAGAGCGCACGACCAGTTGAGCGCGCGACGCGAGAGCGCACGACCAGTTGAGCGCGCGACGCGAGAGCGCACCCTAGTTGAGCGAACACCGCAAAATGTGTGATGTACCCGCTGCTCCACAGACAGAACAAAATTGTGCGATTCATCGGATCGGAGCATTGGTGATTTTTGATTGATTAAATATGCCTTTAATAAAAGATAAAAATAAAACGGTTATGGCCTTTCCTGTACAATTGTTTACTGACATCGGAAAGAAAAGGGGAAAAGGGAGTGGGGTGGAGCATATAGGTATTGGGAATGTCTGCAGTTGGGTGGAGCAGCAAGTCTAAGATTTCTTCATGGTGCTGCAGTACGCCTCTAAGGTATACTATAAATAGTTTACTTCTTGCTATATTTGGTTTATTCTTGACAGACATTTGGGCTCCGATTTGTTTGGTGGCTATTTAGACGTCCCTCCCATAATTTTAAATAGTATTGTGACGTCCATGACCGTAATAAAGAAAGCTGACCACTAAAAAACTACCAGTAAAAAATCATCGAAGCAAAGCTCAGCGCAATTTTATCGGATGCAGAGCTTTCCAGCCTTTTGACGGGTACAGAAAAACCTCCCCTAAAATCCGTGAGATACAAAATCAAAGAAGTAACGAAGCTAGGTCAGCTGCCATGTTTCTTTCTGCGGAAATAGACGCTACAGTTATTCTTTTTTTTTTTTTCTGCTGTCAGCTTTTTGTAACACTTCTTGGTTTGTCACACGCAAAAATTTCGTCGGTTCATTTCGCTATACGTCTTTGCTGAATGCCCCGCCAATTTCACATGAAGCACGCGATGTCCGAAGAAGTGGTCGGTCGGTTCGGGCCACTCGCGCTGGACTCGTTGTGCGCTCTCATAACGGGCGCTCTAATGACACGCGAGCTAATAGGGAGTTTTCGTAGATCGTTTTAGCCGTCCCGCAGCGTCCTCCGCAACCCGCTACGATACCCGGAACTCAAGAGTCAAGGCTATCGGCGCGCAGGCGCAGTAGCAATTTCTTCGTTGCGAAGGGCCTAGCGGAGGGGGAAACACGGTCTACGAAAACTCCCTAATGTCGCTGCGCTCTCAAGTTGCGCGCGCTAACGTCGCAGCGCTTTCGAGTCGCGCGCTCTAACGTCGCGGCGCTCTCGTGTCGCGCGCGCTAACGTCGTGGCGCTCTACTGTCGGCGCTCTAATGTCGGCGCTCTTATGTTGTGCGCTCTAGCGTTGTACAGCCGACCCAAGTATGCTCGTACGCGATGCCACTGGTCAACAGGCTTCTTGATAGCGGAATAAGTTCAATGATAAAAGCGAACTTCCTCTTCCAGTCGTTTTTTCACAAAACTTGACGACGTAGCCGTGAATTGCATTGTTGACGTGAGGCACCCGTGGTGACGATACTTAAATGCGGCTCATATACAGTGGACATGAGCACTGCGTGAGCATTTGATTTTCGCTAGAGAAAAGCACTGCCTCCACGTGCACTCGAATAGTGGCTCGAGTCCAATGGCTGCAACGACGGGAATAGCCGAGCCCCAACATTGTCTGAAAGTTAGCGCTTGCCCTGTACTACCTGTACTTTGCCAACCCGAGCTCATGGCTATGATGAACATTGGCAGCATATAACAGGCGCCAGATCGCGTGACCGCTTGCTCGTGATACACGTTAAAAACCCCAGGCTAGCGGTTGTACTGCGCTGGCTTAATTTCTCGTCTACATCTGGGATACTCGTCGCCCGTTGAGGCAGACCAAGTCCTAGGCTGTATAAACATACACAGAACCCAATTTTTTGTTTTGCCGCTTGTTCTGACTGCGAATTGAGGGGGTGAACGCTGCTCATTTTCTCGAATTGTTTCTGCGACTCACGTTGCGTGGAGAAAAAACTACTGCAGTGTTTTGTAGGCTATGAACATCAAGGAGTGACCCTAAGCGATATTTAATGAAAGTACAAAAATTGTTGCACGATCCATTTAAGTTTAAACATTTCACTGTTGGCGTAGGGTCATGACTGTGGGCTTCTTTCTACCTGCTCCGACTCCGTGTATGCCTTCCATGGTTTACTCTACGGGTCCGCGAAGCGGATCTTCGTCTGGTGTGTATAACGTACTACCCGTCCATGCATCCAAAGTGGTCTCGAGGTGGCACCAAATGACGTCACAGAAGTCATGTTGTCGGATTCCGCGCTCCTGGCGGTTGGTGCTAGAAGTCCCGGCAAAGAATACGAGCGAACGCGAGTGTCGCGATCGGTGCGGCGTCTCAACTTCTGTCTGTTGAAACTTCCGCGTACTGTGGAGCTGGAGAGCGACCTGCAGCAGAACAGGCGTCCACCACATTCACCACGGCTGCTGTAACACTGCCAGGATCGCAATTGGCGACAGCGTGACACTCCTACGACGTCACTAGGCGGAAATTGAGAGACCGCTTTCTTGGACGCGGTAAACACACCAGTCAGAGGCGCATTCCAGGCACCACGGTCTCAACCCTTCGGCTCCTACCGTTTCCTTGCTGTGCGGGTCGAAGTTGTCCTTGATGAAGAGAGCGCCGACGGCCATGCCCATCTTCTTGTTGGCCAGCTCGACGCAGTGGTGCCAACGGACCTTGTCGGCCGAGACGCCCAGCATCACCTTGCGGAAGTCGTTTCGCTTGTGTGCGTACTCGCCGTCCAGGTACGTCAGCAAGTAGTTCACCAGCCGCCAGACGGCGAAGTTGTGCAGCGTCCTGTAGGCACGTGAGACGTCGAAGTACAAAGAGCCGTAAGCCTGGTGCAGAACGGGCTACAATTCGAGGCTTCAGAGAAGATATCCATCCGCCATCTTGCTCAGTTGGGGTGCGTTTGGACACGTCCTAATCAAATTACGAAGCCTTGCTAAGGCGTCGTAATCGGATTATGGCCGCGCCCAAAGGCACCTCAACTGAGGAAGATGGCGGCGCCCTGAGGCCGTACTTGAAAACGTGCATGGTGTTCCGTGGCTCAAGGGAGACCAGTGGAGGTAGGAAGCGTCTGGAGGCAACATGACGCCACCAGAGGTGAAGCGCGGGGAGACTTCCGGCTTGCAGGGACACACCCCCAACACTGACTTCAATTGGGATTTTCTCGTTTGGCTGGTTTGAGCCGGTATGTCGCCTCCTCTTATTCCTATCTTCATGAGGCGGAGCGACCTCTGCTTTTGCGAGTTAAAGTTGATTTCTACAGCAAATCTATGAAAACGGCCTCATGCATGAGGTAACACTATAGTTTCGGTGGCTTCGGTCAGGCTTTGGCTGCGCCAACAGACATCTTTCTAGGGCTTTTCGCGCAGGCAAAACATGTTGAGTCACTGGGCTATGGATCAGGGGTGTGCCAAATACTCAACACAAGTATTTAAAATGTACACTAAATACCCATTTGAAAATGTATTTAGAGAAGTATTCAAGTTACTTCTAGTACGAACTATCTTGAGTAAAGTACAAATTCTTTGAAAACATAGTTAATTACATTCGAAAATACTTGGTAAGTTTTGCAAGCTGGTAATATAAGTATAAAAAGCCAGAAAGAGGCTCTATTTTTTTATTACCTTGCTAAGAATCACGTTTTTTGTGATCTTTATCACCTTCAAGAAGCGCCTTAGCGCAGCAGGACTTGTTGATAGTACTCGAGTGAACGACACACGTGCACGCTCAGGTGACTCGAGGACAACAGCCTTTGTCAATGATTAACAACCAAGAGCAAATACTTTGTCTTCCTAGTCAAAAGCGAGAAGGAGCACCAATACCTTCAAGCTGTAAAAAAAAAAAGGGATAAGATTGAAACAAAAGCGCTTCTAAACCCTCTTCCCGTGCCCCCTCTGCACCAGTTCAAACCATCCTTGACGTATCGAGGTCAAGATGGTCATGACTCCAGAATCAAAATTCACTAGTTCATTAATGACTCCACCTGGCGGAAGACTGGTTTCGAGAATTTTGAGGATGAGACAATGCGCGCATACGGAAAGAGATGAAAGATACGCTTTTGAACGACCTTCCGAGCAAACGTTAAGCCACGGTAGGCACACAAGGGGCTTTGGGGAAGCCCAATCTAGGTCACTGCAGCTCAATAAAGCCAGCGGGATTTAGCTTTTTTTGGCAGAGGGAGTGCCTGTGCTCGTATGAAAACGTGTTCGCGCATTTTCATACTGGAACTCCCTGAATCGGCGACTTCCAAAAATGGTTCATTGTGATACAGACAGCGTTTGTGTCACAATCCTCCGCTGACGAAATCACTGTAGCTCCAGATAAAAGGTAAAGTCTGAGTGTAACATACGGATACCCTTTTTTTTATATAAATGCAAGTGAAGACATTTTGAAAAAGAAAAGAAAAGAAAAGTGGACAAGGGGTCAAGACTGAAGAAGACATGGAGGCGGGCGTACTTAGGGCCAACCATTTGTTTCCTTGTTAGCATTTGGAGACTGGCAGGCTGCGTTTCGCTCGTGCCTTGTTTCCTTATCTGTGTTCAGTCACTTGGTTCCAAATTTGCAATCGGTTGAGCTTACCCTGGAGTCCCACGATCCCTAGTTACGTAGATTGTTCCGGCTTAAAGTTTTTTCCAGGATTGCAAAATGTATTTGAGATACTCAGTACAAGATAGCGAGGAATGTAATTAAGATAGAGTAGAAAATTCTCTCTAGACTAAATGTTTTTGCAAGATACCAAGACATTACCAAAAGTGATTGAAATACAGTATCTTGAGTAAAATGTTTAAGATAGGCACAAGTCTGCAGTGGACACATGCACGCGTCTGGTATTGAAGGCCTTCCGCAACCAATTATACAAACATAGCACTGTGCAGAAGGCGATTATTGGTATAGTGCAGGGGTGGCCAAACTGCGGCTCGCGAGCCGCGTGCGGCTCTTCGCGTGTTAAAGTGCGGCTCGCGGCTCCCCCCTCCTCCTTCCCCACCCCGCCTCCCTCCCGGTCACACGAGCACTTCCCCAAGAAGAGAAATGGAATGCGTTTTTAATCGAAAGACAAGTTGCGGTTTTACTCGGATCGATTAAAATTATTGTTTGCCCCCCCCCCCTCCCCCCCCCTCCCCCCCCCTCCCCCCCCCTCCCCCCCCCCCCCCCGGCGTCTCTCGGAAGTTTCGTGGTTTTGTTTGCGGCTCTTAGGCCGGGTCAGCCTGGCCACCCCTGGTAGTGCTTAGAGGGTATTAACTGGACGCCGTATTTGAGGTCGTTGCTTGAAGCGCATGCTGAAAACGATGTAACTCCTGCCAGCCAAGAACAAAACGCTTGATTGAGTGTAACGCACGTTTACGCACGTTCGACGCGCATTTCACTCAATCAAGACATTTTTTCCCTGCAGGCGAAGGCTACGGTTTCATTAAGCCAATCATCGTGTCGGAGGGAGACACGTGACCATATCCTATCTCATTTGTAGCGCGCGGTGCTGTCGAAGCCACGGGTGGGAAAGAGAGGAAAGTCGCTTTTGTACGGACTTCGAGCGCCAGGCTAATCTCAGAGGGGAACAAAAGTGACGTGTGTGACACACAAAAGAAGAAGGGTAAAAGGAGAGTTCATCCTTCACCTCTTTTCTAGCTGATTGGGTCACGCTCTCACCCTTGTACCTTTAGTAAGGGCTGCCACGTGCTTCGCATACGTCGCTCTGATTGGCTCGGGATTAGGGCCGTAGCGTTCGTGCTTTGCCAAGTTACGGTGAAACTAAGTATATTTCAGAGCACGCGCTGCAGTCAGCGACCTCAGATATGGCGTCCAGTTGCAACCGCCGCCATCTTTGAACACGACACGACACGACGGACAGACAGGTGAGATGCTCTGGGAGACCTTCTGTCGGGCTCTTGCAGGATCTGACCGATTTGCTGGAGGTAGGGCACCGAGTAGACGACCACGGGCTCGTCTCCGGTCACGTCCACGGGCAGGAAGGTGGACATGTACTCGGTCCAGTTGAACTGCGTCCGGAGGGAAGAAGACGCGGTGGGCGAGGGACACTGAGTAAAATTATCCATCTAGCGGAAACATGAAAGGCAACTCCCATTTAGAATAAAGCTTTGATTTGCTACTCTCTAACCAGAAGACTATTACAAAGGATTAGCTATTTTCAAAAAAGAACTGTCCTTCCTGGATTGTGTTCTGTTATATACTATAAAGTTGGGAAAAGCGGAATCTTACTCTGTGCGAATTTGGCTGCTTTCGATAGCCAATATTTTGTTACACTGTTATTTGGAGTACACTAACATTAACAACTCGTGCATCATAAAAAAAGTACTTTTGATATCTTGGAACCTCCCCGACTTTACCAAAAACTGCAATTTGGAGATAAGGTTCTAAGAAATGGGTATGCCTCACCTGTGGTACCATATTGGACAATTCCCGCAGAGTCATCTTGTTGTAGATGGAACCGGTATCATGCCTGTCTGCTTCAGGAACCGAAATCTGCACAGCACAATAACGCATAAAAAGAAGCAATCTATGTGTTGTCTTGTGATTCCCAAGGGATATCAATCACTCTACAATGCGGCCATCGGCATTAATACCAATGTCTATACTAAGAAACGTGGTAAGCCACTGATCAGATGTAAGCAAAAAACGCGCGGAACCGGGCGTGACTTGCACAGCGTACGCACAGAAGCACCGGAACTAGTTTTGCGAATCTAATTTTGTTTCACAGTTTTTGAGATCGAGGTGGAGCACGTACGTGATAACTAGGGGTGCCTGGTAGTTTATTCAGGTTAATTTGTGCGCCACCGGGTAGGACAGGCGCAATTAAACATCCTTCTGGCGCTGAAGAGGGAAACACCCAGCTCAACCGATGATTTGAAAACTTTTTTTGATGAGGAAAGTAAACATCAGCAACAACAATAAACTACTGTTTACACAATGCATCTTGCACAGTATTGCCCTCGGCGGCTTTATTAAAATAGAAGATTGCATTCTAGTTGTCTGATATATGCATCGAAGAGTGTATTTTCCTCAGTGTTGGGTAAAATACCTGCATCTAAAAAGTACGTGAAGCAAAGTACAAAGCAAATAAAAGATTGTGCACTATACTTCAAGTAAAGTAGCAAACACATCAGACGCAATGTATACACGATGTAAAGTACTATAAATACAATGAACTTTCAAAGTAAACAGCAAGCATTTTACAGAATCGTTCACGGTGCCCTTTGACTCCCCAGTGCCTTTTTATTTTTAAGCTGGTATGCATTGCCTCAGGGTTAATAGACAATGCATCAGTTTTTTTTTTTTTTTCAGAAATGGCGGAGAATATTGCATAAAGTCAAGTCGCCAAAGAGTAGTAGATTTCGGAAATGGCGCCGAATTCAGAATTCCCTCCAACTTCTGAATTTGGTGCCTCTTGCACTGGATGGCACCCAAGGGGGTTAACCGTAATATAGGGAAGAGCACGACGTCAGCCCAGTAGTTTCCGCAAGCAATCTTCTGGTGGAGGAGTGTCGTCTCCTAATATGTTTAACCTCTTCGCTCGTGCTGACCGAGTGAGAAGTAGCGATGTTCGAAAGGGCTGCGGGAAAGCCGCCCCCAGTCCAAACGGAGCGATGCGGCTCCGTTTGGACCGGGGGCGTTTCTGCTCGCGTTTCTGGTATGAGTAGAGTATCCCTCCCAGTATACCTCCAAAGTTCGGAAAGGCTCATTTCGTGATACAAATTTAACAAGACCAAATTTGGGGAATGCACTTTGATGTCGGGAGTTGTAGTTCCCCCGGAAAGTACAAAAAAGAAGCAAAAAAACTTTAGGTAAAGCACAAGTACATAATCAGAGAATGTACTTCAAGTAAAGTACAAGTTTTCTGAGCTTACTTGAAGTTGTACGTTAAGAACAATGTACTTTCCTCCCTCGCATTGAATCTGGTAAAACCCTTTCAGTTTGGTCCCTGTCCCTATTTTCTTCGGCTTACCAAATTGTTGCTCTCACCAGATATGCAAGTTTGATCAATCAGACATCGTTTCTGATGCAATGTCTGATGAAGGCTATTAAAAGAGTGTCTGTAAGTCAATTATCGCACTTTTCTAGAAACTTAGAAAGTACTTGAAGCAACCTTTAGTACCAAGTACTCAAAATATACTTTTAAATTGCCACTGCAGTATTACGAAAACATGAAATCTGCTCTGGATCCAACTTGAAGAAGGATCTCGGTCACCACCCTTAAATGCGACTCCCCTCGTTCTCGTCATCAAATTCGCTCGAAACTTAGCCGAATCTTTAAGTGCCCACTTTAGCAACCGCCTTGAGAATGCCGTCCAACCAACAGTGTGAACGAGACACGAGGATGCTCACAAAACGGTGTCATTAAAAAGGCGACCCTACGCCTCGTGAAGCCGACACTGTGGGAAAGGTGGACTGTACGTACGTTGGCCAGCCTGGTCTCCAACTGGAGCACCTGTTCCATTTGCGCGTCCGCCTCCTCTGGCTCCGCGCCCAGCAACAGCGCCACCTCGACCATGAGCCTGTGGTAGGCCCTGCGATCCTTTTCGCTGCCTTCCTTTAGGTAGTACTCGCGGCTCGGCAAGCCGAACGCCAGCTGCTGGTCCATCTGTGGCAAGGAACCCCAGAGTCCCACTAGAGCCACAAACAGAAACGACCGACACCGACCAACCTCAAGCACCTGTAGCGTGCGCGCGAAGGCATTCTTGGCAGGCTCGCTACCAGTCGTGCTTACTTCACGAGCACCGGCATACTGCAAGCCTGCCAAAGGAACATTCGCTTGCATGCATACTGCAAGCCTGCCAAAGGAACATTCGCTTGCATGCTACAAGAGCTTGAGCTTGGTCGGTGTCGATTCTTATTGTTTGTGGCTCTAGTGGGACTCGGGCGGAAAATGCAAAGCTGTCGTTTGATGATTCATTCACAAGAAAAGCTCGAGCATGCCAGTGCTTCTCTGTGTCTAACAGCACTACATGTTTTGAAGGTAAAACGCTACAAATGGCAGCGGTCAGGAGCTTTTCAGGGAAACGGTCTGAGAACGATTTCATGTCACATCCGAGCTTAAAATTGTGTTCTGTGTTGGACAGCGGGACGTTCAACCCCAATAGGCGTTTGGTTTCTCTGTTGTAGATGAGACGCTTCTTATCCAGATCGAAACGGGCAGGGGTGGGATTGAACCCTGGGTTCTGCTTCAAAACTGTCGTTTAATAAACTTAAAAAAAAAAAAAAATATAGATATATATATATATCGTGAGCGTGCAGGGCTTTCCTCCCAATGATTCGCTAACAACAGTACATGTTTTGGAAGTATGCTGAGTTGTTTTGTGACCTTGAATAGTAATGTTATGCAACGCATGCCTCACAAAGTATAGAAAAGAGGCAAAAACAAAAACAAACAAGGTCCTTCAAACTTACGGATTATACGACTGATTTATGAAACAAATAAAGCGAAAGCCATAGAAAGAAAAAGCTCGTATAACGGTTTGTTAACTTTTCTAGTGCATCGTACAAAAAAAAAAAAAAACCAAAAACGAAAGCAACAGTTTTTCATTTTTCCCATATCCCCGGAGGAAAAAAAAAAAAAGAAGAAAATCTGAACCGAGATTGTTGCGCACAGCGGTACGAGTGAAGACCGGGCTGAACATCACCAAGGGATCGGAACGCTAGATCCCGACCGAGTCACCCAACCAGGCGGACGAACGACGACAATGACCAGCCTTTTATCTTCTTTTTTGTGTTTTTTTTCGAGAAAACACAAGGCCGGGAGTAACGAAACTTGACGGCCGTGGCCTCACGCATGAGCGGCTACGGAAGCGCGCAGCATTTGTAGCCTTCGCGCTGCGGCCGCCGTCGTAACTGTCTACGCCAAAATTGAGGGTTCCCCACTACTTCCCTACGCGGCTCTCCGCCATTTTTCTCCCCCCCTTCCCCTTTCCCCCGTTCGCCAAAAGGACGGTTTCGTTTAATAAAGCTGCGAGCGAATGTCGCGTCGGGCGCGGGACGCTCGCTCAAGTCGACTGAGCCGTGAGAAATGGGAGGCGACTCGGCGCAGACGATCCTCGCGCTTTCCCTTTTCTCGTTCTTGTATTTCTCCGAGCAGGATCGATTTTTGAGAAAAATTGGAATCTTTTGATGGGACGGTCGGTGTACAGCTACACCGTTGCAACTCGTCGGTCGCGTATAATTTGGCTGTTTGAAAACTACACCGGCGGACGGGTGCGGCGTCTTCACCAAATGCCATTGGGTTGTCGGCACGGGGACTTTTTTTTTTTTTTTTTTTACGTTTTCCTTTATTTCATTACGTTTTCCAAAGTTTTGAGTAACGTGAACGTAATTTACTTCCGCATGCAAGCCCTTCGCCTACTTCGCCTTCTTCTTCGAAATTTCCTTTTTACTGTCGCATCCCTTCTATACCTCGTTTCAGCTGAAGGAGACGTAGCCGACGATAATGGGACCAATCAAGCATCGTCAAAAGCGCAAGTCACTAGACCTTTTTTGGCTATGATTGGTTCAGGGATAACACGTACAATAACATGATGTACACCATGATGGCGCACTTTCGACGTTCTCTTATCGGTCCCGTTCGCTCGTAGCGTCGACTGCGTCTGGACTTAAATGGAAAAGAAGTATAGTCTTCGTTGGAGCAAGCTTTGCCACTGCTAGTTTATGATTATGCATCAGTATACGCGTTGTTAGTTGCATATTACCGTGAAACGTTCTTTGGCTAGGGGTTCGGCATTTCGTAAAACCCAGTTATAAGTGAAGCTTGGTTAAAAAAGTGGCCGCGAGGCTTGACACTGATTGGTTGACGGGTGGGAGAGGAGGAGTGAGGTGCTTGACGCTGATTGATTAACGGGTGGGTCGTATGATCAGAGGGGTTGGCGAGGAGGAGCTCGACCACCCGTGCGTACTGAGGGAGAGGAGCTCGAGAGTATGGAAGGCTCTGGAAGATCGCCAAGTTTAGCAGCCCGATTAGCGGTAGCATCAATTCATTCTAGGAACAACTATCGAGTGTACACATGGTACGCGTTAGACTACCTGATGAAGAGCGCCGTGAACGTAGGCGTCTGGCCGCTGGAACTTCAGAGGATCACTAAACGTTTGTGATGCTAGGACGTTTCACGTATGCAACAATAATTGCCTAGCAATTTGCCATACATATTTTCGATATCCTTTTGACTGATAGATGGAACGGCGGTCCCTGATATGTATTGGCGACTACGCAATGAAGGAAGCAATAAAATTGACAAATCAGAACATCATCTTTGTTCCTTCAAATCGCTACGTTTTAAAGGTCGAACACACCACGCACATTTTATTTTCGATATTGTTTGTCCTACAACAGCGTGGTGAACAGTACATGCATGTGTGATGTAGCTACACAAAGCGCCTTCTTGAGCGAGCTCGTTCAACCAAGAGCTCCTAAGAGGGCAACAAGCATCATGCTCCGGAACGTTTCTGTGCAAATTTTTCTTTTTAAATAGTATTTGTTGTTGCACTGGAAAGAATAATAATAATAATAATAATAATAATAATAATAATAAAAAAGTGAAAGCCGTTTACAACTCCCAGTAACGCCGAATTGGAGCGCAGCTCTTGAGGAGGAGGAGGGAAGGGTACTCAGGGGAGGGTATACCCCTCCTCCTCCTCCTCCCCTCATTCTTCAATCTCCTCCGGGGGGGGGGGGGGTCACGTGACCTTGGGGGGGGGGGGGCTCGCGCGGTGCATTATGGGACATTTCCCATAATGCACCTCGGGGGGGGGGGGTCACGTGATCTCGGGGGGAGTCACGTGACCTGAGGGGTCACGTGACTCCCCCCGAGATATACTATACGACGCCTATACGACGGTATCGATATACTATACGGACGCGGAGGTCAGCAACAATAACGCAACGATAGCCTTTCACCTCCTGAACATAGGAACATGGGCATACCCAACAGTCGCAGACACCCCGAAAGAAGCCGAAGCGCAAGCACTCTTGGCTGCAGTAGAACACGCAAGCAGCAATACAATAGAAAAGAGAAGAATAACCATTTTTACCGATTCACAAGAGGTTATTAGAGCATGTAAGGTACACCATGCGGTAAGCCCGACAATACGAAAAATCCTAAAGGCGGCAATAACAACACTGAAGAAGAAGAATGCAACGATACTCCTGCGTTGGATCCCGGGACACACGGGGATAAAGGGAAATGAGATTGCCAACAAAGAAGCGAAAGAGTATAGTCGTTCCCTCCTTTCCGACAGACCAGGCCAATCTCAATGAGATCACCCGTACTCTACTGTGTTAAAAAGTTTGAGTAAAGAATACGATCCTATAGCTACCATGAATAAGGCGAAGAAACAACTACAGCAACAACTACGAAACAGGCATCCCGAAGAACAGGATCCCGTCCCTTCTGAACTCAAAAGATACCAAACAGTTCTCTTGAGAAGGGTAAGGACAGGAAGTGCTATAACCCCGCATCTCCTCAAGAAATGGGAGACACAAGCAAAGTTGAGACAAGACCCGAAATTCATACCAAAACCACCAGAGTGTAACTTTTGTAGAGAAAAGATCCCACCAAATATCGAACACCTCCTGTGAGACTGCAAACACTTCAGAAGAGAAAGGGAGGATGCACATGCAACAATAGATCCCGAAGATAAGCCCGAAAACCTTAATGAATGAATAAAACCAGCAGGGGATTCCGGAAGAAGACTTCAAATGCTCAGATCCGTCATTTCCTACCTGGAGAAAACGGGCCTCAGTAAAACTTTTTGAATTTTTTCTTAGGCCATGCCGTAGAGCAATTGCCTGAGCTTTAATTATGAAAGAAAATAAACGTATTTCATCATCATCATCCGAGGTCACGTGACCCCGGGGGGGGGGGGGGGGGGCTCGCGCGGTGCATTATGGGACATTTCCCATAATGCACCGCGCGGTTACGCCGACGGCGACGCCGCTCAAGCCGGAAACGGGCGCCTAAGAGCTGCGCTCTAAAAAGGAGGCATTTGAGCAAGAAAGAGTGTAATAAGGGTCAATGGCAAAGCATGTGCACCATCTACTCCAATAAAACTCCGTAGGAAATTTGGAGAGGGCAGAGCTCTTATCTTGAAGTGGTGCTTCGTTTAATCCCCACGGCCGGTGAGGGGGCTAAAGGTGTGCGGTGTCGTAAACGTTGCACACCAGCCCCCGGAGGCTTACCGTATCGTGGGCTCATAAATTTCAAACCACCGACAGATCCGGGAGTACGCGTCGTGGCTTTTGGGCGAATCGCGTCTACGCGAATATTGTGTCGATGATGCTTCTGCTGCGTACGTTCCATTGTCAGCGTCCTTAGCTCAATTTGGCGGATAGAGCAGCCTAAGATGCCAATAATTGTGTTGTATGTATGTTTATACAGCCGGAAGTTAGTCAGCCCCGATGGGCGCCTGGTGTCTCAGCTGTAGATGAGAAATTTAGCCAGTGCAGTACAACCGGTATCCTGGGGTCTTTGACTGGCACCACGCAGTGGTGGTACACGACAGCACGCCGGTACGATGTTCATCCAGATCGAAACGGGCAGGGCTGGAGATTGAGCCCAGGATTTCTGGGTTCTGCAGCGCGAACATTCGCTCCACGTGCTTTGAGCTGCGGTGTGTGTTAACATATTCTGCCACCAATACCCCCACCTAAGACCCCTAAATACGAATAGTTATAATGGCCGTCGCCATTATGAATATCTCAGGCCTGACGCGGCATTTCTACTAATTGTAAGTCAGAGCGCGGTCGAAAGCTAATAGATAAGCAAACGCGTACACACAGGTTAAAATCGCATTGTCACGGTGCACTTTCTGGATCTGATTGGATTAGCCGCGGAAAGAACGCACTCAAAGAAAGATGCCGAGAGCTGACGTTGTGCGCTCTGGTGTTTCTTGATTTTGTCCATTGGTTCATAGCCTCTGCTGCGAGGGCATAGGTATTTCCCCCTCCTTTCTCTTTCTCTTCTTTCCTTGCGCACACTGTATTTTTTTCTTATATTTCTTCTCTCCCACACTTGTCCGCCATCATGATCCGCAAGGATAGCAAAAGGCGCAGTATTCGAGGCAATGAAATTTCCCTAGTGTTTATCAGAAATGTTTGCTTGTAAGTGATAAGGTATAGGGTTCCGTGTTTTCGGGGTTTATTTTCCTTCGAGTTGGGGGTATTCTATAGTGAGCAGAACGTAAGGGCGCAAGTGAGCTGGTGTATATTAAACATTTTAGTGAAAAACCCGAGACTTGGGGTAAAGACAGACGACGACAAGGAAGAGAAGCACTTTTTTTTCCCCACAAACTCGGCGAGAAAACAGTACACGGACATGGGATTCCCCAAACCCCGGGCAGCATGTGCATGACCAAAATGCTGGAATAACGTGCGACTACGGTAAGAAAAGGAAACGGGAAGTTTGAAAGAAGCAGCCTCGCGAACAGTTCTGTGCGAGCTGTGTTTCCTACAAAATAAAGCTGCAGATAAATATTTCTTTGCACGAAGCCTAGGTTTCCTCTTGTTCAAGGACAGCTGCCATTCGGGATGTTCCGGTTTTCCCCGAGTTGCGCAAAACTGGTTTGGAGATTACTTTTTGGGGTTTATCGGCATTTGACGAAAACACGGAACCCTAGTTATAACTTGTAAGTTATAACACTGTCAAAATGTTTCAAACCTATTGCAAAAAAAGTAAAATAAGAAAAAACACATATACAAAGCGTTTTAAGGCTTCCGCATATACATTGCTCCATTGCGTTCTCTTGTCGTAAGCGGTTGAGAGCGGTTGAAACGCGATCGATCTGAGTTAAACGACAATGTGTGAACCAGCCATAAGTTGTTGACTTCGATAGGAGGTCGCGCTCTCAATACGGAATGTGCGAGAGGTGCGCCGACCTGTATGATGTTGACGGACGAGTTCTTGTCGTCAGGCCCGACCCACTGCTCGACGATGACCCCCTGGTCGAAGTCGCCTCGGAGGATGCCCAGGAGCCTCTCCAGGGTCCACGTGGGCGCCGTCCAGTTCCGCTGAGTCACGGGCCAGCCGCCGAGCCGCTTCAGCACGATGCGCAGCGGCCGGTCTCCGATGTCCTCGATGACGTCTGCGAGACGAGCGCTTCTCTGTCTACAAACACTGCGCTCGATGCCCCCGATACTTCGCACCACCTTTTTTCGAGTTCCACGGCAACACCATCGATAAAGCAAGTTTAGGCGAATGTGTTGTCTTGCAGTTCCTTTTTTTTTTTTTTTGCCGAAGGCGAACGTAATAGTGATCGCCTTCTGCGTGCTGTCCTTCCTGGTGCATTACGTTCTGAGCGCGCGGTTAGGTCTCACCCCCAAGAATATTCCGACGCCGCGCATCTCGCCACCGAAGGTGGAAGATTCGAGTGACCTTCTTTAGTCTCGTTGCAGCGCGAGTGTGCCGGTGGCCTCCGAAGCACTCACTGTGGTGCATGAAGTGGCGTCAAACATACTTTCGATAGACTTTTCATACTTTTTGTCACGGTCCCACCGTACAGAAGACGCAGCTGAAAACATGATGACAGAATTGTCTGCGGACACTTGTTAAGCACGTTTGCTTTTTGCATGTCATTCTTCAAACATGTCTACAGACAGTTTTGTGTAATCTATTAGCAGTGCGACAGTGAATTTGCTTCTTTTATTTATTTATGACTGCACAAAAGCTCTCGTGTTGTGCCGGTGGCCCGTTTAAAAAGAACGCGCAGAGCTGAATTTATATAACGGCTCGCTGGAGTGGAGAACACTATTGTCGATATCTACGGCGTTTTTTAAGTGCTGCTATTTGCAGAGCGACGCTTGACCTCCAATCAGCTCCTGAATTTGGGGAACGTGAATGAGACGTTCAAGCTCCATCAGTTGCAATGACGCTACGCAACGAGAACGCAACGCAAAAGTGCTTCCGTCGTCCTTTATGTTACAGCAATATGAATTCTTGCTGGCTCGTCGCCTGGAGATTTTCATCTGGTTTGGCTTTTTTGCCTCGCGCTTTGCCAGACCAGAGGAACGAGCGAGCCGATTGGATGTTGTTTGACATTTATATTCAGGGTTAGGTTGTATAAGACGAAGACCGGCGTTGACTGTTTGACAGAAGACAGCGACGGTTACAAGTCCGGTTACTGACTGGTACCGGCACACCGGAGTAGACTTGGTTTTGCTGGGACGAACACAGGCTCGCCATTTGCTCGCATTCAGTTGCCTTTTTTAAAACGGACCGAAATAAAGAGGCAGAGATGGGTCGTGTGCGCACCATTTTTCATGATGGCCATTTTGAACAAAGGAATAGACAAATGCGAGAAGGTTGGTACTGTCCGATGTTATACGTGGAGGACGTAGGGCGCAGCAGCCAGGGTACCGTGCTTGTCACACGTTTTGTCGATATAATAAAAGCAAAATGTGTATTGGTCTTTTTAAGGCTTTCTTATTTCCAACAAGGTTAAAATACAACTCGAAGAATATCTGTAGTGATGAAAGGAAAATATAACATTCTCTGACGAGTTGTTTAGTAGAATTGTTTTAGAGAGAGCAAAATAATATGCTCTAATTACAGACGACCTTGAAGGGTTCAGAAGGTTTGGCATACTTACTTAGCTTCATGCAAGAATGGTATAAAGTCTTGGCCTTAATTGTGGCACTGTTGTCGTAAGGATTAGGGGGCTCCTCCAAAAGATCTGCATGGGAAAGAATGGAATTGGCGACACCTGGCGTTTCAAAGCATTTAAACAGTCAGACAGTTACAAAGTGACGCATACAGTAATACCCACTTTTATACAGAACGAGAACCCGGTCTTCGATGAGGAAATAGTAGAGGCTATGCACACCTTCGTAGTAAAAAAAAAAAAGAAAGTGTAGTAAAAAAAAAAAAAAACAAATTTTCCAAGACCGTTATTACCCTCCAAATAACGAACCGTTCACTACATTACTTCGTACAACATGGTCTTAAGAAAAAATAATGAACAGGACGATCTGCCACACAGCCTCTCAGCACCTTTGTACATAGTCGCTAGGCAGCACATCGTTTTTGTATATAATCGCCTGCATTTTTGTTCAGTCACCAAGTCTTACAGTAAACTTGTAAATAATCTTATTTATTTATTTATTTATTGCTTTATTTGGCCAAGTTGCTCTGACCTCCGGCTTTTTTAGTACGCTCAACTCTCCTGGGTCGAAATAAAAATTATTATTATTATTATTATTATTATAGATGTACCTGCTAAACCAACATGCATACCTGGTGCGTCTTAGTGGTCATCCGAGTATTTAGTTTAGTGAATATTTTGACGTGCAACAGAAATCCCATTTAAGCAACGTCTGCACACCAGTAAGAGATTGTGGACCAATCGGGTGGAACCCGCCACGAACCTCGTAGGGCGACGCTTTGCCTCGGAGACATCGAGGCGGTTACCATCTCTGTCTAGGTCACGTTCGGAGTACGAATGGGACGGGACCTTTGAGGATGATTTGCAGCTCGTCCGAGAGGACCTCGAACGTGGACACGCTGGACCGGTCCTCGGGAATCTGGTGGCGCTTGTTCCAGGCGCCGCACGCGAACTGGAAGAAGTCCTCGCACGGGTCGGCGCTCTGGTCCATGCCGTTCAGGAGGGACGACGCTGGGAACAGCGAGACACGGTGGGAACTCTTCAAGAACAATCGGACGGCAGGCGGCGGAAGTTGGCCGCAGCCCATTCTCAGAGATCCACTAAGGGTCCCGTTCACAAATGCGGTTTAACCGCATTAGCGATCCGGTTGGGAACGCGGCCGCTTCAAAATTGTTTAGTTTCACGGGCAATCGACGATGAAAAGAAGCGGGTATGCTTCGCGGTGGCGGTTCGAACGTCCGTTTGAATGCAGTATAAAGCCGGGGTTACAATGCTTATGCATCATACAAAATACAGTCTGCATACGGATTCGAACGGGAGTCACCGCGAAATTCGTGCTTCGAATGTCGCGTGGCAATGAGTTCAAGGAGAAACTTGGCACGTGGACATTCTAACCACGGATATTGTGGTGACTCCTGTTTGCAGACTGTCTTTTGTAGTCAGCTGACTACAAGACTACTTTTGTAGTCTGCTGCTGATGAGCTGAGCGTGGGACAGGCAGTTTGGACGAAGATGTTTCCAAGTAGTAAAGGTTGGATTACTGGAGTTGTCGAATCACAGGGGATGTGTAAGTTGGGGAGCACGAATCGTGGTTCCTACACAACTAAGAAAAGACACGATGGCTCTGATACACTCTGGACATCGCGGGATTGTGGCAATGAAAGCATGCGCTCGGAGCTATGTTTGGTGGCCCGGAATATACACTGATATCGAGACAGCAGTTACAGAATGCAGCACCTGTCAGATGCACCGAAAGTGTTCGCCCAAAGAACCTATCCCTGTCTGAACTAGGCCATCAGAGCCATGGGACACCCTTCACGTGGACTTTGCAGGTCCGGTCAATGGTCAGGTCTTCCTGGTTGTGGTGAACGCTTTTACCAAATGGCTCGAAATGCGGGTAGTCCGCAATATGACCTCGACCGAAGTCATTAGGGAAATACGGGCCATTTTTGCAACATTCGGCCTGCCAAGGAAAGTTGTGTCGGACAATGGCGCAGCGCTGGTGTCCGAGGAAATTAGAACGTTTTACCGGAACAACGGCATCCTGGCGGTGACAAGTGCAGCGTACCATCCTGCCACTAATGGACAGGCGGAACGTATGGTACAGGAGCTAAAAATCGCTCTCTCCAAAAGAGGGAAGGAAGAACTAAGGTGTGCGCTTGCAAGGTTTTTGTTTAAACAACATAGCCCCATTCACGTCGCCACGGGCAAAACGCCAGCTTGGCTGATGTATGGAAGGGAGCTTCCATCAGCTTTGGAACGACTAAAGTGTGTTGTGTTTGAAAAACCTGTGAGGGTGGCCGATTCCTCTACCTTTTTTGAAGAACCTGAAAGAACAACCGGTTCCACGGGCCCACATGAGCTGAGCGTGGGACAGGCAGTTTGGACTAAGAAGTTTCCAAGTAGTAAAGGTTGGATTACTGGAGTTGTCGAACGTCAAATGAGCCTACGCTCATGGATGGTCCGCATTGATCAAGGATTGGTGCGCCGTCATCGCAACCATATACGAAAGCGATGGACAAACACCGAGGTGCGAGAAAAAGCGGGCACGTGGCCTCCTGTCTGGGACATCGGGATGGACAGCTCGGCTCCAACGAAGCCACCGTCACACAGCTCTGACAGACAGGCCCAACCAACCAGATCACATCCGGGAGCTGGCGACAAGCCAACGACTTCTCCTCAGGAACCAGTGTCAGCGTCTTCGACGGCTGGCAGTAATCCCGCTTCGGGTGCCCCCCGGGCCACCAGAACCCGACGACCTCCGCAACGCTACGGGTACCACAACTAGTTGGAGGAGGTGTTATGTACTGACTGACAGACTGGCGCTTATCAGCTGGTGGCCACTCGAGGAGCGTGGGCACTGAGCGCTCGAGGCTCGGGGTGCGCGGGCAGACGAACGCCGGGTTCCGAACTGATTAAACCGATTTGACCAGTGGTCTCCTGTGCCCGACTCGATGTAACAGTATGAGCAGTGTGACCCCGCCATGAGGGCTCCGTTCACACATGCTGTGTGCGGTTGGCGTCTCCGGTGCACGTTTGATACAGATTTTCGCCGTTTTTTTTTTTTTTTTTTTTTTTTGGGGGGGGGGGGGGGGCTTGAATTACAGCGCTTGTGCGTGTTTTCTTTTTGTGTTTCGCGAGCGCTGTCTGGTCTCGCGTCTTTCAAAACTTGACCCGTGTTCTTGCTGAGCCACGACCGTGGGCTAACGGTTCGGGTGAGTATAAAGCTTGAAGGTAAAGCACCGAAGCACAGTCGGCGCAGCCTTGGCTCTACGCGCCCATAATTATTCTTGTGTCCAAGAAACAGATAAAGACCCCAAAGAATGTCCAAAAATACCGAAAAAGAATGCGTAAGTCGTAACGCGAAGCCTTTATCGCTTGCATTTCAGCGAAGAGACGGCAAGCCGACTCTCGCTCAAAACCAAATACAACGATCCAGTGACTCAATGCTGTAACACGTTAACAAAACTTTGAGCGACTGCGTGTGACCCAGAAATCGATCAGTGTCTGGAGCTGTATGGTAGGTAATAGAAAAAAAAAAAAAAAACATTATTTTTGATGCATTGGTAATTCCTGTGCACGGCAATTTATCGTCAATTAATTAATAAATAAACTCGAATATGCTCACGACTGCAAATTATTCATGTTTTTTTTCCTAAAAAGTATGCATTATGTTGAAAGAAAAAAGGAGTCTTATTGAAGCCACAGGGGGACATTCTTGTTAAGATACTTAACGAAAACCTTAATTATTGCAGGCTTTTGGAGCCGTACCAATGCATCAACATCGTTTTAAAAATTCCCCTTTTTCCCCCAAATAATGATAAAATGGAATTGCCTACCAAAAGGCACTTTTGATAGCCCGACTCCTGATGTATTCTAGGTCAAGTTAAGAGGACTTTCTGTAAATTAATTTGAATACACTCTGGGCTTACGGGCGGGATAATGCATTTAGCATTGTGCTTGGTATTCACTCTTGCTGGGAACATGACGGGGCGTGCAGTATTGGAAAATCAACCAATAAATAAATAAGTTGGTTTACCACTCTAAAAATTGCAGAAAACTTTTTTTTTTTTAAAGTTTGTTTAATATGTTTTGAAAGCCTTCGCGTTTTGTTCGAAACTCTGTAAGGTTTAAGACCAAGTTTTTACGCAAATGAAGACACGCGGACTCGATCCACGCGCTCGTTCCGCGGAAAGAAGCCCGACGCCCAGAAGGACCAACAAACGAGTGCAAGGACGTCTCCAAAGCGTGCACCGGCTCTCCGGGAGTCCCCCGTGAGCCGTTCACGACAATCCCGTGGCCTGGTGGCTATTGCCCCGGCTCTTCTTATTTTCGGGCTGCATTTGTACGATTCCTCGCGAGTCCTGACTTTGCAAAGTAGGCCGCGGACGGCACGATCTGTCGCCCGCACCACCGCCTTGCCTCGTGCATCCAGCGCGCCGGTGCGGAAAGGGAAAGCGCCGAGATTCAGCAAAGAACGTCGCTCTCCTGGCCTCTTGCTCCTTGCCTCCGCGCTACGTTCTCTTCGTTTACTTTACAGCAGTCTCCGGAGGATGGTGAAGAGCGTTTTATTGTTCTCCAGTTTTTTTATATTATCTTTTTTTTTTATCCCGAAGAAGCCGGTAGGTCTTCTGCTCTGGTCCTCTTTCTCTCCTAAGTCGACGTCTTCCGCTGTTTGGTTTCGTGGAGAGTCCGCAAGAGGTATGGCGTCTCGTATAAAAGGCGGCCGACGTTCTGTTGTCTCTCGCAGAACGTTTCCAAAAGCGTGTTGCTTCAGCTCGTTCCCAGGATAGCAGCTGTCAAGTTCTCGGGTGAGTAGTACGGGATCCCGGCTTTAGTTGCCTAACTGCAACGCGTATGAACGCAAAGTATAGTTTCGGACTATACTCTATTTCACCTTATGATGTACAGCAGGAAAGGCTACAAGCCCGAGCTCCTTACTCTGGGGCACACTTCGGCGGCACAAGCTTTCGTGCATTAAGGGCAGCTGCCAATGCTATGAGCTCGCGCTTCTAGCCTTCGCTGCGGTACAACATAAGGTGAAACGGACTATAGTATTGTCGCTGAAATATTCATAACCATACAAAGGCGAACCTAAATTTTCACCGACTCATTGATCATTACTAAGCTTAAGGCGACTGATTACGCAGTACTTGGGTCTATGCGGAGAGCAAGTTCGTCTGCAAGTTCGTCTGCAAGCTTGTCTGCAAGTAGTAGTAGTAGATTGGGGTGTTGTGGCGCAAAAGCAACTAAGGCTATGATGCGCCAAGAAATGATACTATTGCAGAAGAGGATTTTAGAGAAGAAAGAGCTTTAGTAGCATGGTAATTTGAAGAATGTATAAAATAAGAGTAGGACCTTACATTATAAATAATGCTACAATTTGTGTAAAAGATCAATACTTTTTTAAAAACTTAAAATCCTGGGTGGGTGGGAGTAGTGGCCCATTTCCAAGTAACACACATAGGTGTAAAGGGACATGCTCTTTGTACAGTTGGGAAAAGTAGTGGAGGCGTTTTTCATCATAAGCAGGGCATTCGATAAGGATATGTAAGACACTCAACGGTTCCTCGCAGTGTTCACATTCAGGAGGGTCCTCCCCACGTAAGGGGTGTCATCTGCAAGTTCGTCACAGGGGCCGCGATGATGTCAGAACGCCAAGCTCTTATTGGCTGATTAAAAACAAAATAGGGGGTAAACCTCAAGGCATCTAGTGTTCATGTCTACCAACTATCTTTCCAATCAAAGCCAATCAGAACTCGGCGTCGTTCTGACGTCACCACAACCCCTGCGCAAGAGGCAGACGACTTGCTCTACGAGTTTAGGAAACGCAGGGCGTGGATTACTATGCTCCCGCTCGTTGCTTTGTGATTGGCTCTTCGACGTTCTTATCGAGCAATACCGCAATTTCATTGGCTGTTGAGCTGACGATAAGACGCTCTGGACCCGCCACGCCCATGATAAAATACCGAATCGGTTTCCGAAGGGGTAAAAAAAAGTAGCTGTCTCACTTTAAAAATTTCACGGACAGAAATTACGGTTTTTACTACTTACTTTCATAGGCTAGTTCTCTCGTGCCCATCTAAGTTACATACAAAGTTAGTAAAATTCGAACTTCATGCCCCGACGTTACATTTTCTGTTCCATGGCATGTTGACCGTAGGAACAAAAATGTTTCAAATGTTTCAGTGGAGAAACAAATAGGAACCGATACGATGACAGGTCCAAACTCTAAGCACGCCCTAGGGGGATCGGTGGCCGAGTGGTCTAGCGAACACCAGCTCGGAGCACATGGAGTGAAAGCTCCCGCTACAGAACCCAGGGACCCTGGGTTCAATCCCCACCCCTGCCCGTTTCGATCTGGATGAGCATCGCACCGGCGTGCGGTCGTGTATCACTACTGCGTCGCGCACGTCAAAGATTCCAGGCTAGCGGCTGTACTGCACTGGATAAATTGCTCATCTACAGCTGAGAGACAAGTCGCTCGTTGAAGGTACACTAACTTCGAGGCTGTGTAAACATACCCACTACTAATTTGTTTTTCAAAGCACGTCGTTCATGTTTCCGAATTATCGCAATGACAGGCGGCCATTTCTATATATGTTAGATCACGAGCGCATCCCTGTGTATGGTCGAGGACGTCTTGATGCCGCCTTCTCCCGTCACTGCTTTGCTTCCCCCAGTGAGAACTTTATTTAGTCACTATCGTGACATGAGGCTTTTGAGGGACTTAACTTGCCTGTGATTATATTTTTATTAGTGATGAGAACCATACATCGTGGACACTCTAACCTGTCTGATTTGCATAGAAACCTAAACGTGAGTTCTCTCGATTAAAACACCATTCTAAAAATGCTCAACTTTGTTTCTACTAAGATTTTTTCAGTTTCTATGGGCTGTGCACTATTGCACCTTGCATAGTACCTTGGCTATTTATAAGCAATTAATAGTTAAAATAAAAGTTACACTTCAAGGGAAAGACAAGAAACAAACAACGGAATAAAGACGACGCACTATGTTAGGTGAGAATCGTGGCCTTTCTCGGTATTGATGTTCTTATACATTCCGTCTCTTATAGTTTTTTTTTAATTTTTATTCTTGGCACGTTTTGTTTTGCCTATAAAGATAATTTATGCTAAACATAAATTATACCACAGTAAAATTTAGTGTTGGTCAAAAAAGTGTGTCCAGTGAAATATGCAAGGCACATAGAAATAGGTGCGGTTAGTTCCGCGCTACGTCTGAGAAGCAGATATGACTTTGCTGAGCCAAATGTTTGCGTTTTCCAAAGTCACACGCTGCAGTTAATCAGGCTACTGCTTTCTCAGTAAACAAAGGAGGTGTCAGCCTCTTAGTGGTATTCTAGCCGTTCAGTGCCCCGCGGTTTAGAACGGTCTATTTTCCGCTAGAAAGAACTGTTTAGTCAGAAGAGATCTGCTTCCTTTACTTTTTTCTTGTTATGAGGATATGTATATATTTCACGGAATGGCTGTTTTCCCGTTGCAAGATCTAGTTAACAGAAAACTTATCATTGCACCACACGGTGCAGAAAAGATCCCCCCCCCCCCCTTTTTTTGTTCCTCAGAAGGTTATAGCTGACTTAACACTGAGCCACTTTTTAGAATCAAGACTAGTGAAGTTTACGATAAAGAAAGAGGGACATTTAAGACAAACAGACAAGACAAGCTTTCTGTCTTGTCTGTTTGTCTTAAATGTCCCTCTTTCTTTATCGTAAATTAATAACCAACACGCTCAACCATCTGCACTAGTGAAGTTGTTTCCCAAGTTCTGCTACAGGTTTCGCCGGAGATCGCATTTCACATGTATTTGCCTATTTAAACTTTCAAACTGACACCTTTTGTATGAGGTATATCGCCCATAAAAAAAGGAGTGCGAGTGTAGCAATATTTTTTTATAACCTTAACAATCCCGCTTCTCTTTTGAGTTTCTTATCTGCAGAAAATAGTGAATTGTGAGTAAAAAAATCGCATTGAAGGAAAACGAAACGCTGGACAACAATATACGAGGCGTGATAAAAAAGTTCCAAGACTGATTTTGTATCGTAAAAAGAGAGGGCAGCACAGGGATGCGCTCGCAGCAGTCGAAGGCAGGGAACTTACTACGTCATTATGCCGAACGGCGTCGCTCTTTGAACATTTGGAACTGCACTACACGAGTTTGTTTGACCACGTGCTCGAGCATAATGGCAATCTCTCCTTAGACTGCAAACCAAGGCGAGAGCGAACTTCAATTTCACGTCAAACTTGGCAACTTTGAAACAGAAACCTCTGAAATGATTTGGAAGGCTATGTCAAAAAGTAGTGAGGTGTGCGAGGTGTTTTGAGTGGCACTCGCGCCTCAAGAATGGCAGAACATCACTGAAGTCAAGGACAGGTCGGATAAGGTCGCTCTACCGCTCTTCGTCTTCCAGCGATGTTCTGCCGTTCCTGAAGCGCGAGTGCCGCTTAAAACACCTCGCAAAATTCACTGCTTTTAGACGCAAGCATGCTTAATCATTTCAAAGGTTTCTGTTTTATATTTGCCGAGTTTGACGCAGAATTGATGATCGCTCTAGCTCTGGTTTGCAGTCTATCGTGAAATTGCCATTGTGACCGTGTGCGTGCTCACAAAAATCTCGTGTAGCGCAGATCCCAATGTTCGCAGACCGCCATCCTTTGGTATAACGGGACACGATGGTCGCTTTTCTCGACCGCTGCACAGGCATCACTTTGCTGCCATCTCTGTTTACGCTACCAAATCAGTCCCGGAGCTTCTTGATCCCACCTCGTACATTACTAAACCTTGACTGTGTGGACTGCCGACGATTTAAATTTTTGGTTGGCTTCATACTCAACTGAGTGCTTGCATAGTCCTCGCTGCTTCATGGTTTACAATGCATCCCGCTTAGTTAGATACCTGCGAACTATCGTGTGGTATTGCACGTGACCTCGTTTTGGAGAATGTGAGGTTCATCCGGCCTTAAATCACAAGTGCGAGTTCGACCAACTGTCCGACTGAAACAAATCATTGTACACCATACGCTCTTTTAGGTGTGATTTGCTTTTCGCGTGCCAAAAATAACACCTCCATGTATCTCTTATTCTTCTCAGACATTTTTCAGACGAGCATTTCCGGAGCACCATGAAAACCACCATCCTTTTGGGTGCGTATAAACGCGAATGTGAATCTCAACCACTTACGTCAGCGGTTTTCATATTGTTCTTTGAGATTTGACAGATGAGTCAGCGTGCTCTCCAATCCCCAAGCTGTTCCTGTTAAATCCGAACTTTGTGATTGATCATGCCGCTTTCCCTCCTTTACTTTAAAGTGTCGGACAACTACGGCACAGTGGCCTCATTTGGCAGGTTTCATACAAAAATCTTATATATGACTATATAAACAACAATTAAAAAGATGAGGCCATATTTGGCCATATATACTGTATAAGGAGGCCATATATGACCTTACTTGGCCAGTCCTTGATATGGCTTATATATGGCATTTCAATGCAAGGTACGACGCCTTTCCATATCTGGGAAGGCAGGTTGTAGATATTGCGACAGGTTATTAGTCTGTCTCGTTAATATTTACGATCAATCGGTCCACGTGAGCTCCTTGTGTTCCCTTTGATAGGATGCTAAATGTTCGGCCTCAATCGAGGCGAGCTGTTCGCACCCAGTCTCGAACTGGCCGCCCTACTTCGCCACTGTACACGAGCAGAATACAGCTACTGTACCCGTTTTCACCTCAAGAAAAAAAAAAGGACGTTTTGCTCAATGTTCATAGGCGGCGCGAAGTAGTTCTTACAAGATTTGGCTATCGGAGGCAGAAGCGATGCTTTTGTCGCTTGAAACGTGTACTTCTTGATAAGGTAACATATATCTAATCTAAAATGCACCTACATTCTACACCTACACCTCCTCAGCATAAAGAGGGAAACTAGTAAAGCTCCGTGAGAAGCCGGACTTTTTTTACTATTGTTCTTGAGGTGAAAACGAGTATAGACTACTTCTAGTGGCTTTATGTCCAAGAGTAACTCTTAACAGTTACAAATTGCAGCTGTAGGGCTGGTGTTCTAAACGCTTTCGTTTTTTTAGAGCGCAGCTCTTAGACGCCCGTTTCCGACTTGAGCGGCGTCGCCGTCGCCATCGCCGTCGGCGTAACCGCGCATTGCATTATGAACGTTTCCCATAATGACGTCACACGTGACGTCACGAGGGCCACTAGGGTCACCAGTGACGTCACGAGTGTAACGACTGACGTCACGAGGGAGGAGGAAGGGAGGGAGGAAGGAAGGGAGGAGGAGGGGAGGAGAATGAGAGGAGGAGAGGAGGCGGGAAGAGGAGGAGAGGCTACAAAGGAGGAGGAGCATACCCTCCTCTCCGTACCCTTCCCTCCTCCTCCTCAAGAGCTGCGCTCTAATTCGGCATTACAGGGAATTGAATTGTAAGCGTCTTTAATTTTTTTTTTAAATTTGATTTAATGTTTATTCTAGCTCTCGTCGGCGTCGCAGCAGCTGTACCCTATATGACGCGGGTAAGCAATGGTTCTCTAAATAGGTAGACAATGTTCGCTAACAAAAAGTCCGAATGCCCTTGCTCACCGCAAGCTTGGTGTCGCGCTTCCCCAACACCTCCTAGAAAGCTGTAGCGCCGGATTTGTTTTGTTTTTTAAATCACCTACCGAAGGTCAACTCGCAGGACAAATTGAACACGAGCGCCCATGTGAGCATTTGGCTCGGACTTATAGGGTTTAACTGATTTAACAAGAGTCACAGTCGAACGCTGATACAGCGCTCGTGTCCGATTTGCGCCCTGCGTCGTCCTCGGACAGGTAACAAGAGAATTCGGCGCTACGGCCTTTCTACCAAGACGCTGCTGGCTTGCCACGACTCGGAGTCCCATTGATGCATGACTACGGTGCCTGGAACGCGTCCTCAATCGGTGTGTTTAGCGTCTTATCCCTCCGATACATCGAAGGTTGTCTCGAAGAACGGTGTCACGCGGAAGTCGGTGTGCCACGTCGTCGGGTGTCGCGATCCTGACGTTTGGCGCTAGAAGTCCCGGCTCAAAGCTCGGGCGAACGCGAGTGTCGCTGTCATCGCGGAGTTCTAACTCCTGGATGCCGAAGGTTCTGTGGAATGCGTCTAGCTGGAGAGCGCCCTGCAGCAGAACAGGCGTCTGACACAGCCACCGCAGCTGCTGGGATACCGCCAGGATCGCTGCCGGAGACAGTGTGACACTTTTATGACGTTATCAGGCGGAAATCGAGGGACCACTTTTTTTTTTTAATCGCGGTAAACACACTAGTCGAAGACGCGTCACAGGCCAACGCCATAAGCGTGGCATCTCCAACTGTCCTTGACTCGCGGTTGCAGCCGAGGCGGGCCGCGTACGAGCTTCCCGACGGCGTGGAGTTCGTCGTGGGCGGCGTCCAGACGAGCTTCCAGTGCCGGCGCAGCGGCTACTTCGCCGACGTCGACAACAACTGCCAACTCTTCCACGTCTGCAACGAGGTCTTCAAGGACGACGGCAGCTTGGAGCTCCAGCAGTACAGCTTCTTCTGCGGCAACCAGACCGTGTTCAACCAGCTGAGCCTGACGTGCTCCTTCCCCGAAGAGTCCGTGCCGTGCAGCAATGCGCCGGACTTCTTCTACATCAACGACAACCTGGGACGCGAGGACACGCTGCTGCACAGCGACGACGACCTGCAGCGAGCCGCGCCGCTCATTCCCGGCTTCCGGCAGACGCCCTACGCTGCGGCGTCTAACCGCATCGAGGTCAAGGACACGCACGCCCACCGGGGTCTTGAGAACTAAGTTCTGGTCATTGGAGAGAGCGCCGTATCACTCTAGTCGCTGACAGAATGCGAACGACGGGGAACCTCTTTCGGGTGCCCGTCCTCCAGCACGCACTGGTTGCCTTTCGACGTAACCATGGCTGCGCGTGAATTCGCTCGACGCTCACGAGACGAAGAAGGGTTATAGAAGGCAGGAAGCTTGCGCTGGAGGAGGTACACCTGACAAGCCCCTTGTCGTTCTAACCCTGTCGGTGACTAAGAAACCTGTTCGTTGAGAACGCAAGCGGTAGCTGCGCTGCGCAATGGTGTCCGATTTACCACATGGCGCTCCCTGATCTGAGGAGCTGTACGCTCTGTGTTTTCTTTGGCGACACCTGACATCGGGGTAAAATCTAGGAGCCGCGCTCATGTCGCAGCATTTCCCCAGTGTTTACTTACCCGTTCTTTTACCCCGGTCTCGGGTATCATCGGGGGAATGACCAGGAGATGCCGTTATGATAATTGGCCGTTGCGCAGCATGGTGGGCGTGCACGAAGAGTCTAACTATATACGTCGGTACGGTCCAACTTGGCTGGTTGGACTCGCCAGATGGCTTCGTGGTGCTAGGATATTCATGAGGACTAAAATCGCTCGCTTTATTTAAAGCGACCTTTGACCTGATCAAAATTTAACGCGCAATAGTTCGATGTTCTACCGGGCTCATTCGAAAATTGAGAATGCGCGCCTTGCACTTCATACGAAAGAACGTGCAACAAATATACAATGCAATGACTCTTTGGATGACGGAAGCTGAAGTCAAGTACACGGCGCACCTTATATTGTATACAAAAAAAGTAGTGGCAGTCTAGCATTTTTACAGCATTTTTACAGGATTTTCAAAAATTAGACTGCTGCAAGGAAATTAACTGCTGAAGTCAGAGGGCGGGGGGATTAATTCCGATAAAAACAATAGATTCAAGACTTCGTAAGTCATTATAGCAAAAAAGAAAAACAAGAAAGAAGGCAGATTTAGAAGAAAAGGACAACCCGGGCTTACCCTTGACAGAAGCCTGGGAAAGAGAGGATTTTCGCTAAACTTTATTTATGTCCTGGGACATATCACTGTTTAGCAATATTTTTTTTTGTCCTCTTCTAACCCCACTTTGATCAAGGGTATCGCAAAGCTTCAACTTATTTCTCGAAGGTGTCTACGTGGCAATATGTTGATAAAGCTACACCAAACAAATAATCAAAAATCTCCCTTCTCAGTTTTCTAACATTTTAGAAAATCGTTCCAATGCGACGCAAAAGTAGAAGGTCGAGAAACTTCTTTGAAAGTCCTTTTGTCATCTGCTAGCAATCTGAAGACAGAATGTCGTGTTGGCGCTTCCTACTCGGCGGAAGGTAGTAAGGGGGACGGGGGGGGGGGGGGGGGGTGCAGGGGGAGGGGAGTATGGTGACCGAGTGTGTGAGTGTGTTACGGTGTTCTGCAGCTCCAAGCACGTGGGGCGAAAGTTTGCGCCGCTGCAGAACCCGAACCGTACTTGTGGGAGGTGTCGATTTTCATGTTTGTTGTCATTCACAGCTGCAGGATGAACCTGGGAAAGGCTCATGTGGTTCATTCGTAATAAAAATACTTAATTGTTTACATGTTATCTCTTTGCGCTCTTTGATTTATTCTCTTCCCCAGCCCCCCTCCCCCTCCCCCCCCCACACACACAAAAACAAAACAGTGAAAATAAATTGAATTTGAATTCAAGCCTGAACTTCAAGACTGTTTTTGGACCTGCTCTTAATTACACTCACATGTAGAAATACTATACCAGTCCAGGTCTCCAGATGTACTCCCTCATTTGCCTACTTTTGCCAAGACGTGAGCCGAACCGAAAACGCCGAATTAGAGCGCAGCTCTTGAGGAGGAGGGGAAGGCACGGGGGGGGGGGGGGGGGGGGTCACGTGACCTCGAGGGGTGGGGGCGGAGAAAATTTTCTGCTAAATTTAGCGGGGAAAATTTTCCGCTAGATTTAGCGGGAAAATTTTCCGATAGATTTAGCGGGGAAAATTTTCCGCTAGATTTAGCGGGGAAAATTTTCCGCTAGATTTAGCGTGAAAATTTTTCCGCTAGATTTAACGGGAAAATTTTTCCGCTAAATTTAGCGGGGAAAATTTTCCGCTAAATTTAGCGGGGAAATTTACCCATCATGCACCGCGCGGTTACGCCGACGGCGACGCCGCTCAAGCCGGAAACGGGCGCCTAAGAGCTGCGCTCTAAAAAGAAAGCGAAGAAACTAGAAAGAAAAATTTTGATAGAGTTAGGTAGACAACAAACATGCCAACAAGCAGCTATCGGAGCCCTCAAATCCGCCGGTCAAAGCGATGATCTATAGGTTGTCATCCGGAACTGGTGAATCGTGCTTTTCGGTCTGCAAATATAAACCCCGCGTCGACGAAAACAGCTCAGAGTCTATCCGAATGTAGCGCTAGAGGTTGGAATAAGGAGCCAAAGTTTCAAATTCAAAACATAAAGAGACCATTATACGTTTTCTAGAATTCGGTGAATATACTGTGTTTAGACGTTACCAATAAAGTTCACAATGGGCCAATTCCACGTCAGGCAACATAATCCTAAAATCGACAACATAACGGATTCAGCTTAAACATTTGTACGCATTTTTGGCACGATGTGAAACTGCTTTTCAGAATATGCAGGGTGTTTGCTCTTTTAATTCGAACAGACTTATTTTTAAGAAATCTGCCAAAAGTAAACTAATGCATTCGACGCTGGTGAGTTATACCTCCAGGGGGACATACTGTAAAGGGATAGTCCTCACGGTAAGTCGGATTATTAACTAAAATTTGCGTCATCGAAAACGACTCAATCCATCAACTTTAGAAAGATTTGACGCAGATGGGAATCGCGGGGGTGCGCCAAATCTATCAATCGTGCAACAGACACAGGGCTAGCGGTATTAGAACGCGGATGCTACGATTAGCATCCGCGTTTTGGCACCGCTAGCCTTGTGCCTGCTGCACGAGGGGTAGCATCGGCGCACTCTTGCACTTCCCATGTGCGACAAATCTTTAAAAAAATTGACTGATTCAGCGATTAACGATGGCGCTCAGCAAGTTTCTAATTGAATCCACAGTTTATTTTCGTCAATTAAAACTTAATTAACTCATTTTAGTTAATAATCCGAATTATCGTGAGGGTTATCCCCCTACATTATGTCTCCCTGGTGGTATAACTCACCTGCACAAACTGCGCATGTATTACAATTAAATACCGCGCATTTTCGCTATGAATGTTTTATAAATGACTCGCATTGACATCACATCAGCGGTAATTTGGGCTGGCCTCGCTGCTTAGCCCGTACCTTCCACAGCGTACAATTAGCGCCACCTAGTGTTTTGCTCTGCGCAAGAACATGAATGACCATCAAAAAAGTGCGATGACGCCACGTGACAACCATGCATTCCTTCGTGTACACCTTGACTACGGCGAATAATATGTCCCAAGGGGTACGAGGCACTATTTTTTTTATTAAACATTCGAAACGAGACTATCAATACAACACTGCATGCATTGCACGCTCAAAGTGAGACGCTCCCTCTCTTGTATTTTTCGCTCCGTCTCCCTAGCGAAGTAAGAAACCGAGTAAAGAGTATTTACGAAAGAGCGGCACCCTCTCCTTAAGGAGAAGAACACTAGCCGAGGCACCCAGTGGAGGGACCCTCGGTTTACGCACAGGGAGAAGTAGCTGGGAGGCAATAGCTATAAGGAAAAAAAGAACAAACACGACTCTGCAGTCGATCGACGGGAAGCGAATGTCGTAACCGCGGGCCCCTCTCATTTCCGTTCAGCAGCGGACAGACGTTCTGTTCTCGGCCTGTTTGGGGAGCACCATCACGTAGCAGCTCCCCTCCATACTCCGCTTCACCTTAGGATGAACCGCCGAAGACGCCACGAGCCATCCAAGCCAATCTAATGCCGTGCAAGTGTCACGTGGCTTTCGCGAGGGGCGCAGCGACGCGAGGGGGGCATAGTCACGCGACAGAGTGTACAACTCGCTTTCTTCCCGTTCGAGCTCTTCGCGCCGTGGAAGCATAGCGTAAGCTGTCGCGTATCGGCGGATCCAACCAGATCCACTCCTAACCTGTTGCGAGCTTTTTTCCTTCCCCGTTGCTGGATTGTTTTCTCTTCTGCTCGTTCTCTGCCGGATGGAGCTCATTTCTGGGGAGGTGTCGAAACCAGCGAAAGGAGCGAGTCCAGGGGGACTGCTGTGGCTAGCGCTCGGGGAAGTTTTTGTAGACCGCTTTTCCCTTTCCGCTACGCTGCCCGCACCGAAAACGATCCGGATTTCGAAGCGGGGTGCGGATCGAGCGTTGAGGGACAGAGCAAACGATCGGCCGCCCGATCTCCGTGTCGTACACCTTCAAACTGTCCGTTTAATGTGCCCGAGTCAAATCCTGCAGCCACCCCTGAAAGAGAGAGGGTGCACAACTCTCTTTTTCGGGAGCACCCCCCCCCCCCCCCCCTCTCCGCCCCTCTTGTGTACGGAGCCTACTGGTACAGACAGAGGCTCACCGGGCTCAAATTTATGAGTCAGCCTGTCTTCAAGACTCCAGCACACTGAACGAACAATCTCTCAATGCCTCGTGTGACTGTCGTGGATCACAGTGTGTGCCTTAGTTTCGCATACTTTATTAAACGATATGGGAACGGACCTCTCAATATGATGCACACCGATTTTATTTTGTTGCAATACCCCGAAAGATTGTTAGTGTTACTATTATGACAGGCTACAGCTCAAAGTAAAAGTGATCCCTCTGAGTTTGTAGGCAGCGTAGGAACCTAATGCAGGCTCGAATTTTTAAGTGTTATGGAAATGGATGACAAGAGTCACGATAAGGTATTCAATGTAGAAATCATAGTCCCACGACTATGATTCTTTTTCTCCATTCTTACGATGGAAGCAACTCTCGCTTTATGTGAGGCATCTTCTGTGTGGGGTACCGCGGAAGCATATCTGAGCAACTGTCGAAGGCACGTGACTCTGACAGTTGATCAGCTGGACGTCCATGGTTGGCGCCCAGCTGATACTCGGTGCTATCAAAGTTCCGTAAGTTGGCAGAAGGGAAACATGGGAGGCGCTCAGTCCCTGAGCGTCCGCCTCCGTTTGGACTGTCATCGTCCGCGTAACTAAGCTCCAACGTGACGAGATCGCGAAAGCAGTACTTAGGATTGTAACTCATATTGGGAAAGTACCGCAACTTAAAAAAGAATTAAATTACAACTAACATTACCCTCAGGCGCAAGTAATAAACTATACAGTTAAAAATTACCGAAAACAATTGAGTTACATTTTTCTTAGTTGAATTGTTGTCTAAATATAGTTCGAGGCCCGTACGCCAGCTCATTGTTTACATCAAAACATTTTTGTCTATTTGAAACTGTGTACCCTGTGCATGGTCAAAAACCTTTCATTTTGTCTTCGGGAAATAATGCGTACCAAAGCCAACGTCACTGCCTTTACGAGACGTCAGAGACATGCGTTACAAACGCTGGGGACGGTTCATGATGAATCTCCAAAGCTCAAAACTGACTAAAAAGGTGGACTAGAGTCACCAAATTCGGTGTACGCTTCGGAGTAGCGGCACCTCACTCATCTTTGTGTTGCTAGCTATTTCAAACTGTCTGAAATCGCACGAAACGCTTTTCCGTCCTAAAAAAAAAAAAAAAAAAAAATATGAAACTTTCCGTGACAGAACAAAACAATAGGGAGTTTTAGGAAACCGTTTGTGCACATCCGATACGGTACGGTGGGCATTCCGGTACGCACTGCGCATGCGCTGCCACAGAAGACTCGCATATGCGCAGTTCGTATACCGGATGCCCCATCGTACCGTATCGGGTGTGCAAAAAGGGTTCCCTAAAACTCCCTACTCACTGGTGCGTTCAGCGTCCCATTCCGCCCAAGCATCGAAAGTAGTCCCCATGGGGCAACAAATGACGCCACAAGAGCCGGAGTGTCATGCTGTCGGATGCCGCGATCCTGGCGGTTGGTCGTAGAAATGCCGGGGAAAAGCCGAAGCGAACGCGAGTGTCGCTGCCGTCGCGGCGTCCCAACTCCTGGCTGCCGTAGCTTTCGTCGTGGACTGTGAAGCAGACTTAGGTAAGTCACTTTTACAAAGCACTTAGTTACAGTTACATATAGTTTGTCAAAAACGTATTTAGCTTACAATTGCTTAAAAATAAAAGTAGCGCGTTACAGTTATAGTTACTTCGTGATAGCAACTTCGTTACTTTCAAGATACATTCGTTTTTTTTTAATTAACTATAAAGACATCGATGACGACACACAATGATTACGCTTTATATTTATTTGAAACTCTCAGAAAACTCTATTTTTCACTTCTTGAGATATAAATTATTACCGTCGGACGACTTTATTGAACCAAAGCATTTGCTGCTTGAATACAAGATGGTCTAAATAATAAATTATTCAGTTCATGCTGTAACGCACCAGCAACTCTTTCTCAAAGATCACTTAACTTCCTCTTTTTTATTTATTACAACAAAGCTGTATATGGATATGGGTTCCATGCATTTTTTGGTATCCGTGTGCAAAAAAGTCAGAAATTGCATGTAAAAGCGTTACATTGTATGGAAATGCATATACGCCTTGTCACCCCGATACGCATTTTGATAAGGAAAGACGTCGAAACGTGTGATAATCGAGATAAATCCGAGAACAATGGGCCTTCTGCTCGAGTCGGGTGACGTCACTGCTTTACATATAAAAGCAGCAGCTGCTGAGCAGGGCCTTCCATTGTGTGCTGCCAACACCTCCTAGACAGCAAAGCCTGCGCGTTACGTCACATGATGCCACATGACGTCACGTCCGGCACGGGCGCTGATTGGATGCCAGTGCCGCGTCAGCGTTATTGTGGGGCTCGTTTCCTATCATAGTCCCACGCGAACGCTGCCGCGGCACTCGCATTCAATCAGCGCCCGTGCGGGACACCCGGACGTGACGTCATGTGACGTAACGCGCAGGCTTTAAAGCTGTCTAGGAGGTGTTGCTAAAGCTGTTGCCATGGGAAGGCCACGTATATTTAGGACTCTCGAAGAGCAACGTGACTATGACTGGCGCCATCGGTCATGTATAGATTTAGCTTCAGCAAAAAATCTCATGAAAGTTGTAATGATACCCATTAGTGTATATCATAGGGATCACAAAGCAATCATAAATACCGCTTCAAAATGATGTATATATACTGTAAATAAACATTTGGTGAAGTGCTTTTGTGTGTCCGTTGGTGAATCATTTGTGGTGGTGCTCTACAGCTTTGCTGGCCAACCACCTTCACAGAAAGAAATGGCTCCATTTTTTTTTATGCTGAACACATTCCAGCCCTTGCTAATGAGGCGCTCTATGGGTGCGCTGGACCGCAGTGCAGTATTCAGGCGCAAACAATCTTTTCTTGACCGTCGTACCGGCGTGCGGTCGTGTATCACTACTGCGTGTTGGACATTAAGGACTTCAGGCTAGCGGTTGTACTACAGTGGCTAAATTGCTAATTAACAACTGAGACACAAGTCGCCCGTTGTGATAGATTAACCTCAGGCTGTATAAACATACACACAAAAACACGAACTTTCCTCATGATGGGAAAGTTATTGAGGCCGTAGAGCGCTGTCAAGGTGTCAGCCTTCAATCGTTCCGTCTCCATACATAGCGGTAGTGTCCAGAAATGAAAGTCGAAAGTCACCCCGAGGTGCTTGCGAAGGTTGGAGGAAGATGACCTCCCGGCTGCGTATATGTATGGAGTGTTTGCAGTGAGCAGTGAAGTTATTGCCATTATATTCGACAAGGTCAAAAGTGCAGTTCATAGCCGGGCCACAGTAACACCCGGTGTAGCACGATTGCCTCGCGTGCTCAATCCCTGTTGCAAAAGCCCCACGTCATTAGCCCCACGTTAAAAAAAAGCAAAAACGTTTAATTACTTTGTTCCGAATTCCCCGCATTCCAAAGGCCCCATCTTCACTGTCCCCGTCCCACCCTCTTCGCGCTTCAACCAGCATTGTTCCATGTCTCAACCTAATTAATCTTTTTGAGGCTCTACAAAGGGAATTTTAAGTAAAAGAACAACAAAATAAGGTTAACTGCCAATTGGATAAATCTGCATCACCAGCGATGCACTTCGCTGTCATAAAGGTAGACTCAGACGCAGAATTATGCGGAGAGCAAGTCGTCTGCTTTTTGCGCAGGAGGTGCGGTGACGTCAGAATGACGCCGAGCTCTGATTGGCTTTGATTGAAAGAATAGGGGGTATAGACATCAATGCTAGAAGCCTTGAAATCTACCCACTATCTTTTTTTTTTTTTTTTTCAATCAGCCAATAAGAGCTTGGCGTTCTGACATAATCGTAACACCTATGCAAGAAGCAGACGAACTTGCGCTCCGCATACACTTTGTCTACCTATACCCGTTTTCACCTCAAGAACCGTACACTCTTAGAAAAAAGGGGATCAAAAGGAGGTAACAGACCGCCTTTACCACCCTCCTCCCGGCCAGGGGGGAAGCGCGCCCCTTGTTACCTCCTCAGGTGCCGCAGATATGAAGAATGCGGTGCTACCAGGTGAAGTTCGCCGCGAAGGGGCACCCAGGAGTCAAGCATTACCTCCCAGAGGGTGCACCTGTTTTGCACTGCCAAAGCCTGGGCGCTGCGATTGGCTGAGGAAAGGCGCAAACGAGTTCGCTAATTGGTCTCCTCGTATGACACGTGATTCTTCGCGCATGCGTGGGAGAGCGCCTGCCCGGTCGACCGGGAGCGTCGGTGGCGTCGTCGCCTTCGGTCTTTCTTCTCGAACGTTCGACGGACGCGTCCCAGCGCAGGAACGTTCCTTATTGTTCTGTTCGGCTCAGTCTCTTCTTACGAGGTCACCGAGAGCGCTGCATTGACTTCAGGCGAAGATCCAAGTCGTGTGCACCGTATGCAGGTAAGGAAATGTTCTGCGCGGGCGGCAGTTGGCGTTGGTTATGACCGCCCGGGAAGACGACCCCCGTCTTCCTTAGACAAAGGGTTGGCGGACATGTTGGCGCGTCTGAAGGCGTCGAGCGTTCGATAAAATTAGTGTGTGGCGCGAACGCAAACACGGTTTAGACCATCGAAGTTCATAAAGAGCAAGAACAGGAATGACTGTCGCTTGCACTAGCGCATATTTGGAAGGTTGACATACTCTAACCAGTGGCGTAGCCAGCAGCTTTTCCCGGTGTATGCGTGTGCGGGTGGAGGAAGGGGGAGAGCGGCGGTTCGGCGAGCCGAGCGGCCGGGCGACAAGACGCCTTTTGAATTGGGGGTCGCCTACGTTTAAGGCGTGAGGGGTATGAGGTTTTTTCTTTTTGGAGCCGTTGGTGTGTCGCGTTCGGACGTTAAATTGAGCATTTGATCAAATATTTGAAAATCTCAAAAGATTTTTTTTTTCGCAGAGCAGTAGTTGATCAGGCATTCATTGACGGCACCGGCCAACCGGCGCGATTAATTCTGAACGTCGTTGATTTTTGTAAAAGTCAGTGTTAAACACTAATTTTTATTATCAACGTTTTTTTTTTTTTTTTTTTAATTTAGCGATGTTTAATAAATAGTTTGGTAAAATCTCACGTTACCTTGAAATACCGAATATAAATGTCTGAGCTAATTATTCGTGCGCTTCGCAAACATTAATAGTAGTATATTACGGAATAAGGTCATGAAGTTGTTACAGGCAGCGAGGCTAGCAGTTATATTGTCTTGGCATTTTATTTGCCTGTGATCAGGCGTTTCTAAAACTCTGATCATTTAGTAGGCGAGTTAGATATAACTCAAGTTTGCATTATTTGAAGTTGATTGAATATACTTTTTTCGTCCTGCGGCAACGTTGTAGGGTGATTTCGTCGAGGGTACTGGATGGCTGCTACCTTGGACTCATCTCGTGACAGTTCTTAACACTGCTTACTGCAGGTAAGCGGAGTCCGATATTTTATTTTGATTTTCTTGTTCCCATTTGTGCACTTGAAATGGAGCTCTTGATTTTTATGTTGATTTTGTGTGTCTGCTGTTCGTTCATTTCCGAGAGAAAATTGAGTGTATACTTCGAGTAAATAAATTAGGGTAAGACACACATGGCGCTTGAGTGTGTCTTTTTCGGTGTTATTTTTTTGTGTGTTTTCGTGCTTGTGTGATGTTCTTCTCATGTCTAAATAAAACATAGATTTAATTTTAAAGTTTATTCTGGCAAATTACTTCGGCAAAAAAAAAAATTACATATTTGCCGAAGTTCGACATTCGGCAGTTAGAAATTATTCGTACGCTTCGCAAACATTAATAGTAGTATATTACTGAATAAGGTCATTAAGTTATTGCCGGCAGAGAGACTAGCAAGTATATTGTCTTGGCTTTTTTTTTTGCGTGCGATCAGGCATTTTTTAAAGCTGATCATGCAATAGGCGAGTCAGATGGCTAAGTTTGCATTATTTGAAGTTGATTGAATATATTTCTTTCTTACTGCGTCAACGTTGTAGGGTGATTTCGTCGAGGGTACTGGATGCCTGCTACCTTGGAAGCAACTGCAGGTAAGCGTAGTCAGATATTTTATTTTGATGTTCTTGTTCGCATATTGGGCACTTGAAATGAGGTTCTTGATTTTTATCTTTTCTTTTTGTGTGTGGTGTTCGTTCATTTTCCAGAGGAAATTGAGGGTATACTTCGAGTAAATAAATTAGAGTAAGACACACAAGGCGCTTGAGTGTGTCTTTTTCGGTGTGTTCTTTTTCTGTGTTTTTGTCCTTGTGTGCTGTTCTTCTCATGTCTAAATAAAACATAAATTCAATTTTAATCTGGCAGAGCACTTCGGCAAAAATATTTGCATATTTGCCAAAGTTCGGCAGTTAGGTTTGGCGGTCATAGGGATCTGCTGTGGTGCTGAGTAGCTAATGTGGTGTAGCGCTCTGTGGTGTATGTCCTTCCTCTGCCCTTGTCTTAAAGCGCAGTCATGTTTTTTTCACGTATAATACCAACTCGCTCAACAATCAGCACTTGTATATACTAACCTGCTACAGTAGTTGTACCCCTTTGACTAATATTTGTTATAAGAACTTGAGATTGCGCGAGTTGGTTATTCATGTTTTTCGACGTAGTACACTCGAGAAACTGCCACTCAAGCATTCACACACCAAAAGAACACACCGTGTGTGTGTTCTTTCGGTGTGTGAATGCTTGAGTGACAGTTTCTCGAGTGCCTACGTCGACAAATAAAAATAAGATTTGTTAGTCACCTAAGTAAATCGGGGTGACAAATTTAAACATGACCGGTGAATACAAAGTGCTTACTAATCTACGATTACCACCCGCCATGTGATAATTTTAGTCAGTGGTAATTAGTCAACAGTTAAACTGGTCACGTCTGGAAAATATGGTCGATGCTTTATAATGCTGGAATCAGTGGCCCATCGAATGCTCCAAATGCGTCTTAGAAAAATCTAATATTTCTTCACAGTTTCTTCAAATTGGGGATGATATGTTTCAACTTTATATCACATGATTTCCACATTTTTTTGGTTCCAGGCAGGGAGTGCAATCTACCCGGTGGCTGTCAGCTCAAGCCTAATTAATCCTGAGGCGCCCGGCTATGTGGCAGTGGAGGGAGACCTCGAAGCCGCGTCGCCTGCTGAGGCAGTCCTGGTTGCATTCTGCCTCTAGATCATCTTTAGCTACGACTAGAGCCCCGAAAGTGTTGTTCCAGATGCCTACATTGCGCTTAGTGGTTTCATCTTAGAACTTTTATAAGATGTCTAGTCATGCCATTGATTTTTATGCCATTTTGTTTGTGACAGCCGCAATAAAACATTGTCATGTACTTTCCGAACTAGGCCGTCTTCATCTATTATAAGGCCCACCCTTGAAGCACGTACTATCACACCCACAAAGGGCCATAGTAGCTTTCTTTAGAGGGTAAAAGTGATTCCATCAAGTGTGCATTTAACCTGTAATAAGGTGGTGAACTGGGCCAGTTGGTAGCTGTTATACATGATGGGGAAAACAGCTCGGAAAGCGCGGACTATGAAGAACAAACACGACAGGACAGCATTTTTCTGTCGTGTTTGTTCTTTGTAGTCGGCAATTTCTGAGCTGCAGCGCCCTCAATTATGTCGTCTTACCTCTCAAAAGGATTGAAACTCCCCCCTAAAGGAGGTAAAGGCTGACCCTGAAAGGATGCACTTTTAACACCAAAAGGAACTAAGGTTACCTCCAAAAGGAGGCAATGTTGCACCCTAACCTAGGCGGTAAGTTTGCACCCTCGTTGCAGGGGTAACGATACCTCCAAAAGGGATTGCCCTGTGTGCAAGTCGGTTACCCCCTTAAGGAGGGTACTACAGTACCTTTTTTTTAAGAGTGTATAGTAAAACAAGTACGGAACCTCGCAAAGCATTACTAAGTACCACCTTTATGTTGATCATTAAGATATATGTAGGAGAATTTTAGATGAGATATACGTTATCTTATCAAGACGTACACGTTCCAAACGCCAAAAGCATCGCTTTTTTCTCTGACAAACAAATCTCGTGAGGACTACTTCGCGCCGCGTATGAACAGTGCACAAAACTTGCCTCTTTCTTGAGGTGAAAATGGGTATAGATACAAACATTTTTTGCTCATTTTTTTGTTTGTTTCAGAACGACGTAAAAATTGAACTGGTGTTTGGTGCTGTGATAAGTATGCCGCTATGAGCTGCGGGTTAACAGTTTTGACAAAACCCACTACGTCGGAACTGTGAATCCGCGCGTGCTTCAGAGTCAACGAAAGCTTTGTTTCAATGTTTGTTGATAAAAGCTGTAACTTCAAATGTTTTGCTAGTGACTGATATTTTCTGCTTGTTTTCACTTCTAACGTAGCAGGACGAGAATAGGTTTAGCGCACACTCGACAAACGGAAAGCTTCATCCAGTTATTCCTTACTTGAGTCCCGGGTAAGGCATGATTACGTTACACAAGCACGCGTGCACACTCACTGTCTCTTAGTTAAAAGCAGAATGCTCCACCGACACGTTGTGGACTCGGCCAACTGACACGAGGGATTCGTGTCATGGACTTCTGAAACTGGGGCTTTTGAAAGCGGGTCAAAAATGACGGAGCGTTTACCGCGGGAATTTTGACACGGGGATTTCGACATCGGGTGCTTTCGTGCACCACACGGTAACACCTGCCGTTCGCCACTCGTGACAGCCTCTCGTTTGAGCGATAACAGTTAATTATAATCCAACTATCTAACTGACAGGAGAGAGAGATACCGATGAACAGACGGGTCCATTACAATAACAGGGAGGGGAGCACAAGGCTAAACCAACTGAATCAAGTGGAAAATACCGTTAGTATCAAACAAGGTAAAGAAAGACGTGAACAAAAGCAAAACAACGCAGAAAAAAAAATCGACCTTGGATCGCAGGATTACAGCCCCTGGAAAAGGTTAAGTCGACCAATAGAAACATCGCCTGTGGCCCCAGTCAGGCAGCGCCTGCTGGCAGCGGCTCGCTTTCGCAAAGAAAGCTATCGCCGCGACTGCTCTGGCACCGACTAGAGAGGCTCTCGTTCGGCGTTAAACAGTTGACCGTACGCGTCGCGTGTCTCTACGAGGTGGCTCTGTCGCTTGGCTGAAGACCTGGTGTGTTCGATGATGCCGGAGAGGGTGAAGACGGGGCGAGAGAGCCATGTACAAAAAGGTTGAAATAAAGCAAATGCCAAATGCGCTTTCCCGCGCGATGAAAAATGAAAAAAAAGTACTTATGAGTTTTGAATGCAAAAGCATGAATGTCGTTCTTGTGCTCCCTTAGTTCGTCTGCGGCGTACTGGCGTGCACGGCCACGTTTCGCTACTGCCGAGGTTGCGGCCGTCGGCCGAGCGCGCGCTCTCCTGAAGTGACCGCGCTGTGCTGAGCTCGGCCGTGCAGCCCCTCCGGAGTCTGCGGGGCGGGCACTGCTGGCTCTGCGGCCAGCCGCTCCCTCGTATCTGTCGAGATATCTTTTAGTTATTTTTTCGAAAAAGTATATAGGTTATCGTTACAGTTACTTAAAAAAGGTATCGAGTTACACTTAAAGGTTACCAAAAAGGTAACAAGTAACAGTATCGCGATACTACCCAAGACTGCTGTCAAGCTGGAGAGCGACCCGCAGCGGAACAAGTGACACCGCCAAGGTCGCGACCGGCGGCAGAGTCCCTTCTATGACGTCGTAAGGCGGGAATCGAGGGGCCACTTTTTTTGGGCGCAGTAAACACATCAATCGGAGACGCGTTTCAGGCACCGTGCCTATGGCGCCCGCTCTGCACTACGCACTAAAATGGCGACGCCTACAAGAGAATCGGGGTATGAGATGTCAATACTCTAAGTGTTTTTATATAAAGTGACCCCAGGATGAACAGCACAGTAGTTCGACGCATCGTGGCAAGGGTTATGCTTCGGTATGCCTTAGTCTGCAATCAGCTGATTGCGACTAATCCAAAGTTTACCGCTGGAACAGGAAAAACGAAACATCCAGAGTGATGAATGATCCTAACGTAACACCTGAGACTGTGGGCGGAAAAACAAAACAAAGAAACTTTTAGGTCGAAGACACAGACACCAACAGGAGAACGCGGGAGAACAACAGTAGGCAAACAACAGTAGAAGTGGTAGAGTAGGACAACAGCCTCCTTCCGTTGTCTTTTTCTTCGACTTAAAAGTTCTTAATTGTTTTGAACCGCAGCCTTTGTTGTTACATCATTATTAATTATCATCAGCTCGCCTCCACACTCACAGTAGAGAATACCCAAAATAATTACGCGCAGCAAAAAAAAAAAAAGAAAAAGTTGGGCGCTTAGAGTTTACGCGTAGGCTCCGTCTGCCTCCAGATGGTGTTATTACAAGCTATCACGGCGACGAGGACGTATAGGAGCGGAAGAAATAACCAGCCGCGAAATAACGAGGACGAACGAGGACGCAGGGGGTTGTGTTGGTACGCCGCGGGAGAAGCAGATACACAGCCACAAAACACTGGTAGGTCTGGGGACAAAGGTGAGTAGGATGGAGGCGCGGGGCGTCAATTGGATTAGCCGTACGGTCGCCCGAGCGGCTGGACTGTCCCGAACCGTTTCACCTTAACGATGGACCGCAGAGAGCGCTACGAGCCATCGGAGTCAATTCAATGGCATGTGAATGTCACGTGACATCCCGAAGGGTCACAGCCAGTGCGGGTCTCCTGGCCACGTGACGCGTTCGCGGCACCTGATTGGCTGGGGCGCCTCGTAGCGCCCGTTGCGGTCCATAGTAAGGCGGCACGTAGGAGTTTAGACCCAGAGCTCGGCTTCCGTCGGCAGCTTGTCTTTGGCTCAGGCTTCGGCCATCCGAACCTGGGGCACGTACGGTCGTCTGCCACCGCCCTCTTTCCAGCAGCGTGCTAAATGAAGTGCAAGAAAGCTCCGGCGTGCATCCAGCGCGCGCTGCTCCCAGATTCTGATTGGATTTAGGGGGGCGAAAGGAGATTGGAGGCCGAGGGAACGACGGCGGGGGACAGCTAGCTGGCCAGCAGCGCGCGTAAACTCTGCAGAGTCATGGCTCGACACTCCTTTCGCTCTCGTCCGGTTGGGGTTGGTGGGAGAGGGAGAAAGGGCGAGGGGGATATTTAGTTGCGCTACCCTTCTCTTCGCACTACCTCCCTTCGCCCCTTCCCCCTTGCTTTCTCCCTCACACGCAACGCACCGTCTCTGGGCTATGGAGCGAGTGCCGCTGTGTTCGCCGCCTGTCACCACCAGCGACTGTTCACTCCGGCAGAGTTTTGGCAAAGTTATTTCTAAGGTTGGAGAACCCCCCCTCACCACCCGTTCGTCCAGAGTCTATAAGTTCAGGCGAATTCACAAAACAGGCTCTCGGTGTAGCATCCCGTGTATGCGTTTCCATGACTGATTGCCCATAGCGCCATTTATATTGGGTTGCGCGTATGTGTCCAGTCATACGTGGGGAAAGGAAGGCGGCTGGTTCCTACGCCGATAGTGCGATGGGCGCTCTTGCCGGTCCAATCAAAGGTCTGCTTTTCCTCACCTGACCCCGCTGGTTGCACGTGGGAGCGTGATCACGAGGCGGTAAATGGACGTATGACTGTTCCAATTGTCACGTAGGTTCCACCGCACTGTCAGCTTAGAGGTGAACGGAGTATGGGAGATCGTCGGGCTTTCGGCGTGTCGGATTTATTTACGCGAAAGCCTGCGCTGCCGTGGCAGGAAACGCTGTCGAGCGCGATAAACGCGCTGCACAAAGGGCTTTAGAAAATGGCACTTTTTGAACAAAGGACGAATTATCCCTCGTTTTCCGGAGGCCCTGCCGCAAGAGCACGAAACAAAGGCCAGAAGTGTTCGGGTACACGACCCTGAAAGCTCCGATTATGCCCACTTTGTTGTATGAAAATGTAATATGAGAGCTATTCGAAGCTGCGTGCTGTTCTGCTGAACTCGTGTGGAGAGTTAGCTTCCACAACGTTAATTTTAAAACGACTGAGGATGCATTTTTGGAGCGATTGGCAAGCGATTGATAGGCGATCAGTAACGTTATTGATGACATCGCAGTTTGGAACACGGGGAACGAGAGTTTGCGCTACAAAAAAAAACAAAACAACAACAACAACAAGACATTCTACGTTCAATCTCCTCCTTTCCCGGGCCGGTTTGAAAATGAGCGAGCACTGTACCGGTGTGCGGCCGTATAATCATTGCGGCCTGATTCGGGGTAAAGACCTCTTTTCAGCATTCGCACTGCACAGGCTAAATTGACCATTCACAACGTTGCACCCATATTGATGACACATCTGTGAAGAGGACTAGGTTTCTTAGCATAAACTATTTACAACGCCCAATTAACGTTTGTGGCCGAAAAAAGAAGAGAAACTCAGATAATTTAATTAAGGTTTTTTCATCATGTTGTAAGTCGCGTAACTTATTGTACGTCAGGGACAGCTGAATTGACTGTGTAGAATGAGGGTGCTGGAATCTCGCTTTCAGCTTGTACAAGAGGTTAACATACACACAGTATACTATGTTTTTATTAGCAGTACGATAATGCATCTGTGGCATTCGGGAAGGTTTCGAACAACCTAATCCAAATCTGCAGATGATGAGACTGCATCAAATAAAAACCGAGAAATCAGAAACCGTCACGAAAATGAATTTCCAGCGCTGGGACACCGTTTCGCTCTCGGAAACTGCGCGATAAGATGTTTACAGCGGGACGATTTGGTCGTTCCGGCATTAGGGCGTTTCGATACGTTGTACGTTTGGTACGTGAAAGTTGACTATGGGAGCGTTTGAATGCAAAACGCATGGCGTGGTTTAGTTCTAAGCATATTATTATCACTGTCAAGCTAATGCAATTGTGGCGTTAATCAATAAAAACGCCGAGGAGCTCCAAAAAAGCAAGGATCGTTAATATAATAAGCCACGCTCTAATTTTTTTAATTGCCTGTGACTATAGTGACGGAACGTATCGTGCGAAGTCGTCTCACCGGTCTTGACGCACTCAGGTGTGAGGCAGATCTTTGCAGCGGACTCTGGAATGAGGAATAAAAAAGCAGGGGTTAACTTTTTCAGCTCGATATGTCAAGGTTGCTTTACTGAAAATAATTTATTTTTGCGAAACCAGGCTTGCCGTTAAAACCATAAAAACACAGTGCGTCCGCAACAGGCTTTACAATACTAGCAGATAAACAACTGTACACATTAATAGCAAAAAAAAAAAAAAAACAGATTTTGGCGATTGAATTACGAGGTTGCGGAAGCAGATTGTTAAAATGTCTTTCGCACAAGTGGAGACGCTTGGCTCTTTTTTTAAACATTAATACAAATTAAATTGGCTCACAAATTAGCAGCTAAGCGAAAAAAGTGAGCCTGCATGTAAGGACGCAGGTTAGCCGGTGTTCCAACTGACGCACTTTTGTTCACCCTCGCCTTTGTTAAACTTTACTATGTATGGCATGCTTGCCTCAACATGCTTCTTTTTAAGCCGGGATCACACTGCTCGTACATCATACAAAAGACAGTCTGCAAACACGAGTCACCGCAATGTCTGTGGTTCGAGAGCCGCGTGCCATGTTTTCTCCTTGAACTCATTGAACTCATTGCGGCATTCAAAGCACGGATCTCAAGGTAACTCGCGTTCGAATCTGCACGCAGACTGTCTTTTGTGTAATGTATATGCAGTGTGGCCCCGGCTTTGCAGTCGTATACATTACATCTTTACTAATTTCATTCGCATATTTTCCCGCAAGTTTCCGAAGCTACCATAACAATTGGTTGAACGGCAACCTCAAAGGGGTGGGAAAAGTAATCTCTAGGCCACGGCTCCAGGTCTATAGCTTTGTGTGAATGCCTGGTCGGTTCAACCGATTGTTGTCCAAGAACTGGTTCGCTGCCTAAATCGAAGTGTGATAAGCCAATACCACATAGAATATTCGGAGACCGTGTTATAGCATTTCGACGTCATCACTAGAGCCCTGCCTGGATAACAGTTCGATCATCCGGATTCGATCCGCATCCGGAGAATTAGTGTCCGCAACCGAACCGCATCCGCAAAATTCGGAGCCGCATCCGACCCGCAATCCGCACATTTGATTTACATCATGAAATTCAGCATGAATATATAAAACAAAGCATCTTGACGGTATACTATACGGCCTGCAAGTCCCTCTGTTGTTTGCGTACCTCGTCCGTTTGTTTACCCCCAGATGCCTCCACGTGCTTTTGTTTCCCTCCGAACTTAACCGATAACGGCGTGCGCTTGGCTGCCTCGTCATCGAGTGTTGCTTGCGTGTTCTCTATGTTGCCGTTTGATTGGAGTGCCCCTCCTTGCGTTTCGCTGCACCAAAGACGGCTTCTGGAACGTTTGCCCGCTGTGCAAGCCGTCCGCTTATACGCGATACAAAGAACGAATCACGTCAAAATACGGTGAAAGCCATTTTATGGTACTCTATTTGATCGTATTTATGTCGTAAGCGATCATCCTTCAAGGGTCACTTCGCATCGCTGGGAAGATGATCGCAGTTATGGGATCATCTTGGTAGTCTGTGACACTGTGTCCAGAAGATGCGCTCAATAGAAAATATATTTTTTTTTGTTTGCTTCGTAAAATTTATTTCTAGCAGACGCACATTTTCTGAATATAAATCTAAACAAAGGACATTGCGGTATTTTATTTAGACCAAACAATAATATAGTAGGAGAGGAAAGGCGGTCACTCACCGCACCAAAGTACTCGCGTGTTAGGCGCAAGTACACCATTGGGAAAATATCACAATTATCAATAATACCAACACCTCCTTTCGGTTTCAGTTTTAAACACGAAATCTCGACTCAATGGTGGGAACTACATAACTTAGAAACAACTTGCCAACTGTCAGGACAGAACAAAAAGAGCACACAGGCAACATTTTAAATGTCGAGGTGGCTGTGTAGAAGAAACAAAATATCGTCAACATGAGCGGACCCGCTAACCCGCACTACGGTTACTGTGGAGCGGGAATGTAAATATCTTGGTTTAATTATATCAGACACACTTTCATGGTCTCCTCATATAAACCATATTTGTGCCTCGGCATTCAGGAAGTTGGGCTTGATTAGAAGAAAGCTGAAAGACGCTCCAATTCAGGTCAAGCTACATGCTTACTATTCATTCGTAAGATCCAAGTTGGAGTATGCAAATGTCGTTTGGGATTCATTCACTCAGAAAGACATCCGGAAGTTGGAGATGGTACAACGTCGAGCAGTTCGGTTTATTTACGGAAAATATAGAAGGCTGGATTCCCCGTCTCAACTTATACAGGCTAACGGAATACACACCCTTCAGACCAGAAGGAAACTGGCACGATTAAAATTCTTGTTTCGTCTTCAACAAGGGCAGACTCGCATAGACCCATTGCAATATATTTCCCCTTTAGAGTCACGATCTACGCGGCACAGACATTAGTTTTCATTAACACAAATTTTTGCGCGAACTAAAATGTTCAATTTAGTTTTTCCCCCGCACTATTAGCGACTGGAACGTCTTACCTCTCGAACTATTTAACGACACCAACTTTGTACAAAGTCTGGAACGTCTGGATGACTATCATGCTGCTTTGTATATTGCTGCATGTTTATCCTTTTCGCATGGCCTTTAAGATTGTATAAAACTTCGTACTACATCTGTATAGATCATTTTGTATTACTGCATGATTGCACTACATGCTGCTTGATGGTTGATGTTCTCCCCCCCCCTTTTTATATATGTCCTGTATAGTTGCTAGTCTGTATATTTGCTAGTTGATTGTTGTAAACCTTTTCAATCTCGCGTCATTTGTTTGTTGTTATAAGTGCGAATGCATATGTTGTACCCCACTCCTACTTGGGCTTTCAATGGCCTGTAGTATCCTCTAAATAAAAAAACAAATTCTCTTTCGGCTGGTGCGTTTGATGCCGGGATAGCATGCACGAACTGCACTACAAGAGTGAGGTACGGACACTCGGGCTGGTGCCAGTTTCCGCATCACTCACCTATTCACTGTAAACTCTGTGGTCGCACACGTCTATAAACCGCCTCGGCAAAAAAAGAAAAAAGTAGATCCGGACTTGCGAATATCCGCATCCGATCCGCATCCGCAGCCCCTGGCATCCGCATCCAATCCGCAATCCGCCAAATCTAATTAATTTTTATCCGCATCCGCCAGTTGACTGCGGATATCCGCGGATGATCAGCGGGTAATCCGCAGATATGCAAGGCTCAATGGTCATCACAATGAGATAGAACGCAAAACACAGATTGGACCCTAGTGCAGCGACAGCGTTCGGATTTGTTTCGCGTCCATTCAACGTGTTGAAGGAAGCTCGACTGTTACGGTGAGTTAAAGAAGGCTGTTCACGGACTTAGATTACTTTAGGCGGTGTCGGTCAAGTGCTCTTTTACACCCGATGACGTATTTAATGAGGTGACCTACCGTTGATGGCGACTGGCGTCGCGAGTTGCGGGCGGAGGAAGGCCAGGTAGCCCAGAACGCAACAGACGGCTCCCAGGAGTGTGACGAAGCCGAGGAAGGACAAGTCCCGCGCCCTCTGTCTCGTTCTGGACGAAGGGAGCTTGACTTGGCTGGCCCGGTGTCCGCCGGGGCTGTGGCACGACTCGTCGCGGGAGGGCTTCTTGCTGGACAGCGCCGCCAGCTCCCGGCCGGACAAGATGGGCAGGCTGACCACCGCATCCGCGCGGTTGTCCTGGTACTACATGCCCATAGAATGGAAGGAGCATACGCGCCAAGTTTAGATGTGTCTGCACTTTGGAGGGATCCTTGAGCCGCGCTCACTCTGCTAATGCATCATACCAAAGACAGTTTGCAGACACTGTCGGAAGCCTACGTATGTATAAGGTACACATGCTTTGAGCATGCGTGAGGCGTTTCTGCGGATAAGTCTGTCAACGTGTATGCTGCGAACTCCGTATGTTTTGTATGATGTATGATCAGCGGGACTGCGGCATCAGCATGGTGGTGGTGGTATGACGGGTATTTCTTGGACGCCATATTTGGGGGCGATGTTTGGAGCGCATGCTCAGAGGTAATCTCGATGGTCCGGAATGCGCGGTGCAAATGGATCTGTGGAAGCTCGCGGTCAGCACGCGCTTAGTAGCCGCGCACACAAATATGACCGCCAGTGAATACTCCATATATCGGTGATATCCTCATACTTATACTGCAGTTATATGCTTGATTTGTATGTTGTCTTTTGGTGTTTCGAAGAGTTTATGATACTGAAGATATATACTTCTCCGTGCTTAGGAGTGCGATGGGTTGTCCAACTTGCTCGACAAAATCATGGCCTCCGAGATTTTTCGCGCGCTGTCTGTGCTCCTCAGGCCGTTGCATTCGCTGGTAGAGACTGTTGCTTTGGGCGCTTGGTGGCGCTCGCAACCAAACGAAACAATACAAAACAAAGATAGCCGCGAATTATCATCATCACTAGAGGCCGGATTTTTAGGCACTAAAAAGCACGTTTTAGGCGCCAAAAATACGCGGCAAAAACAACGTTTTAGGCACTAAAAAGAATAAAATAGGCGCAATAAATTTTTAGATAAATGCTAATGATTTCAAGTGAAGACGTGAGCGAACTGTAAGCACGACAGGAAATCCAAAAATGTCATTGCTATGAGGCCACAATGGCAGTAACAGTTCAATTCAATTCAATTCAATTCTTTATTTTTCTCTCATAACAAGTTCTATACATTGACCTTAGACGTGGAATTGCCCCGTAATACCTCTGGGCTAATGGCGATCAATTGGCTTAATTTCACAAGCGCATTGCTTACATACATGTTCAGATGCGAAAGTCACTCAAGCGTCGCATATTGTGAAATAGGCAGGAGAATCAATACTTGAAATATGGTAATACTGATTTATAAAAGCGCAAAGTTATGTCTGCCTGACGCAATTAGATTACAATAAAGCAAGAAAATAATAAATGCAAGATAGACAAGGTTTGTTAAGAAATTAACATGTTGTTACGTGAGAACTTACGTAGAAACTTTAGCAATTTTCTACAGGTACCTTAATTATACAGGCAAGACCTTTCAACACTGCGAAATACACATACGCTCATTCGAAATATAAATATTAAGAATTGTGTTTGGACAGAACGCGGAACCTAGTTTAAGAATCACTATGAAAATTATAGAAACAATAGGTAACTACCAGCATCTCCAGATTTCCGGGTTCAAAATTGTGCCTCTTGTCGCTGAGAATGAGTTTGTACGCGGAGAACGAACGCTCGACGTCGACAGATGTGATTGGTGCGTACTTATACATGGGAAGATTCGATGGGTTAATTGACACTGGGATCCTACAGTGCTCACCAGCAAGAACTTCTGAAGCTTCTTTAAGGACAGAAAACCCCTTGTTTTTGTCCAAGACCGATTGCAGCTTCGCACGTGCCTTTTCGGCGACGGGTCCTTCGGGAACGGTGGCGATTCTTTTCTGTGCGTGGAGAATTAGCGCAACGTTTGTAACAAAAGTTTCTCCCGCACTTTCAAGTTTTTTTATAGAATCCGCTAAGAACGTGAAGTTGGCGCAAAGGTACACTCTTAAAAATGCCTGCGCTTCTACTTACCCGCAAAACACTCGAAGAACCAATCTCTGCGATCTAGGAAGTCAGCTCAGCGAATGATGAGGCAGAACATCGGTTTAGACCTAAAAATGAAGTCTGCGCTGTGGCATCGCGCAATGCAAGCATGACGCTTTGCATTGCGTAATGCCACAGCGCAGATTTCAATTTGAGGTCTAAACGAATGTTCTGCGTCATCATACGCTGAACTGATTTCGCAGATCGCAGAGATTGGCTCTTTGAGTGTTTTGCGGGTAAGTAGACGCGCAGGCATTTCTTAGAGTGTACGCGAGGTCTCCTGGAAGGCTATTCACGGAGAGGACAGCTTGAGCCTTTGTGACTGCAACATTCTCGTCAATTGGAAGGCCGTTGATCACGGCCTTGATGTCCGAAAAGTAGCAGTTGTAGTACTCAACAGCTTCTAGCCACGTTCCCCATCGTGTGACGACGGGTTCTGGCGGAAGGGGCACATCAGGCAGCATCTCCTTGAAGACGCGCACGCGAGAGGGTGCCTTCAGGAACACGTCCTTGGCTGAACCAATAAGCTCGTTGACGTCAGTGAAGTGCTTCCTCAGTTCCTCGCAAACACGATGAAGCGCATGCGCTAGGCAGGTGACATGGAGCATCTGCGGGTAGAAGGCCTTCAGGAGATGAGCGGCCTTGTGCATGTAGGCTGCAGCGTCTGTCTAGAGCAACAGAACCTTGGTGGCCTCGACTCCTGTAGGGTAAAGAACCTTCAGGGATTCGTTTACAAAGAATGCTACAGACTCCCCATTTGTTCTCTCCAAAGGTTTCGAACACACGAGTAAAGCCCTTGTCTTCTCCTGCGCCGCAAGCTTCCCAGCAAGAAAGTGAGCGACAAAGCGCCCTTTGACGTCTGTTGTTTCGTCTACGGAAATCCAAATGCAGGAGTCGCCAAGCTCTTCTCTGATTCTTGCTAATGTCTGTTCATACAAAGGCCGGAGGTAGTTCTTCCTCAAAGTAGACTCAGACGGCACGTTGTGATTGCAGTATTTCTGTAGAAATTGTTTCAGCACGGGATTTCCAATTTTGGTCCAAGGGATGTTTGCGGCCACCAGGGCCTCGCACAAATCAACGTTGAAAGCGTTCGTCCTGTCGTCCTTGAAGGCTGTTGTCAAAAAATACTGTTTGGATGTTGAGGGCTTGTCCCGCTTAAGGTTTGCCAGGTGACCTGCCGTCTTCTCATGCTGAGCCAGGTGGTACTTCTTCTCGCAAGGAATCTGCGCAAATGCGTTAGGATTTCTTAAATACGAAGCGTATATTCAACATCACAGCGCAGATAAACATGCTAGCATACTAAGCGTCTTGACATGCTAACAGAAGACAAATAAATACGACAAGCATCAATAAACATTCTAACTTCCGCAGAGAAGCGCTCGAACACCCCTGCTGCGTCCTATTTGATGGTATAACTGCACTTGAGCGCCGCGCTGCTACGCGTGTCATACCACCAAAACGTACTTGAAAGACAAGAAGGTGAGATTCCATTGACGTTCTGTTCAACTGACTCGGCGCGCGCCATCAATACCCTAAAGGCCGGTTCAGACACTTGCGTTTGAGTGCGTTTGACTGCGTTGCGGCGAGAACCGAAAGCGAGTCACCGGCACATCTGTGCTTCGTATGAAGCGTGGAATTCAATTCAAGGAATCTTCTTGGCACGCGATATAAGCAGCAGGGATGTCCTGGTGTCTCGCAGCCGCAACGCAGTCAAACGCAGTCAAACGCAACTGTGTGAACCGGGCTTAAATTTAACGGTGGCACGGCGGGAGAGTAAGATACCAGATTCAATTGCGTGTTAACTTAGCGTGGCGTAATTCGGTAATTCCAGCTAGCGTCTGCATGTAATTAACCGAGTAGCTACGAGGTGGACTTCGATTTAACGGATGTCCAGTGCATATCTTAAAAACACGCTCCGTTCATCAGCGCTAGTTTTGAAACATCATCCTTTAGTACCAATCGATCAATTGCTCGTTTGATTAAGAAATTTCTGGATTTTCACTTAACGCAGCACACAGGGACGGTACATAAAAATGTGAATCTCCTTCTCAAGGTATCTAATATATTTCATTTCAATAATCTCAATGGTATTGAAAGTTTAGAACTTATAAACAACGCTAGCAATCAAAATAACCAACGTTTGAAAAAATGCAGGCACCGAAAGGAACGCTGTCTGCCGTATTCAAAATACACAGGTGCCTCCTTTCTTTTCTCAGAAGAAGGGGCAGTATAAACAAAAAGCAATAACAGCGAATCGCGACCATGACGCCCAGGCGCCAACCAAGGCGGCGCAATGGACAACTTTGCATAGTTTCGAGTCGACCACGGCCCCTGGATCAAGCGCACTTGATCGAGGGGCCGTGGTTTCGAACAACACATGAAACACTCACGCCACGTAAAAACTCGTCGGCTCACCTTTTTTCCGCACGGTTGGCAGAACACGGTCTGGCGCACCGGCGCAAAGGGAGGGGGGGGGGGGGAGTGTTAAAAAGAGGACCAGGTTCAAACCCATAGAATTCAAAACAGTAAATATTTCCAGGTAGAATGAATAAAGGTATCAAATTGCACTCGAAAGCGAAACTTGACGCTACATAGTGCTGATTTAGGCGCCAATTTGAGAAAAAAGGCATTTATAGGCATTTATCGGAGTTTAGGCACCAACACCCAAAATAGGCATTTATAGGCACTATAAAACCACCATAAAAGCCATCCTTGACCTCCAATTCGTGCTCATATATCGAAATGGGGCGATAGGAACGCAAGGAAAAAAATAGGCATTTGCCTAAAATCCCGTCTCTAATCATCACCATTATCATCGGTCTACGGAACTTAGGGGCAGCGCGAATTGTGCTCCCCACCTCTCGCCACAACACACATCCTTTGGCGAAGAAGAAGTTGCTCGTAATTTAAAGGTTTCTACTTTCAAAGCGCGGAAGGAGTATAACGAATGTTCTTGAACATAAGTGAAGTTCAGAAAGCTGTTATCATGTATGACGGCAAAATATTTGTATGACTGTCCTGCCGGGGCTCAGACAGTATCCGCCGGTGACATATATCGATTCGCACTAAATCTTGCATTGTGTGCTATCATTCAGCAAAGCAGCGCAAAGACCGGAGCAGCGAATAAATATTACGTATCAAGAGAGATCGATTTACCTGTCTCTATTATGATTGCGAGAACAGTGAAAATGCAAGGTCCATGCGGCGGGCTCACACTTGACAGCGTGCTTCGAGGCGATTCTGTTTACGTTTCTGGTTTGGTTATAAGCACCGCATGCGGAGATCTATAGAGAACTGACTCGGCGCTTTTTCTGATGGGCGGCCGAGCGTTTGAACAGGTTGGAGCAGAGCGCGAGAAAAATCTCGGAGGCCATGACAAAATGAAAGCATACAATTTTATGATTCTTAAGACTACGCAAACTATGACGACGTAATTCTTTCTTTCATCACGTGATCAGGCTTCTGTCCTTACTCACGCGCCGAGAACGGGGTAAAGACTAAAGCTAATAAAAAGGAGGCGGTTCATTGGCCCGGCTAATGCGTAGATCCCAACGCATTGTCAGCTTAGGGGTGTACAGAGTTTACTTTCCTTAGCAGAAGTTCATCCGCAATGTTGCAAAAAACAAAATCCTTTCCACGAGACTAACATAGCGTACCAAACCAACGGTATGGGCAGCTTTAGCCTCGATTTTTGTCGCGCACGTCGGAGCCCGGAAAAAATACTTCTGCCAAATACACCTTCGGTCGATTTAGATGAAGCTGGCATAGACGTCTTTAGAAGGATTTTGTCCGGTGTCCCCAGTGGAACTAAAGCTGAGAACGCCCAGTTGTGACGACTTTGTGCACGCGATCACAAGCTTGAACTGTGCGCTTTAGAGATGCCCCCAAAGCCGCCCCCCCCCCCCCCCCCTTTCCCCCAAACAGAGGCCAAGGGCCGGTTCATAAATACATCGTAGCGCTAAATGAACACTATTGGATCTGCACTGAGGCAGCATTATTTTCAGCGCTACTAATAGCGCTGAGGTAGCGTTGTGGTGTATGTGGTATCAGGCCTTAAGGGACCCATAAGCAGGTGTCCACTGAATACATATTGTACAATGGTCTCTTTAGCACTCTCAAAACAACGTCGGTTGTCGACAAGGCTTTGTCGCAGGACAGCTTTGGGTGTCTGTGATCTCAGCGTCTATGGTAGGATTGGGAGCGCCCACTCCGTTTTGGTGGCTTTGTACTCCGTTTCACTGTGAGGCTCATCGTAGTCAACCTGTGATCCAGACAGAGCCAATCAGGCAGCGGCAAAAGTGAATGGTCAGGGTTCTCGCCGTCTATTTGTTTTCGATCACAGGCCAAACCAGTCCGGCACACTAAATATTTCATATTTCTGCATTCTATTGATTTAGCCGGTTTTAGCAGACGCACAAGGACGACGACAGCCGTGACGATGCACTATTGGCGCTGCTTAATACAGAGCGCAAGTTCGTCTGCTTCTCGAGCAGGGGTCGCGGTGACGTCAAAACGCCGAGCTCTGATTGGCTCTGATTGGAAGGATAGTGGGTAGACCTCAATGCTAGCTGCAGAGCCATGTATAAAGAGAGTTTGGTCAATGGGAGGAGCGGGCAGAAAAAGTGCGTGCACCAGACATAAGTAGAGGGCTTGGCATGCTATCTTAGCCAACCAGAAGGTAACATGGATCTCCTAGTGGTGGTAGCAAGAAACCGTTTTAATAAGAGCATAAGGGTTAAATCTAGTAACTCTTCATAATTGAAAATAGGGTGCACGTGATGTTTCGATTATGAATATGCAGAAAGGTGTAAGAAATGAATCGGCCGCTCGAACTCTGTTTTGCTCGGACAGAGTGTGACCGCTCGGACGGCAGATTCCCGGCCCTCGGCGCCTGGTGTACTGATTAAGTATGTCGATGGTTCCGCTAGTCGCGCTCTTCCACCATTATTTTGGATGACGACCGTGATTCAAACATCACGTGCACCATATTTTCAGTCAGCGAGAGCTACTCCGACGCCCTTATTAACTTTGTTTTTCGCGATCACCGCCAGGGTATTATTTCCGGCCTCTGGTTGGCCACATTCGAATTTGTGAAGATGCCCTGGAGCACGCCCAGCCTGCTTTCGGCCAATGGCATCTCCTCATTTGCCTCCTATACTTCCCGATGAATGGCCAAACTCTTCGTATATACGGCTCTGCCTAGCTGCCTCGAGGACTACCCACTATCCTTCCAATCAGAGCCAATCAGAGCTCGGCGTTCTGACGTCACCGTAACCCATGCGGAAGAAGCAGACGAACTTGCGCCCCGTATTGGCTCCTTCAGGTCGTAGGTTGGCTGCGGTCGAACTTAACGTGAGACAGACCAATGGCCGTGTCTGGACAGTCTCCGGCAGGTGCCCGCGTCGTACCTGCGCGACGGGCGACGGGGTCCTCCGATACTCGAGCACGGTACTGAGCGGGTTCTCATGTACGGTGACCCGGAGTCCCGACTGCGACGCTTGGTACGTGAGGCCGTTGGGCAGGCGGTCACCGCTGGGCGACGTCCGGAAGCTGGCCGCCGCGGGCTCTTCCGGTGACGCCATTTCCGCCGTCAACACCTGGCCCTCCTCGAGTCTGAATATGGCATGCAGGGTGCTGCCTTGGTTTCCTCCGTTCACCAGGAAGGCGCCCGAGGGCTGTCCGGCTGACCGACGCCCACGTCTTGAGTCCTGGCGCGGGAAAAAAAGAAAGGATTGCAGATGGGACGTTTGTACATAGCTTGCACTTGACATCCTCGCACCACGCTTCAGTGTGTTGGTGGTCATTTCTATTTGGTATTATCCAAAAAGATAATTTTAGTGATTTGAAATGAATGCTGCGGAAGGTAGTACGGGATCAGCAGCAAGGCCACCCCAATGACCTCGGATCTGACGTCAATGCAAGCCACTTGTTCCTCATCCTTTGCGTAGACCGTGTTTACCTTTTTTTTTTGTGTGTGTGTGTGAGCAAGTGCCGAGTTTTTTAGATTGACTTGTGATTATTTGGTTTGAAAAAAACACACGAGCCTAATGGCGAATTCGGGTGGTCGCCTCTCTCCTCTGACCTTGATTCAGCAGAGCGCCCCCTCCTTGCCGACAGAGCTACTCGGAATCCTTTTCAGCTGATCACAACTGCTGGCTTCAGAGCGCTCTGACATCATCGGACCAGTCACGGAATTAAAATTTCTTGACATTGGTAATTCATTAAAAAAAAAAAAAAGATTTTACAGTGTACGGTGGACGATTGAGCAAAATTTACGCTCGCAACGTGATAAAATAACGGTTTGACGTAAATTGTTTTCCGCATCGGCATGTAAAAAAAAAAACAAAAAAAAAACAGCGCTATGGGAATTGATTTTTGCAGAATGGAACGAAAGTCAATGCTTGGAGAAAGTTGTCAACTCATCGCGTTTTCCACAGTGAACGCGATGCGATAGCGGTCATGCAGAGTAGGCAAATATAATATAGTTAATACACCGCATTTTTCTCACGGCGAAATGTCGTGCAAGCAGGATATAGCACATATCGCCATGTGACACAAATCACAGTGCATTATATTTGGCTCTTGCTTTATTTTACAACACAACCCTTTGAACGCACTTTTACTAAACCTGAAAATTTCTTGAAGCAACCTCAAAACCCGGTAAAACAGCGGCGAGCTCGGCGAGCTGTTTCTTCGTCGGTTAGGCTTAGCGGATTCACCGCCGTGAGATGAACGATCTCGTGAAAGCACTGGGAATACTTCACACGTCGACTTTTCCTGTTACGGTCGCAAACGAATGTCGTTCCGCCCGTTGTAATCCTCGCACCGTCGAATGCACAAGCACTTTGTAGAACCACATATCAATCGCCGTCGTGCCGTACCGGTCGTGGACGTACCCCGCACACCACCACAGACCACTGCCGGCCATCGTCAACAAAACCACGTGATCCCCGTCCAAGTACCACGTGACGCCTGCGCCGCTCCGCACTCCGGCGGCTACAGGCGGAGCGCTAGAGAGCGCTCTGAGAGGGAGAGGCGCCCTCGGAGTGAACCAGCCGATTAGGCCACAGCACTCTCTTTCAACCACCCGATCTCGCGCGCTCTGGAAAGAGCGCTCGAGAGCGCGCAGAAAAAATCACGCGAATTCGCCATAAGAAAGAATGAAAAACGAGCACAAAAGGTAGTATAATAGGTGTATCACGCTAGGAGCCTGACAAACGGTTTGACTTGTGTCCAACGATACGTCTATACTAGGGGTGTGCGAATATTAAAAATTTCGAATACGAATCGAATACGAATAAGAGAAAAACGGGCTTCGAATATCGAATCGAATATCGAATATGTGTCTTGTAATAAAAAATTGCAAAACAAGAGGTAACAGCACTGTTCAGCGTGTTCAGAAAGTAAGCGCTCCCTACGCGCCGTGACAACATTTCCGCCAGTAGAAAGACCCTTTCACTCGGAAAACCTGCGAAATTTCACTAAAGTTTAAAAAAGTTTGACTTATGGACAGTGTTGCCCGACTGCTACACGGATATTTCGAATTTTGGGAAACAAATAATTTAGAAAGTAGTTCATTTTACATTTTATAAAATGGTTACCAATGTTTACACCATATAAAAGCAAATATTTGCGCTTTTAACGCTTTCATTAGTTAATAATGTGAACCAGTGATGCCAATAAACCCAACAAATATTGCACTTTTGCACCGCCAGGTGGGTCAACTAGCTTTATTTTTTAATTTTCGCGCTTCGCACAAAAGTTGAACTTCAGTCGCACTCGCACCTTTGTCGAACATCACGTTGAAAGTTCGAAAAAGTCGAACTTGGTCGTACTCGAACCTGGGCAGGTTCACGACATCCCTAGTTTTGACTGCGTGGGAGTGGCAGGAGTTGTTGTCGATGACGATGCAATGTTCTGCTCGCACCAAGCTCTTCTTTTTTTAATTTTAAAACATTTATATTAGATAACACTCTCAAGATTTATTTTATATTTATATTTCACTCTCGAGGTTTATTTTATTGAATCAATTTATAGAACGTGCAATTACATCACATACTGCTATAAAAGCGCAACATAACAGAGAGCTTAGTGAAAAAGAAATCGAAACTGATCCTGTCTTGCTGCCATCGAACAGACAGAAACGGAGCACACCGATAACGCACGAATCATACGCCTTTCTCAGTGAATAAACATATTCATAGGGGAATGCGTGGCAAGCAGATTATTCGTTACTTGCTCGAATATTCGTAGTTTGTCAAATACGTTTCGAATAAGGAAAATATTCGATTCGTATTCAAAATTCCGAATATTCGCACACCCCTAGTATATACCTTTCCACTAAAAAAAGAGTTTTTTATTAAAATAAAACGGACATCGAGGACCTTCGTTGGCGTCTCTATATATCAAATAAATAGAGGTCGGAACCATGATCTTGCCTTATTTTTGCCCCTTCACTAATAACGCGATCAAACGCGATAGAAACAACGTGCGAGTAAGACGCTTCATAAAGTTGTACTTAACTGGGTCGGCGCAAATTTTTCTCCGCTAGATTTAGTGGTGCAATGGTTATCTTACGGTACGTTGGAGTTTCCCCGCTAAACTTAGCAGGAAGCGTTTTTCGACTAAGTTTGGCGGAGAAAGTGCGACGTCACGTGGCGATGTCATCTTCGCACCTCTGCCACGTTTTGAATAGTGATGGAGAATGATCGCGTGTAGTCTGCGATGAAAGTGCGACAGTCGACCTGCCCTGTCAGCTTAGGGGGGAACGGAGTACACGTATGAGCCAGGTTGTAAACCAACTCTACTCACTGACGTCACGCGAGTGCGGTGGCGCTGCTGTCGGTACTGCGCATGCGCAGACGCTTTGCTCTTCCCGAATTTGGTTTCTGCGCAAGCGCAGTGCCCACACCTTGTGTGGGCAAAGCGGACTTGTTTGTAAACACTGTGTTGGTGTATACGAGCCTTGGGGGCTTTGGTTGTAAATGGGGTACACATGTACACGTTATTTTTGCACCACAAACCCCAGTACCGCAAAATAATGCAACCCCAATTAAAAAAAAAAGAAAAAGAATAAAAACAACTTTTTCCGAGTCTTCCGAGTTGGGCACTATCTCATCTGAAAGCTCTCTTTTCACAAACTTTCCGTTCGTTTTTGTGTCGTTCAAAACACAAGTATAGCGGTGAAACGAAGGGCGACCGTTATGTGTTTTTTTTGTGTTTTTTTAAGCTGTGACTTTCAAGTTACACGTTGACCTTATCGGAAACTTCTCGTACAGTTCACTGCTCACTCCCTCGGGATACGATCATAACACGTGCAAGACGCAAATAAAAAAAAAAGAAAGGAAAGAAGAAGCTATTTCGAAAGATATCTAAAACTATGTGGGCTCTTGAACAATGAAGGAACGGCATATGCGCCCACATCAATCAAACAGCAATATTTTATGAGTAAAACCCTTTTAACGCAAAATTCTAAATACCCCAAATGAAAAACAAGCTTAGATCACTGTATACATGCTCGGAGTTTATTAAACTGAAAATATAACGACAACAACAACATTAAAAAGCAATCGACGACGTCACACGGGGAGAGAAACCGAAGATATTACGGCAAGTGAAAGTGACACACACTTGTAAGTTTCGTCAATGTGTGTAAGAGAAGTCTGCGATATTATACGGCCCGGTTTGTTTTGTTTACGTTTGACCGTGTAGAGTTTAGTAGTTTCATTTATCTTCCTTTATAGGTCTTATTTTCATTTTCTTTTCGTACCGATGCACTTTGTTGGCTATCACGTAGAAATATACAGTTACTGAAATAATGGTTCTTTGTGTGTAAAAATAAACACACTCACGCCGTACTTTCAGTAGCAGTTTTTATTTTGTTTTTTTTTTAAGTTTCTACGTTCGTTTAACTTCAGTCTTGCCGATAACAACGTTTCCTCCGCGTCTATTGTCGGTTTTTGAAGATCATAAACGACGGCGCTGGTGCTACTCTTTTTTAGCTGCTGCTTCTGTCATCTTAAACGCTGTCAAGAAAACAAAAAACGAACAAACAACACAAGAGGCGGAGATTCCAATTTGTTTGTATTCTTTTACTTTGGACAAACAGAACTGAAAGGTTTTCTTCGAAACCGCCAAACATACGTGCTATCGCTGTTCCTCGCCTGTTTCCTATCGTTGTCACATTTTGTGTCGCGATCGTCTTGTTAGCGCCTTCGTGTTTTTTATTCGACGTTCAACTTCCTTTCGTTTTCGGTTCATTTGATCAACGTTGGGTGCCATTGTGAGCCTTTTTCGTCCCCGTTTTTTTTTTTTTTACAGTTACACTTATTTCGATGTTTTTTTTTTTTTTTACTTTCTAAACACCGGAAACGAACTTAATTTCAGGTTTCTGCTCAGTCTCGGGCATGACTTTTGGACAACCTCCCTGCCTTTTTCGTGTAAGAATTTCACTTTGCTGACGAGAATTGACAGTTTGAGTCTCCTTTCAGGGGGGGGGGAGTCAATGAAATTTTGTATTTCGTTATTTACTTTGTATGGTGGTGTTTGTCAGCTGTCAAAACGGAAAGAGTTTTAATATTTCACTTTTTTCCCTCTTCTTTTAGGTGACGCCGCCAAGTTGAAGCAATCTACGTGATGGGAAAGGGACTTTCCGTCCGCTGTATTCCTCCCGAATGCTGTCACCACGGTTCGTAAAGAGATAACGTCGTATACATTTTCCAAGGATCGTACGGCAACATGAAAACTGTCATAGCATTGAAAACAACAACAACAACAATTGTGCTATCATTAAAAAAAGAACAATTTTATCGACTTCTATTATTAAACTCATATGACGCATAGGATGCAATATTTAAACAACGATCGTTTCAATTTGAATCGTAAAGCATTAAACAGTCGTTTGGGTGAGTGAGGAACAGATTACGTATTAATTTTCAATATGCATTTTTCAGGAAAAGTGACTTCTTTTTTTATTACCTGACATTACTCTACGTGGTCACGTGACGTGACATCACGGTGTCGAGTCGTTGTGTTACGTGATACCGTTACGCCACGTGGCGTCAATATTCCTGCTAAATTTAGTGGGGAGCTGCACGGACGGACGGAGAAATATTTGGGATTAAGGGGTTGCGTAAAACAACATTCCACGCCTTACAAAACTGAGGCAAATTGGGGAAAATTGGGCTTGGGGAAAAATCGTCATACGGAAAACGCATTTTGGAGCCGGTCAATCGTGATGCAATTGTTTATGTACCGAGCCTCGCACCGCACCTTTCTACGGGAAGCCGTTGGTTGTCGCTGTAGTCACGTGATCGCTTACACTAGCCAATGGGAGGGAGGCGGTACCCACGAGGAAGCTGTTCAGGAACCAAAGAACATAAAAAAAAAGGCTAGACAATCGATCGGTGCGACCTTATCCTTTGCTTTTTTTGTTTTTAGACTGAATAAAAAACCCCAAAGCATGAGCTCCCTCGCTTCCCGTCTTCTTCATCGTCCGGTTGCAACAGGAGGAGCCCTTTGATCCAAAGCGGAGACACGAGACGCCCCTTTAAGCAGACTAACATTCTGCTGTCTAAATGTACATGCAACAGAATGAGTTAGCAGCCTCTGCCAACTTCCGGTTCGTCAAAACATTTTGCTTTCCGGATGGAAGACAACGTTTGTTTTAGGTGCAAGTGCGAGTATGGCGCGAATGTGAATCTTCTCACACTTGATATTTGCCACAGCGCATGCCCAGCTACTTTTGAACAGCGTAGCAGAATAAATTTTTGTTAAGTAAAGATGACGACTTGGCCAAACGCCGCCATTACTTTGAAGTGAACAACGTTCTCGTAACACACCGTAACGTGACTCAACTTCACGTCATAAAACATCACGTGACACAACGACAAGTGACGCAGTGACAGGGGACAGATTACCAATCGTAAAGCTTTGGAGTGGTACGTTTTCACCGGGTTACACTCGTTAAAACGCGTTCTACAATAAAATACGAGTGCTATGTTACGGACATGCTGCTCTACAAAATCACGAGTTGTTTTGGCAATGGGGCGATATATCTGCACTGGTCACAAGCTCGTAGAAGCGGCACGCACATCAAACTTCGAAGTCTCATCAGAGACGGAGCTTCCGGCATTTTTTTTTAAACGGTAGCTTTATAGCGTTAATTAACCTCAGCAGTCGCGTAAGCACGAAATGTGCAGGTCGGTCAATCCGTCACCACTAAACGACCTTACAAAAAATGGTAACCGGTGACAAGGATTGATCCCCGATCACCGGCGTGTAAGCCGAGTGCGATGCTGACCAAGCTACGGACCCAGCACGCAAGAATGAGAGGAGCAGGAGCAGGTGGTTTGAGAAAGCGCGCGCGGAACGAGGGGGTGTGGAAAGGGCAGAATAGCGCGCTTCCCCTCTCTTAGTGACCCAGAAAATTCAGCGCAAAGGATATATGTATCAGGGTGGTGCCGAAGGGAAGCGCGCGCGGCGTCACGAAGAGATAATGGTGTGACGAAATTTGTTTCCATACAAAACCTTGCTCTAGGCACCAGCTAAGCTAAGAGCACCACCCAGTTTCTGCGTGATTTTAAGCGGTCACTGACATCTTAAAACACGCGGAGTGTGGCCTAATATGTTAGCGCTTCTTATCGGCTAATGCCGCACTATCATTGGCTATAGATTTGCCACGTCCTGCGTTTCTTCAACTCTCAGCGACTACACCGAGCCTGAACTCGCCACAGAACATGGAGCAGAAATGACTTTGAGTGAATTTAACAACTTTTAGGGCTTATTTTGATGAAGAGTTAGCGTACTTGAGCACATTAGCTCGTCCTAGGTCTGAGCTAGTGCACACTAATACAACGTCAATTTTTTCTTTAATTTTAAGCAAGTAGTTAGCTTTTTGAGATAGCGGTAACGCTATCTCAAAAAACGTCGTTTTTGTATTTAAAATTAGTTTTTTTTTACATTGACTTTTAGCCTAAAAAAATAATAGGCGATAACAAGGGTCGTTTTTTTTTAAATATTGCCTGGGACGAGAGAAAATGTTCAAAAGAAAGCTTACGAATGTTCCTCTTTTCTTATTTAATAAATGAGTTTTTTTTTTTCGATGTTGGCACTGTCTGCGCGGTGCTGACCACTTCAAATATTTACGGTTATTTTCTTCGAGGGCATGGGGGTGGATAAAATCGATTATGCAAATTGACTGTTTTACTCCGTTGTTAATTAACAATTTAAGTATTCCAAGTAAGAGCTCCTAGTAGCCAACAAAAAACAACTCAGGACAAAAGAAGAAAGAAAGCCAATGGCAAACGATTTACATAAAAAGAAGACTCTTACATAACTTTCGGGAAACATCATTTATTCAAGAACGCACGTATTCAGCCCAGTTGCTAGTATACCCTGCGCTCACGCAGAGTGCATGCTGGATCGAAAAAAAAAAAGGCACGCACACACACACACACACATATACGCAGAAGGAATACGTGTTCAAATTTTTAAGTACATACCACGGCGGCACTCAAAACGAATGGCGTGTCCCGGACATTTGTCGTCCGAAAGTCTTCTTTGACAGGAATGCGTTTTGGCCAACGAATTCTTGCGACGTCTTTCAGCGCAACGAAAACACAGTTTGATGCCGATAGAATAACTGGAAGTCGTGCTTCGAACGAATAAAGAGGGCGGGATGTCTTGTCCACTTGTTGCAACTAAAAGATCTCCGGAGGGGCCGTCGTCTCAACCCGCTGCGTATTTTTTGGTTTTCATTGCGGTGTATCGCTACTCTAATCTTTTTTTTTTTTTTTCTTTCAGTGTCAGGCATGTTCGCTTGAGGTTAGGCTTTGAATCTAAACTACGCGTTTGTCAGTATGATGCGTTTTCTGGACGAAGTGTACATGTTAAAAATGCAAGCGTGCCTCGAGAAGAGTTCAATTTAATACTTAAATCCCATGTTCCAGAAACCCTCCAACCCCTCTTTCAAAACAAACAAACAAACAAACAAACAAAACACGGTAGCCTGTTTAGCGAGGAAAAACAAACAAAAACTCCTGCTTTTTGTGAAAGACTCGTAGAAAATGTTAGGTGTTGGAGAAAATCAGTAGTCTGCATTAAATTCTTATTACGAACTTTTTCTGTTCATGTTCCACCCATTAAAAGGCAGGGCGAAAAAGGTTAAGCACGCACCTGGGGCCCTAATCTGGACATTTGTCGAAAAAGCCGGCAAGGAATTCGGCTGCTATGATTGGCCGGTGCCAAAGTCAAGTGCGGCGTAGGCCAATCACGGCCCCCGGACTTCTCGCCGACCTTTTTGGCCAAGTGTCCAGATAAGAGCCCCTGATCTCTTCACTCCACCGCCTCCTTCCGGACATTAAAGTCCGTCTGCTATGGTCGTTGTCACCACAGCAGCGAATCGACTGCCAGCAACGGCCGACGCCATTTGCCGAATGCCGTGGCGGAACGGGTCAACGGATCCTCCCCCTGGATGTTGCAAGCTAAGCTTCCAAACAGGCCACGCTACGTGCGGTCACCCCTCGCTTCGCTATGGGGAAAACTGATTATAATTTCAGGGCGGAGCGCACACTAAGCCTGGTCGCAACTGCCAAGGGTCCATCTGGCGACCGCTTCCTGTTGTGAGCGTTTAGCGTGCCGATGGAGACGACGGTGTGGCGAGATCAGGTGCGTGTTTGGGCGCTTTCGCCGTGCTTTTAAGTTGGCAGAGCGCGAACAAAAAGAGTTCGAAATAAGGACTCAACGCAGATGGCTAATTTCCTACGGCTCCTAATATTTTTATCAAGCTTACACGAAAAGCGTGTTTTTAACTCCCAATTTGTATTAGGTTTTTTTTTTTTTTTTTTTTTTTACGGCTACATGGGGTTAAACAACCAATGTGCCGAAAAAAGCATGTCGCATGTTTTTTTTTTGTAATAAATGCAATACACTTGGAAAGGCCTCGTCAAGCTGAATCTATAGCAGCTGACCTTACCTTTTTCGTGTGAAATGCAAAAACAAAATAAAGAGTGTTACTATTAATAACCGCACAGAAGGGGTACTGGGTTTGCATAAAACGTGAAAAACAGTTACAAGCTGGAAGAAATTAGGTCGTGGAGAAAATAAAAAAAGGAAATTATTTTATTCCGCTCACGTTTTGCGTAAGCAAAAAAAATATATATATAAATGAAAGAAAGAAAGTGTATTTATACGAAATACGATGGTGCTGTTACGACCGCATCATTTACGCCCGTAAAAACCTGCCCTATTATCGGGTAAGGCTAACCAGAAATATAGAAATTTTTGTTCTCTTAAATTATAATATAAGCCAAGAGAATTAAAAAAAAAAAAATCGTGTTTCATTTTACACCATATATAGCCCGTAACCATTTTTTTTTTGTTTTTCGCCTCCGTAATCAGAATATACATCCGAACTGTTCAACCAAGTTTTTTTTATCTTTATTTTGCTTAAAACTTTGATTCTCAATAGTTGGTCATTTTTATTCTTACTTCATACCATTTAAGACTTAGGACTTATTTCGTTCTCAATCACTGACGTCCAGTAGTGTGCCTGTATGTAAGAGCGTGAGGTTTTGTGTAGGTCTTTCTTTTTGTGTGAAAATAGAAAACTTTTTTTTGTGTGTGTGTGTGTGGGGGGGGGGGGGGGGAGGGGGTGCGGTTGCTTTAAGCGCTTCTCCTTGAATCAGCAGTCATTGAGGCTTGTATATTTTGCTTCAAACTAAACTTAGTTAGTTGAGAGTACAGCTACGTTTGATGCTGCTAAAAAATAAAAAAGTGCAAAAAAAACACACAAAAATTTGATGTCGATTTTTGGCATGAGCTTGGTACAAGTAGATTTTATTTGACTAGACATTCTGCTTTGTTTTTACGATTCAATAAACTCCTATCGCAATTAAAAAAAGGGGCAAAACTAGACCTTATAAACGCGGTATTGTTTAACTTTTCAAGCTGATGTCTTAAAAAATACAAGATAAATCGGGCTTCTACGTCTGTTTCCACTTTCCGTAATAACTTGATGATGCGACTGTGGAATGAGATCAAATTTAATTTGCGGAGTAAATCCCATACAAAGAAAGTTAATTTTCTAGATGAAAGGGAATTCGTAGAAGAGAATAAATATTAATTGGCTTTGATCATGGCCCTGTCGTATAGGAAACATGCATTAACTGGATTTTATGCTTTGCTTAGTTATTTATATTTATTTTAAAATTAATCTACTTTTGTTCACCGAAAAAAAAATTAAAAACAATGTTAAGCTAATATTATGTTTATGTTCGCACATGTTCGTATAAAAACAACACTTCCATATACGACATAGCACTTTGAGCATCGATTGTAAAGGTACACACTACGTATTTTCGAGATATACGTATATATAACTGTAAGGAAAGTTTGATGCGAAGACTTTAGAATTATATTTAAAAAATATTGTTCATGCCGTTCTATGAAGCCAGTTTCGAAAAAAAAAATACAGCTATCGAAAGAAGAAAAAAAAAAGTACGGTGTGCGAATAAAATAAAATTTTATATACAAACTGCAAACATCTGTAGAAAAAAAAAAAAAAAAACTCCAAGTGTTAGCTTCGCTCATTTGTACAGACTGCGAAACTATATAAAACCGAAAACACGCACCACTTTTTGGAAATTCCGGCCGAGTTGGCTTTCTGCTTTACACGTATTTATATGATATCAAGATAAAAACCATTACCTATCTTGTACGATTACATTTAATCGATCATTTTCGAGACTGACAAAGCGTTAGAATCGCGCTTCAAACATGGGCGTAATTTGTCATCACCACCGTGGACCCCAACGTTAGTGCTCAAACATATTCGTATGTGCGAAAGACAACCCAAAATATTGCACAAAAATCTGACTTTAAAAAAAAAAAAAAGTTCCACACCATTTTTTTTGTTTTGTTACGATTACATTTAAATTTGTGTGTGTGTGCGTGTGTGTGTGATGTGTGCGCGCGCAAACAGACAAACACACACAAACACATACAAAAGTATGTATCAGCCGATTAAAACTCGAAAGAACAAATCACAAAGAAAGAAGCGGCAACATCATAGACTACTCCTTGCCTTTCTCCGGCAGACAGACTGTGACCATAAACAGGACAATGCAGACACGTTTGGGTCCTAAGCTTGTTGGTTCTGCCTACTTTGTTTGTCTTTCACTAGCTGGTGTTGGTCCATCCATTTTGTTCGCCATGTCGTACGCACCTTTCCTGCGCTTATCAATCGACAAAAAATGTTGAGTCACCACGGGATGTGGGCACTAGAGCACTATATAGCTCCTACGGAGCAGAGTAGCGCAATCCTTTGATCCGCGTGTTTTGCCGACAACATGGCCGACAGAGCAGCGCGGCGCGAGTCACGTGGTACTCAGGGTTCCAGAAGGCGGCCCGCCCTATGGGAGAATACATGGAGATCGACTCAACACGGCTGATTAAAAAATAAACGCCAAGTTCACACTTTTCGAAACTAGTCTATCGTGAAGTTGGTAAAGCACTAAACACTTTATCAAAGTTTTTATAATATCGGCTGCGTTTGAAAATTTTGAGAAAGCAATTTCCAAGGCAATGGCGTTCGAAGCAGACGATTTTTGTACGCAGCGGAGATGGACTTCCTGGGTTGGCCGGAGCGGGTCACGTGGACGGTGCGACGTCTCCGTCACGTCGCCGCGTCGTCTGCTGCGTGATGCCGCTCAGGCAATTTTTTAAAAATAATTACACCCTTACATGTCACGCAACTTAGCGCAAATTATTCTAAAATGTTCCTTTATTATGTCAAAAACTATTGACGTTCCGTACATCCCCACAATATTGAAGAAACAACGATTTTCTCACGTTCCCCATGCATTTCTGATCGGAGTTGGAACCCCCGGGCGTTCGCAGCTAGTCGCCGAAAGATGGCGTTCTAGATTGCGCTACTCTGCTCCGAAGGAGCTATATAGTGCTCTAGTGGGCACATGCACGGCGTCTAATAATTGGCAGAAAATAGTCGACTGCTTAAATAAAGGATAACCGGAAGTCAATTTCTGACTGCTTGCTGTCTGCTTCAAGGGCTTCAAGGCCCGTTCACACTCTTGCGACCTCTTAAACTTGGGTTCCTTAAAACTTCTTAAACCAGAGGACACACTGGCGCCATCTATTGGGTAGCAGTGTAAACTCGGCGGTCCGGCCTATTGTTTTATTTCTCTCGCGCATTATCCTTTCTTTCTTGGCTCGAAAAACTTTTGTCAATGTTATAAACGAGCCTTTCTATGGGTATCACGCACATTTGACGTCGGAAATCCCGCAAAACCTTCGCTCTTGTGAAATGCAGTTCCAGGGTCACCGCATAGATGGCGCCACAATGCCAGTGTGTTCCCTCGTTCTAAAAAAATTAAGAAGTTTTAAGAGATCTCGTCTCTCTCAGTCGTACTCGGTCGCAAGAGTGTGAACGGGCCTTAAGGGTTACTGCGCAGGCAAGCTAATAAACGATCATTAAACAAAGAATCCTTGAGATTAGTTTTCAATCTTAAGGGTTGTTTTTTCCTCTTGTCTTTTTCACAATAAGCTACTGCTTATGCTCAGAAACGCATATCACAGCCCAGTAGGGAATGCATATCACAGACCAGAGCGTGTATCACGCTCCCCAGTGATACAAGCGCCGTCCGAAAAGGTCGTTCGACGGTCGTTGCCAAGGTGACGGCGATGAAAGCAAACGGTCTTTTTGTTGCGGAAGAACACTGCGGCGCAGCGATATGAGGTGCGTGCTGAAGCGCTTCCCGCATGCTTTTCAATGGGCGGAACGCGAACAAAAAGAGTTCGAAATAAGGACTTAACGCAGAAGGCTGGTTTCTCTAGCTCCTCATAATTTCGCAAGCCTTACACGAAAAGCGTAACTTTTTTAACCATCCCGCGCACTGTTTTTTTATCCGTAACATGGGTCTTAAGTATCAAACTGCCGAAGCGGATATAGCGAAGTGATTTCAGATTCCCGGCGACCTTGTTATGACCGGTCAGGTTTCGTCCACTTTTTTTTGCCTTTAAAAATAATCAGTTTGAATTTTTTTTAAAGTTGTAATGTAGACATTAAAAAAAAAATATGTCTTAAATTTTATTTCGATCGTGGGAGCAGGAACGTCGTAACAGCCAATTAAAATTTCGGGGTCGACTCGCCTGTTCCGGCGCGCCGACGGTAAGAAAGTTCGGGACCGGAGAGAAAAACTAGAAAAAGTGACGTCCTCAACGGGACGCTCGCCACTCGCCACTAAACTCGCCACAAATGCCGGAAATGACGTCACGATGCTCTGGACAGATAACACGCGGCAGAGAAGACCACCGCACGCCCGGCGGCAATCCCTGCACGCATTTATCAAAATAAATGTGATTTACGTTTACTTCCGCCCAAGATAGGGGCGATGAACTGAATTGACGGGGAAAAAAACTATAGACGTCCGCTACTAACTCAAATTTCTTGAAAAGTGCTTCAGTGTCCCTTTAAAGGGGTACAGAAACGAACTTGTTTGCTCTTATTTCTTTGATTTAGATGCGGTCTATGTTGTGGCGTCAGCCCAGAAACACTAGTCTTGACTAGTGGTTTTGAGCTGCCGGCAGAAAAGTCAAGGAAACAAATTTTAAAACGAATCAATAGATTTGAAGATCGCGCCTGATGGCGATCTGTGAAACTCCGTTGTGAAAATATTTTTTCTGAAAACAATCATTTACAAACTGATTTGTGCATTTTTTTTTTACTATTAAAGTAGCTGGACCCGAACGAAAGCCGTTAAAATGAGGAACCTGTGGATTTTGACCACGTGGTTCTAGGGATCCTCATGGAAGCAACAAATACGAATAAGCAAATTAAGGTAATTACTAATAGACCGAGAGCTGAAGAGAAATTTTCTCTGCTCTCACCATAATTAGATGTCCATAGGAGACAAATTAACTTTGCCTCCTTGTTTCAATTTTGTTCGTGGTGCATTACCGCCGCACGGGCTTGTTCGCGTGCGCGTTTTGTGTATTTTCATTTGTCCGTAATAATTGGGTGTAGACTTTTTTGTTCCTTAATCTTGTTGTGGTTGGGGATCAGTGCGCCGTAAAATGAAGCCTGGGGTTCTAGCAAATTGCTTTTTGTTAGATTCTTTTGTTTCTAACAGTCACGCTACCAACGACGTTTTTTCTTCCAACTTTACGTCCTCGTAAAGTTTTATTTTTCGGTGACCTAATATAATTTTAATGTTGGTTTAATCTCGTTGCAGCTGATCAAAATTAAATTTAAAGCTTTATTTATTGTATTGCATAACGATACAAGTTTTCGTAACACATGGTCGTACGTTTTGTCCAAACACAAAAAAATGCGGTGTGAAGATGATCTTTTTTTTAAAGCTTTAATGTAAAATAGATGGGTGTACGCGGATAGTATTGGCACTGAAAATGAAATATTTTGAGGATTGAAAATGCAATAACGTAAATTGTTTGTAGAAAATCGGTAGGGTTCTTTATTTTTCTCCCCCCCCCCCCCCCCCAAACGTGCGTAACTATAAACATTCCTCATAAGAATGCCAGAAGGCTGTGAAACGTACGGCCTTCGCGAGACTTCGTTCAGAAACGTGCATTATGCGCAATCTTCAGTGCAAACAAAGGCGCCTCTGAAACCAGTCGCGCTGGTGCGCATGTTTTGCTGAGAGATAAAACGTTTTAGAGGATTATTTGATTGAAATCGTGTTTTTATTGATAAAAAAGGTTCACCTGCCTAAGGTCTTTAATCCTCGAACATGTTTCTTTTTGTGTGACGGCGGTTGGAATAAAGTATAATGACTTCTATATACGTAATACTAGTAAAACACGACTGCTGCGCATTCTGTGCCGCCCGACATAATTCCTAGGATTTAGTGACGTTAATTCTTTTTTTTTTTTAATGCGAAAGAATTAACTGTCTCATGGAGCGAGCTGACGTCATCAATCTGAAGCGCGAAAACGGCAGATAGTTTCCTTCGGTTCCATTGGCTGGCGCGCGTCGACGGGGCTCCCATTGGCCGTTGCGCTCATCAGTTTCCACGACCGCTCCCCCCATGGCGCTGCGTGTTCATCAGCGCGGAGAGTCCAGCGTCACCAGGGGAGCACACGCGCCGACCGGCGACGAAAAGTACGCAGCAGACGAAAAAGGGACCGGACAAGCGGCTTGCATGCTTTCGCATAAACAACTCTAAAGGAATGCTTAAATGTCCCTCTATCTTTTTTTTTTTTTTTTTTACGTGGTTCGCATGCGTTTTAGATGTAATGTAGTTTCTTACTTTGGCAATAAAAAAACACAGAGGTTACTACTAATGAAATCTCTCTTACATCGCATTTCACAACCGATGTTAACAATGTGGAGGGCGTCGTCGGCGCAAGTCTGCGCTGTCAATGGCAGAGCACCCTTTACAGGAAAGGCCTCCCTCTTCATTTGAAGGGAACCTGAAGCCGAGAATTACATAAATGACGAGTACAGGACGACACATTTCTCCTCGTCATTTATGTAATTCTTCTCTAACACCGTAACTTCACCGGCACGCTCTATTTTCACGAGAAACTGGAGCGGTTCTGTATTTCACGGGGACCACTTAAATCGTCTTCATTTGACCTCTAGGATCACACATATTGCGATTATTTTCCCATTAGGTGCACGTAGGCTGCAAAAAATCACTTTCAAAGTACCGTCGAAGCCCCTCTTTCCCCGAGCGTGACGTCATATCCAGAGTTTTTGGAATCTCCGCTCTCGCGCACTCTAGATATTTAAAAAAAAAAAAGGTCGGAAAAAGACGTCACGATTGGTGTCATTGCGGGGGAATACACCTGGCAAGCTCGCGATTGTACGCGCTGCGCACACGAGCGACACGGGCGTGGCGGCCGAAAGATCCTAGTATGACGTAACGACTGGTCGGAGGTTTCGCGCGTTTTCTCGCGTCTAGTTACACCTTCGGCAAAAACGAACGCGACATTCCGAATCAAAATACTCTCGAATTTAGCTCTAACTCGTTTTCTTTTCCTTACTCCCCAAAACCCCTTCAACAGCGAGATAAAAAAAAAATAATAAAAAAAAAATCTTGGTTAGTTGCTGCTTTGCCGCGAGGCTGCGCTGTTAATGGCAGAGCACCCTTTACAGGAGCGGCCTCCCTCTATATTTGATACAATATTACAAAATTATGATTGGCAATTGACGTAGACGACCCTTTCACAATGATTATACTCCATTTTACTTTACGTCCAACCGCAACCAACGCTACGATCTGATTGGCCAATCAAACAGCACCCAGAGTGCATCGCCAGGGCTACTTATCCCCTTTGTGCGTCTGCTATCTTCGATGTGACCAATCACGCAGAGCGAATGCGCCGCGATACACCGCCTTTTCTTCTGCGTAATTGGTGTGGCCGGGGAAATAGCAAACGCACAAAGACGACGACGGCCGTGACGAAGCAGTTTTTTGCGTTGTTTGATTGACTCCATCAAATCGTATGCTAGTTCACGTATTGTACGATTTACGTATAATACGTAAATCGCCCTCGGACTCGGCGTGAAACGGAGTGTACGAGCGAAGCAAAGGCTACGAGCTTGAACGTGTTTCCCTGTACGTCACCTGTAGCCGCGCAAGGTACGAAACGTCAATCGTATTGGGCGCGGCGGCTTATTTCAAAGTGATGGGAATGTAACGAGGGATCTTACTAGGTGTTGCTGCCAGTCTCGGGTCTCCTACCCTCTTTTCTGCTTTCAACGAATTTCAGCTCGAATATGAATTTCTCGTCTGCTCTCTCGTCAATTTTAATGGCAACACGTAAAAAAAACGAAAACAATTGCTGCCTACCACCAGGTCCTTTATGTCTTCCCTATGTTTTTCACCTTTTTTGTTACTGCTTTTTCTTCATTATTTTCAAAAGAAAAATGCTAAAGAAAAAAAAGGAAAAAAGGACAGTTGAAAGGAGGTGCGGTGTGTTTCTTTCTTGTTGCGGAGGAAACCGCGAGGTTAGAAAATTCTGGTGGGGCTTATTCTTTCTTCTGGCAGGTCGGCCTCTAAGCGAGCCGATTTTAACATATATTTTTTTTAACCTACCGAGAAAGCGAATGATTATAATATACTGCAGGCCGACGAGATTTTAATTTTGGCAAAAAGCCACGAAATTATAGAACACCACCTACTTTTTCAAGCACAAAAAAAAAAAAAAAAACCTAGCAGATTTGGAAGGTGATTACAGAGTTCTTGATTTTTGGTTCTTAAAAGTTGGATGTTGCGTTTGCCTCCTTCAATCCAGACTAAAATGCGCTTTTGAGCTTTTTTTTAATCTAGAAGTTTACCATTTCACGAAAGAATAAACCATATTTACACAGTGCCCGTACATTATCACGGGGTCTGTAGCTGAATTAAACCTTTTAGCGTACAGTAAATAGTATTTACTCGAGTAATAGCCGCACTGCTTATGCAGAAAACCTAAGGGTTCGCTTTTCCGCGGAGCACGCAGATTGCCAATCACAGCGATCGACACCATGATTACAGCTGTTTACAGAACAGAGATAACGTTTTCGTGCGAAGATACCATCTGTGAAGATTGCATTTTTATGGAGAATCGTGTTCTCGATCTGGTTATTCGCTATGTTATTTATGCGCAACGCGATGGTTGGCTGTATATGTGTTCTGTGGGAAAGTAGACACAAGGGCCTTGTTTATAAATAGTGCGGCTATTACTCGAGTAAATACGGTATTCGCTTTTGATTACCGTAACATGCATAGTTTTTTTTCAAATAAACGCCGAAATTGGAAACTATTTACAAGTAACCACGCCATTTTAGTTTTTTGTAAACCATGTAGCGACCTTGATTATATTCTTTTTTTTTTTGTAAACAAGGAAAGAAAATTAGCCTTCTATTTTTGTGGTTGTTTGAGCACACTATTCATATATTGTTACTTTTTCTGGGGTATCGGGATAACACAAGTGGTTTCTGCAGCCCGACGGTGACTCTGCTGCATTCGGGCCAGAAAGATTAAATTGCTGAAAAGTAAGAAAAGCCTACGTAAAAAAAAAAAAATATTTACTGAGACATGATTGACATACACTAAAATACAGTCAGTGCAGCCCGAAACGAGCATTGCACGCGGGACCCCACATAGGTCTAATCCCGAGGGCTACTCGCGGCACTCGTTGAATCTGGAATTGTACAGAACTGAGGAGTTCCGGTCTGGCAAACTGTTTCTAACGAAACGTCCTTATTACAACCACAAAAAGCACCGCTATCGTTGCAAAATTAAGTTTCTGGGTAAGGGAGTAATTATAATGGCATACCTTAGAAAATAATGGTAACCTGAGAATGGGGTAGAGAAACAGAAAACCGAAAGAAGACAGAAAGAAAAAGCAGACAACGTCTCAAAAACAGCTACAAAGTTTACTTTGTACACCCCTTGTAGTGACGTCGTTGGAGACGCCGTCACTGCAATCACCAGAAGCGACAATACTCCACGACAAGAGGACACAACAAAACAAGAGGGTTTACAAAAATTCACAGCTTTTAGCAAAAACGGGGGTAAACCATTTCTTACCTCTCTTAATAACCTCGGCTACGAAACATGTACACAAAGGGTCACAGTTCAGCATAACTACGACCTTGCCCTCCGCGAACGCAAAGGGTTCACAACTGAACACATAAAAACGACCTTGTCCTGTGAGAACGAACCAAAAATACTAAAACTGCGCTTTCTCTAACAATACACACCACAGTTCAAAGAGACACATATAGACACCGCTAACACTTCGGAAGTATCTACTTGAATCCGCGATCTTATAACAACCCACTACCTTCTTAAACACTTTTAAGCGCATAAACTGTTTGCGCTCGTTCCCAAACTGCAACGACGCCTAACTTACACGTTTACAAGACTTCTTCTTACGAATCGTTTCTTGAACTACACGCTTTACGTCATTACGTTTTTTGTGAATTACTTCCGTTTCGGACCAGTTCGCTTCATATCCATGACATTCCTGAAGGTGCCAGGCTAACTCGGAGTTGGAAGCGTTGTTTCTTATGTTCCGTTTGTGCTCAGTCAGTTCAGTCTATCATTTATACATCTCGACGTCTGACCTACGTATTTAAAGCCGCACTCCAAAGGGATCCTGTAAACCACAAATTTCTCACACGGAACCGACCTTTCGCATTGTCCTCCCTGACATTCTTTCTGTCTCGATTCCAAAAGGCGTAAACTTGCATAGCTTAAAATCGGACGTGAACACAGTCTCTACGTCAATCTTCTTCGCAAAAAGTTTTTATGTTATGAAAGATATCGTGAAATATGAGATAGAAGTTCGTCGGCTCCTCAGACTTGGTTCGTCCCGCTTAGTTATGAGTTGAATGAAAAGTTGTCTTTTCAGAAAAGTTTCCTACCCCGCGCCATCCAATCTTCCCTATTGCCTTTTTAACGCTTGGCTCGTAAAATGGGTATGCGATCTTTTTAACGCATTCCCAATTAACGATTTCGCAACTTCCCGCTTTAACAATCATGGAATGACAACTTTATTTAGGAAGCACCGTTTTACACATTTTCTTACCATAGTCCCAACATTAATCATTTGTAACCTGACTGCGTAAGTCCAAAGAAAAAAAAAAAACCTGCATAGTGTTTTCCTCTGGTTCTTCAACTGTGAACTGCAACTCCAAGACCGTTGGCCTTATCAGCTTCTCAAGATACTCCGACTTCCCATCTTCAAACGTGCAGACAAAAATATCATCGACATATCTTCTGATGAAGCCCACGTCCGGTGTAAACTCGATCATCTTGTCAGACAACACTCCATCTAAGCTGTTGAGGTATATTTCTGCTAACAACGATGCGACCGACGAGCCTACTCAGGCACCCTCTTTCTAGATGTATTTTCGATTATTGTATTCGAGGACTGTTGATTGCAAATAGGGATCGAACACGAGAAGAAATCCTTCTCCTGACACGCCCGATTCAGAATGAAACTTTACCAAATTCAACTCTAGCACCTCCTTCACTGCGCTCACCAGCCTTTTCTTGTCTAGAGAGTAGAATAAATATCTCTTATTCACGAAGAACACCGAACTCTTTCTCCCTTGGTTATTTTTCAAAATCACAATGATTTTGGAAAGCACTCTTAGAAGTCGGGAACCATCCGTTGCCGGGAGAAGTGTTGGTATTCGCAACTCACATTTGAGTTGATAAAGAAAGAACCAGTTTTTTTTTTTTGTCTGCTTTTATTGTTGGACTTTGGCATGCTACGTAAGCTTGGGGACAAAAAACAGACATATTACTAGACTTTTATGATGCTATCGGCGCCATCACAAACACGCAAAACGAAGTGCTTTGTGCCATATCGCAGACTTCAGTTTAAGGTCGGAACGTAATATTCTCACCTCGCCATTTGCCGAGATTTCTGCATATATCGCCGTGATTGGCTTTGGAGGGTTCAATAAAAAAAAAGTAAAACGCTTCAATGATTAATATTATACGATATCTATTGTTTCGGCAGCTAAGTTAACGGAATCTAGAGATTCGCCAAACGTGCTGCCACTAAAGCAGAAAAAAAAAAGCAGCCTACCAAGGGCACATATTCACCCCTTCAGATAGCAAACAAAACAACAAATGTGCAGCAGCCATAGCAGACGCTAGAAAAGGTTTTTATGCACACACACTGAACTTTCGGCTGAGATTTTTTGGTTTCTGCATGCAGGAACCTTTGTGCTGTCGGGAAATTTGGATTGGAGCCATCAGTGAGTTGACCGAGCGTGGATGAAAAGGGTTCGGCATCGAGCGGTGTAAACTCCCAAAAGCTTTTTTTTTTTTTCTCGTAAGTTAGCACAATATAGGCGGACTTCACTTGCCGCCAGTGGGAACAAGTTGCTGTTTTTGGGTACGGGATGATGGCGCGATGCTTCCGGTGGTTGCATTTAATTATGTTAAAACGTTTTGTTTATGACAGGGGATGGTCTGGAAGCTTCGGAAAACAATCAATGTTGGTGGACGTGTCTGTGGCCGCCAGTGACGCTAGTGTTCTACATTCATAAAAAAGTTGTCTGTCTTAAGGACTTGCACTTTCTCGAAGTCAAAAATTAAATATAAAAGCTTTTATATTTTTAGATGATTCGGGGGAAAAACAAATTGGAAGTTTCTACCACCATTTTTATGTATAAAACATTTTTTTGGGCGGCATTGTTTTATTTTTGTTTAAAGTAAACAAAACATGCAATGTTTTAAATGCTGAATATATTTTGGGAATAAAAATGTATATTTTTCGCCAAAACATCTATGTGAACGTTATTTCGGGTTGCATTAAACAGGTCGTCGCGTACCATATGAACAATTTTATTGGTATTTATTTTTCATGTGAACATAACCCGTCAGCATAAAGTGATGAAAACAGAATTTTATCTTCTGCGGTTTTTTTCCATCTGGTAAGGACTTAGTCAGATTTTTGAAGAAGAAACTCGTCCTGCAGACTTAGGTGTGATCAAAGTTTATCTGTAAACGACTGTCTTAATATATTCTCAATGAAAAAGAAAAAAAAAAAACATCTTCCAAACCTTTTATACATTTACTAATTATTTAAAAATTAAAATACGTTTACACTTCTGTGTAATGCGAAATTAAAGCGCAGCTCTTGCGGTATTTTGATTTTGCGACATACTGGGGTGGCGAGAGGCATGAAGGCGCGTTTCGGGAAGCCGTGGCCTTTGACGTCCCATGATGCAACGCGCGCAGTGTTGCATTATGGGATTCTTAGGCGCCCGCTCCCGCACATAGCGGTTAAGCCGACGCCGACGCCGCTATATGCAGGAACGAGCGCCTAGGAGCTCCGATCTAAAATACTGGTCGTTGAATACGGAACGCCGACTATCCTCTGCCAAGACTTCAAATTGAGCGTGAGAAACTTGTTTTGGGTAATGCGAATATAATGGCGAAATTGATTAATAGAGCAGAAAAAAAAAAACTAAAACGCGAGACCCTTTTTTTTGTTTATTTTGCCATCCATCACACTCCCTCTTCAATGTGTGTTTTTTTTGTAGCATGTAGCACCCGTCACAGTATAAACCGAGAATGATGGAGCACCATGACAATCCTTCAACCTGCGGCCGAACTGATATTTTGCCTTAACATTTGAGTGCAAGTTCAGCCATGCGGGAGAGCAGAACTGCCAACATTCAGGAACGTCAACATCGAATAACGCTTTCCTTGCACCAGCAGTTTTGAAAAAAAAAAAAAAAAGTATATAACAGAGCTACTGTCGGGCGGTCGTGCTTCTGGTTGCGCTGCCCGCAACATCTCCGAGGAGAATATATTTTTCCAAAACTCCACCTGGCAACACTGGCATTTACCATATTTTGCGAATAGCTTCCTTCGTGAAGCACGTCATTGGACCCAAGTTGGTGCCGAGTTCCGACGCAACATTCGTATCTAACACATTTGAAATGTAGACCCGAAAACACGCCGAACGCTGACGCGGCACTTTCGTGCATGCCCAAAATATTGCAGTACGCAGCAGTAACTTGAGCGCGCACACGTTTGAAGAAAGTCCATTGCGTGTTCAAACTTCGTGCACTTTGCAAGAGTATCCTGGTAGAAGTGCGACACACCAGGACTGCCGTTGTGCGTACCAAACTAACGAAGGGCGTATGGCACGCCCCAGCGGAGGACTGAGGATTTAATTTCGACCACCCGGGAATCTTTTTGACGTGGAACCCAAATATCGGTTACACGGCGCTTTCTCCGCAATGCGCCTCCGTCAGATTGCGGGCCCCTCGGCCGGGATTCGAACCCGCCACTTGAGGATCGGTTGGGCGGCGCTTTTTCTCGGAGCCACCGGGGCGACTCGCGCAAAAGTATGGAACCAGAAGCTTTATTGCAGATAGTTGATTTCGAGACTAAATAAAGTCGAGTCATTCTTGTATTTGCTTCGCTTTGTTTGCTGGTCGTGGAGTCGCCCTATAGATTTTTATTATTGCACGGTGTCTAGAGCGCGTTTCCGACAGGCGTGTTTAGCGTCCTATCCCGCCCATACATCAAAAGGGGTCCCCAAGTGGCAGCAAATGACGTCACATAAGCAGGAGTGTCATGCTGTCGGATGTCGCGATCCTGGCGGTTGGTCGTAGAAGTGCTGGAGAAAAGCACGAGCCAACGCGAGTGTCGCTGTCGTCGCGGCGTTTCAACTTCTCTCTGCCGAAGCTTCCGTGAACTGCCACACTGGAGAGCGACCTGAAGCAGAACGGGTGTCTACCCCATCAACCACCACTGATGGGACATCGCAAGGATCGCCACCAGCGACAGCATGACACTTGTATGACGTCTTGAAGCGGAAATCGAGCGACCTATTTTTTTTGTTTTTTGTTTTTTGACGCGGTGAACGCACCAGTCGGAGATGCGTTCCAGACACCATAGCCCTAGGGTGATGAAGTCGAATGCGGCTCCTGGATCGGACACGAGCACTTGACTTGGGCTTGCTAATGCGAAAGCATTAACTGTCCCATGGAGCGAAGCCGGCGTTGTGTGTAGCCGTTGTCTGTAACCGTTGTCTGCAGCAGCGAAAACGGCGCCTAAATTCCCATTGGCTGAGCGAAACGGCAAATAAATTCCCATTCCATATAAAACACAAAGAAAAGCATAGCAACGCAGATTCTTCGTCATGGAAGCCGGCGGGTGCGCTCCAAGTCAAAGCCTCAGAAACAAAACGCAAAGAGAGCCGGCGGGGTTCGTCGCGCCTGCGCAGTGGGGGAGCGCGCTGTCACCGCCGGTGCGCAGTGTGCGAAAGGAAGACATGGCGCGCTGCTTCGAAATGCGCTGCGTGTAGGAATGCTTTCGCATTCCTACACGTAAGCAGTCTCAAGTGTCACTGCCGAATTTTCTATTCCTTTCTTCGATACCTCCGCGGCGGTATACTCGGACAACGCCCACTCGATCTTCTACGGAGGTGTGGGTTTGACGATACTTTGGCCCGTTCGCGCCTCGTCGGAACACTGCCATGATCACGCCTTCGCTCACCTGACCTTGGCCTAAGGTCCGGCCGCGCGAGGCTCTATCTAACCCGTTCATGTTTCATTCGAGCAATGCTTCGTACCTTGTTCGTCTCGTGCTGCCCATATGACTAAGGTCTCGTAGTACACCTGTTCGCCCTTGTCGAGTTCAAATGGGCTTCTAAAATCCCTTAGACTCTTATGGTAGAGGAGAACAAAGCTTTGCTAGAAAAAGCACGCGTTCCTGTTTAAACAGTGTAAATAATACGAGCTTGCACTCCTGGACGTTGAGGGCCATCTGCCATTTTTCACACATGCTTGAATACGAGAAAGATCATCGTGTATGAGCAGGTGATCGGATGGGTTAGTAACTTGACAATAAATGACACAATCATCAGCGAAAAGAGAGACGAATATGCGATGAGATGAATAAGGGTAGGTAATTATTGTATATTTAAAAGAGAAGTGGGCCGAGAACCGATTCCTGGGAACACGTGAAGTGACCTCTGCAAGAGAAGATAATGCCTGGTTAGCAGTTACAAGCCGCGGTCGGTGGGTAAGAAAGTTAATTATCCAGCTTGAGACCAAATCTAAATTAACTTGAGACATTTTGCATATGAGATGTCCATGGGGAACCTTATCAAATGCTCTGATAAAGTCTAGAAAGATGGCGTCAGTCTGAATGTCTAAATAGAGGTTAACATGCAGGTCATGACCAAAAGATGCAAGCTGAGTTTCACATGGAAATTTTTTCTGAGAACCGTGTTGCGAGGAATTTCTTACGTTATAACTTGTCAGAAAGTGAAAGATTTTGGAGTAGATGGTGTGCTCCAATGGTTTACACGAGACGATTGTTAGGGAGATGGGCCAGTAGTTTGAGGGAGAGCACTTGTCGCCATTTTTGTAAATTAAGTTTGCAATGTAACTATTGCATTGTAAATTAAGTTTGCAATTATTAAGTTTGCAGTGCCAGCAGGTTCGAAAGAAATCCCAACCATGGGTGTGGGGAAAGCATGAGGGGCAGTGTAAATCGTGTCACCAATTTCCTGAATAAAAACTGGACAAAACACATCATTAAGCAACTCTGCACGATCGTCATCAGGAACGAAGGCGTAAGCGTCCTTCCTGAGTATAATAACAGCATCAGACTTTGCATTAATAACTCTTCATAACTTTTTCGGGTTACTCCTAAAGACCGACGTACACTTGGCGCTTTCCAATTTTGCCCTTCTCCTCCTTTCCTGTATCCTCTCTATTTTTTTAAACTTGCCCCAACTTGGCGCCCCTTGCAGCTTAGGAGAGGGGAGCGCTAAGAAGATTTTCTTCTCTGCAGAAAACCGAGGTTCTACGTCAGCCTTTAAACATGTACGGAAGGTCCGTGTTATAAAATACATGTATTTATGTCCGAATTGCAGATCTGAACTGTTTGTTCAGATCGTAAAAGTTGTCCCAGTCCGAGTTACACCCAGTGTCCTTAGCTTTACGTAAGAGTCGCTTTTTTCAGTTGAACCATGGAGCAGAGAAGCTTTCGGTAAACGTGACGGTAAGCGTGACGGAACGCCTTGAAGAGGTTCATTCTTGGCATTAATCGTCCTTGTGTAGCAACCAAGAACAAAAGGCCGGAACGATTTGCCGTGATCCCATATACGCACAATTCATCGCACCGGTTGAGGGCTCTTGCATCCCGCTTCAACACAAATGTTGTTTTTTCTTGTAGAATGCGGCTTAAGCAGCTCTGTCAATGCGTCAACAACCAGAAAAAAAACCCACAAGAGTGCAATGTTAAGCACGTTGACAGGTTCGTCCCGTGCGAGGAAGAAACAATTTATTCCATTCCTTTGACATGCGGGAAACAGTATTTTGGGTAGACATGAAGATGCATTAACCACAGACTCAACGAGCATAATTTGGAAGTTTCACATTCGTCAGCCTGATTCCTTTCACCCCATAGTCATTCATGCCCGCACATGCACTGACTGAGTTCCTTGTTTCAAGAACACAAAGGTTCTGGGAGGGCATCATAACAGATTTGTAAGGAAAATCATTGAGTCATTCACTATGAACACTGTTGACAACAATGTGTCCGCGCCTTCCTTCTTCTTTCCAAAGAAGAGATAACATTCCTGACTCCGGAATTGGCGTTGATTATAATATATCAAAACTTTTTCTGCTCACTGTTACTTCACATTTTATATTATTTGCTACTTCGCAACTCTATACACTTTCTTTTATCTCTTTTTTTTTTTTTTTGTCTGGGCCGCGCTCAGTCTGTTGCTTCCAGGCGTCCCGTGCATCTCCGTTGCCCGTCGCCCGGTCCTTCCCTCCCGGCGTCTCCGGTTACATCCGCCGTTGTTTGGCTCAATAGGTCATGTTCGCTATGCGTGGCGAACACGCACATAATACACTGCACACCCTTTCTCTCATTTTTTCTTGACGGCTCTGAATTTCAGGGAGTGCTTTTAAGCTCATTCATGTTGTTGCCAGTTGACAGAAATGTTCGTCGTCCCTTGTCCCGAGTTTATTTTATTCTTTCTGTTGCCACATAAAATGCTAGACTGGGAATATTTCGGGTACAATTCATTTAAGGCATCATTAAGATAGGTGAGAAAAAATGAACCGCTGTGAGGAAATCGGTAGCATACACACATAAGAAACGTACTATGCGAAACTGCACAATAAAGCCACAGCATTTCCAGCGGCGACGAAATATTCGCGAGGTTGCATTTAATAGACTCCTTTATTGCAAGCAAGAAAGCCCCTCATCGGCCTTTTGTTCTGTCTTTGCGAATTATGTTAAAACCGGATGTGTCCGAAAACATTTTTGCGTCAGCCACTGATAACGACAACCATGTTTTAGTAAGAGCAACAACGTCACAATCAGTGGATGCTATCAGGCTGCATATCTCGTCATGTTTTGACATTACACTTCTTATGCTTGTGTAAAGGAAGGACAGTGGCCTGGGGGAACTTGTCCTCTGAGTACGGCGACAGCATCGGCCTAGTTAAGTAGGGCACTCCTTTACTGCGTTCGATACCTCATCAAAAAAGTATCACCTAGTGCCAATAAGGAATGTTTTAAAACGCAAAGAGAACGGCTTAGCCTGCCGACGCGCGAAAGATAACAATTGGCGTCTGGCAACCTGAACCGGAGGTGAAACGTCCTCAGACACGGCGAAGTCAGTGTCTTTGAATGCTTTCCCACTTGACCAAACTCGTTCTTTCATTTTGTAATTTTGTTTTACTATTTTTGGGCGGTTCTGGTTGCGGCGATATCGACCTATAGAATAAAAAAAGATTAAAAAGCGTGAACAAACGGGGCAATGAAGAAACACGGACGAGAGGACAGGCGCTTTTGTCGTCTGCGTTTCTTCATTGCCCTCGTTTGTTCACGCTTTTTAACCTTAACCTTTTGTTCAGTAATGTACCAACTTGCTCAAACCCAAGTTTTAATTGACCTATAACCTGTGGCCACGTTCGATGCTGTCTGGTACAACCTCGATATCAAGATGATGCGCACGAAAATTGATAGCCTTCTGTTCAGACTGTGCCATCGTTTCCCCGTAGGTGTCAGCAGTTCATAAAAAAGTAGATTAGAGAGCCGCAATCCGTTTGACATGTCGTACATGCGTCCGGCTACAATCGCCAAACCACCCTTAAGGTCTGCCGTGGCACAGCGGAGTTCCTCAAGATCGCTCCGGATGGAATTAAAACTGGGAAACTCGTGCTCTATTCGTGTCTTGCGGTCGGACAGGTTGTTGACTGTTTGGTGAGTCTGAGTAAGTTTGCTTTTAATTGATTTTAGTTCGCCGAGCACAGTAGCCTGACCGGCTTCAAGCTTCAGCAAAGCCAACGCAACTTCTGGGGTGTCAGGACCTGTGTTCGACTCTTTATTGCCACAAAGGACCAAAAGCTCTCGTACTACGGCAGTATACTGGCAAATAATTGTCAGGCAACAGTGGGGACCTGGTAGCAAAAGCAAACATCCATAACTACTTTTTTTTTGGCATGAAAAAAGGAAGTACGCACCTATGCAAAAAAGGCAAAATGCGAGTTAGCACTCTGCATGGTAGCGATTCCGCTAGACCCACAGGCAAGCACGGGTCAAGTTCCATCTTTTATAGGCGAGCCCGGTACTATCGATGTCGCTTGACTTGTGAACTTGCCGTAAGAGCGCCACAGTCGATTGCGTCCAGCACCAAGCGAGGGCAACCGAAGGCACCGTCATCCACGCAGCAATCCGATGAGGCAGGCAACGCGTGCATCGTGCAAGAGCCTGACGAGGCGGCTAACACGGCGAGGAAAACACAAACCTGGTTCTGTGCGAACAAGACGAAAGGCGAGTTAGCACTCTCCATGGTGGCGATGCCACCAGGCCCACCAGAGCAGCTTTCGCCAGAGTAGCTTTCCGTGGGGCAGTTTCGAGGGTGCGACTTTTGTAGACGGCTTTCCACGATTTACTCACAAACCTTGACTCAAATGTCTTTCACAGACAAAACATGATGATAGACCGCGCACAAATGGACAGAACAGACGAAGTAAGAAGAAAACGGAAGAGAAGCGCGTACTCACAACTGGAATGTACTGCGTGAAAAAAAGGAAGATGAAGCAAGATGACAAAGAATATTGGTGGAAGCAAGACGAATGGTGGCAGAGGGTGCTCTGCCACCATTCGCTTCCAAAAGCCGCTCATTTCAGTGCTGCGCCGCCATTCGCTTCCGAGGGCCGTTCGAGACACGGGCCTCGTGCACTGGAGCATTTAACGTTACTTGCACGACAAACGCAAACACATCGAGGGGCTTTCTTGCAGGCTGGTGCAGGTACATAAAATGAGCCTAGTACAAGTGCGCGAAAGGTGCAGTAAAAGAGTTCGCACTGTAATTTTGCTTAGTTCTAGATTAAACTCGGTAAGCTTGAATTCAAACCCTAGGCGCGCTTTGATGATCAAAGCCAGCAGTCTCAAACTCATTCGAGTGTGGGGGCCAGACAGCTTACTCTGCAGAACAAAGGACTGAGGAGCGACTATTTAGACAAAGCAATACTCAGTCAAAAAAAAAAAAAAAAAAAAGGTGGAAAATGTGTGAGCGCGTTCTATTAGCAGAGCTCTTTTCAAAGCGATAAATTTAAGAAGCTCATGTCGCAATACAGTCATCGTCGATGGAACCGGAAAACTTTGATTGTCGATAAGTAATTCATTTGCCTTCAAGAAAAAAAAAATTCGAAGAATTTCAGGTAGAGAGGGATCGAACCTAGGACCCTTCGGTCGCGAGCAGACACGCTACGGACTAAACCGCGCAGACATTTTTTTTTGTGCAAAAGGTTTATTTACATGATTATATAATGTATGATACTATTCTACAATATATCCATAAAATGAACAAAGAACCGGTTACATATGTCGCACACTCTACACTTAAGACGTTGGGGCAAATTATTTTGCAAAACTGTTATTTCACATTGACAGAAATTTCAGTGCAACTCAACTAAAACTTAAATATTTCTCGTAAAAAACGGTTTTGTTATTGTTTAAGCGAGACGTTTTGAATATAGCCTAAATAATGTCAGGTGAACGACTCAGGCTTTGTATAACTTCTCTCCATTCATCACATCCTTCATAATTTTCGAGCATGCTTTAGCCTGCGAATATGGCTATGTTTTTGAAGTTTACCCAAAAAGGTTTGGCCACACCACCGTCCGCATTTAATTTTCGAGTTTTCCGTAGGCTACATAAACCTCGCACAACGAGTGTGTCAAGAACTGAATCAAGTTGGCTTCCAAAATGCCGGTAACGAAGAATGCGTTCTTCAACTTCAAAGTCCCTTTTTAGTGCCCTCTTGAAAACGTCTCAGAAAAATACAGCATCAACGCACAATACAAAAGCACGAGTAAATGTCAGTTGTCTTGTATAATAGTCTACAGTCCGTGCTCAAAAAAAATCTAAAAACCGCGAGATTCACGCCTTTCCTTCAGAGGTATCGTTCGAGAGTGGAAACGGAAAAATAACGTCTTGCACTTAGGTGGTATTGGCATACGTTTAACTCGTTTAGAACATCCTGCTTGCAATTTTGAGGAGCCGCAAACGCACTTAAGCGATGCAATGGTTCGGGAAACAAACGTTGATGACAGATTTAACGAAGTTCTTGTTGGTGCATGACTCTAAATAGGCACTGGAGAACCGTGCATTAAAAAAATCAATGGTGTTAGCAAATTCTTTATAGAAACCACGTAAAGTGATTGCATCGCTTGAGAACTTTTGGTCTACTGTGGATCCTGTATACCTCGGAAAAAATACTCTGTACAACTTTCTAGAAACGGGTGCTGTAAGGTTTGAAAAATTTTCCATCTCGCGATTAGTTTTATGACAAAAAATATGGCGAAGGCCGAGGCCACCGTCCTCAGTTCGTCGGAAGAGGTTAGATCTCCTTATTGGCTCATATGACGAATTCCAAATAAATGTCTAAAAAATTCTGTTGAATTCATTAACTGTAACTCTGGAACAATGCATGACTTCGAGCAAATATGTAAGTTTAGACCAACAAAAATATTACAAGCAGCAGCTTTTCCAAATATAGAAATGTACCTTAGATTCCACATGCGAAAATCTGACTTAACATTAGTTCTTACAGAGTCCCACATGGACTCGAGATTGTTCATAGCACTCAGGGGTACGCTTAAGAGTTGCGGTTTGTTCGTTGATCATTGGATCTCCCCGTACATGGTTGGCGTTCCTCCCCACGTCCCGCACCAAAATCCACTGCTTTCCTCTTTATTCACGGAAGCACCGGACACAGAGAAGTAGTTTACAACACGTGACATTGCTGTAATGATGCTTGGCTTGTCGGTGCAAATGAGGACCAAGTCGTCTGCATACGCCAGTAGTTTTACTTCACAGGCATAACGACGAAAACCTTGTACGTTGGTATTATTGATGGGGTCCCTACAAAGAAGTCGTAGGTAAACATTGAATAGTATAGCGATGGAACCATGATGAATGTAGAAAGAAATCCGCTGATGAGTAGCATCGTTGATATGTACTTGTAACATAACTTGATGCCGTTTTCAAGGATGTCGCCGATGTTTACGTGCTTCAAAAGGGCAAATAGGAAAAAAAAATGGTCCACCATATTGAAAGCTTTTGCAAGATCCGGCTGTAATATAGCAGCTGATTCATGCGTACGTTGGCCTATCTCCAACATTGAATAAACGATGTGGAGATCGGTCTTTATATTTCTGCCTTTGACAAAACATATTTGGTAATATCCAACGATTTGACTTATCAGTCTGGAGTCTAGCAGCTATCATTCGAGAGAGTATTTTGTAATCACAGTTGAGGAGGCTAATTGGTATATAACCTTCAACCTGTTGTAACTTCTCGGGGTCTTTTAATTTTGGATTGAGCATTGTGTGAGCCTTACGAAACGACAGTGGCAAAGTACCCTTGGTATAAGATTCTTTGTTAACGTGACAAAAAAATAGGGACTAGTTCTTTTTCATGTCTTGTAAAAACTTGCAGGTAGACCATCCAGTTCAGAAGCATTACGACTTTTCATTTCGGTGATATTTTGTGTAATTTCGAGTACGCCGAAAGGTGCGTTTAATCTTTTCCTTCGTTTCTTTTTGTAATGTGGGCAATCTTTTATTATTTCACGCAGTCGGGAAACAGGGGCACTGGTACTCGATGCAAAGATGTGAGTGTAGTGAAACACAAGTGTCTGCTCAATATCTTTGTCGGCTATCAATTTTCGGCCGTTTTTTCGTATTAGTGACACCCAGCGGTTTCTTCACGCACTCACGATCAGCACGAGGGTGTCATTTTTGTAGACGTTTTTTTTTTCTGAATTAGTTGTAGGGTGCGCGTCCTCAAAGCAGCTTCCTCATAACGTTTCTTGTCACGTTCTCCAATTTGTGTCTTTACATTTTGTTTTTGTTTTTCCTTCTACCGCCCCGGTTGTCGGCTTTCGATATTGTATACGTATAACACTCTAAAAAAAAACCGTGCGTTTATTTTTCGGCACAACACTCAGGGAGCCAATCACCTGCAACTTACGGAGGCACCTCAGCGAGTGACGATGCCAAAACATATGTTTAGATAAAAAAAAAAACGAAGTCTGAGTTGTGATATTAGGCAATGCAAGTGTGACGTTTTGCATTGCTTAATGTCACAACTCAGACTGCGCTTCTTGGTCTAACCATATATTCCGGCATTGTCATTCGCTGAGCTGCCTCCAGTAAGCTGCGGTGATTGACTCTCCCAGTGCTGTGCGAAACAGTAGACGCATGTTTTTTTTTTTTTTTAGTGTGTTGCTTGATCTAGTTTGATTGTTTTTCGTTTTCGCGTGCTGATGCTGAATAAAGATGTTGGTTCCCGTAAAAACGGTCCCGCTACTCTGTGAATTGGGCAACTGTGGTAATCGATATTTTACTATAGTAGAATAGCAAAAACGCTAAGCTGGCATATCCTGTTAAGGTAACTTCTGATGTTCAAAGCGACGAAGTGAACAAAAGTACCGGAAGAACCACGCATGATGATTAAATTACGCCACAGCCAAAGTAGCGACACCCCGAGGGAAACGCACGAGCTCAGATACTTTTATATAAATTAGATTCTAACGACCTTCAACATCTAAGAGAGAAGAAACAGAGTTTGTTAATTCATGAGCGTAGGAGCGAACGAAAGCAAAAGGCGTGAATGCTTTATACTATAAGACGGTTATGTCAGAGTCAGCCAACGGGCTTAGAGAAAAATCAGAGATTCGGTAGCAACGTTTGGAGTTGGGCGGGTCGTAGTCCCGAATCGCTCCAGCTGCATGATTAAGGATAATGCCTGGCTAATGTGTATCGTCTTTAAGACTAGTGCCTGAATAAACCAGCATCTAAGATGGGTCTTAATAACCGAACAACAAGGTTACGAAGGAAAGAAGGACATGATACTGTTAATAGAGTCGCAGGATATTTCGACTTGTGCTATGGAAATGTAGCTAATACGGACTTCTTGGGAACCGTTCGTGCACATCCGATACGGTACGATGGGCCCTCGGGTACAAACTGCGCATGCGCTACCACAGTTAAGGCTCCCATGTGTGCACTGCGTACCGGAGGGCCCATCGTACCGTATCGCACGTGCAAAAACGCTTCCCTAAAACTCTCATATGACTCGTGAAGCTGGCTCACTTTTAATGCATTAGCATTAGCTCACACAAGACAGGGAAAAGCTGACGGCGTCCGTCTGTGAACAAAACAGTGGAAAGGGAAGCGCGCCGGGTAGAGAGGAGGAGAGTAGAGAGAGAGACAAAGGCGGGAGGGAGGTGACGTCACGGGGCGGGAGCCAATGCGCGGCGTGGATGCTGGGGCGAGTCTGAATCATCAGGTGTGCGGCGCGGGTATGCCTTGCTTTGTGCTACAAGATGGAGTGCGAACCAAGTACTCTAGCGCTGGTCCAAGTAGGCGGCAAAAAATTAAAAGATTCATCGGTGGATCCTTAAAGAATGCGTTAGCATGACCCTTGGGAAACTACACACACGTCCCCTTTTGGGAAACGCTAACGCTGACCCCGTAACGAAGTCAAAAAGAGGCAGCGTAGGAGAGAGGAAGCACAAGAGAAAACCAACAGAGAACCAAAACAAAAAAGTGAAGGGGTCAGCGTTAGCGTTTCCCAAAAGGTCGACGTACAGTCATGCTAGCGCATTTCCTAAAAATCCACCAATGGATCTTCCTCTTCTTAAAAATATAAATGAACCTTATTAATTTTCTTGAATCATGCATTCAAGTCCACAACTTTCGTAACTTTCGGGTATGCGTTTAAACTTATCCACTTTCATCATCGCGTGTGTACGGGGTTATGACAATTCGTGTAACAATGTACAACTGTAGTAAGGATCAGCTTAGTGTCAGTGAATATTTAGGCACGTGCAATTATCCACGAGAAATAAAAATTAATGGTTGGTCTTATTTCACTATGCGTTCCCTTTAATGCTTCACTTGCTGTTTTGGTCACTTTATGTTAAACCGATCACGCACAGAAGAAAAAGAAGCGCAGGATCGCGGGAAATTTACTGTGCGTGATGCGGAGAGCAAGTCGCCTGCTTCTTGGGCGGGAGTTGCGGTGACGTCAGAGAGACGCCGAGCTTTGCTTGGCTCTGATTGAAGGATAGTGGGAAGACGTGAAGGCAGCTTGCTTCGATGTCTACCCACTATCCTTCAATCAGAGCCAAGCAAAGCTCGGCGTCTGTCTGACGTCACCACAACCCCTGCAAAGGAAGCAGACGAACTTGCGCTTCACATACAGCGTTTCATATTAAGTAACGATCGCAGCAGACGCTACTATCCAATGGAGTCAATCAGGCAGTGTCAAAAGTGCTTCGTCACGGCTCTCGCCGTCTTTGTGCCTTTGCTGTAGCCGGCTAAATTAATCACGCACAATGGATACGTCGTGAGCCAGAGTTGTGCGTGATTGGTTTTGTTGGTGATAGCAAACGTGCGAAGACGACGAACGCCGTTACGATGCCGTTTTGGTGATTCTTGACTTGCTTTATCAGATTTTAGTGTCGGTGGGACTTAAAGTAAAACGTGTCGGTGGGACTTAAAGTAAAACGGAGTATATAAAAAAATCGCATTAATGAACAATACAAACACGCCAGTAATAGAGAACAAAAATAAAACCTCTTAGTTCACCATTCCGGTGAATGACTTTTAGGCTGTAGGAGAACTTACGGCCGGGGACAGCCTGTTAGTGCTAACTGTGTCACGCTCTAAAAATGGGGCCGGCCATAATCTAGTGAGAGGACAAGCATGCATGTAATCGAATGCATACACTGACCTTCGAACAACTGCATTTTATATATATAAAAAAAGAAGAAAACAATGCATTACGCGGTTTAGTTTACGTTCCTGGCCCCGGTAATCCCAAGCTGGAACGGGTAGTTCCGTCTTTTGATACGTGCAAAAGACCAGCAAAAAATGTACCGACGATTTTAAGAAATGTTACCCATGATTGGAGTTTCTGGCTGTTAACTTCGAGGTTGTATAAGCTATGCAAAGTAAATATAGTATTTGTTAATTTCGGTCATGGCACCCTTCTCGTTCTGAGGATGGGCTCAGAGCGGCTGACTTGAATATTACAAATTAAAGGAATATCTTTTCCTTCTTCTTCTTTTGCCCGCCTTCTTCTGCCGCCTACTTGGACCAGCCGTAGTACTTGGTTCACACTCCGTTTTGTAGCATAAACCAAGGCATACGCGCTCCGCCCACCTGCAGGTGCAGACTCGCCCCGGCATCCGCGCGCTCATTGGCTTCCACCCCGTGACGTCACTTCTCTCTCGCCTTTGTCCTTCACTACTCTCCTCCTCTCTACGCGGCGCGCTTCCCTTTCCACTGTTTTGTCCACAGACGGACGCCGTCAGTTTTTCCCTGTCATCTAGGTACTAATGCTAACGCATTAAAAGAAATTAAAAAAAAAAAACACAAGAACATGGCAGTATCTATAATGAGTTATGCTCTTTATAGCAGAGCTTCTACTTTATTTCGTGAGTTTCTGTTAGGTCTCGTATGTATTGCTCGGATCTGTACGTAATGCAACTACTCTACTCTATTTCCTGTAGTTTAGCTATACCTGTCTAAGTAATTTAATACCCTTCAATTACATTTTTATTTTGGTATCTAGTAGTTTATCATACGCCTTTCGAGTAACTTGTACTCAAATTGCAAATTACTTTCAAAATGTAGTGGTAGGTTTGCTTATCAGCAAACATTCGCGCACAAAAACATATGAGATGTCAGAAGATCAGCTGATTTTCGCAAAGAGGAGGAAGACTTAAAGTCAAGACAATCTAGAGAAAGCTATCTTTTCAGGGCGCTGTAGGCTTCTCCATCTCCCTAAGCAACAGTCGGTACAGCACACGATACGCGAAGGTGTGCCTCGAGTGTTTTCAAGTGAAGACGAGTATCTGCGGGATTAGCGCTGGATAGTGGCGTTTCTTAGAGTTCTTAAAGGGGCCCTGCAATCATATTAAAGCGTCTACCTTTTTTGCGGTTTCCACGTCTCTTGAAGTTCGGGCAAGCCAGCGGGCACGGAGGGAGTAACTAAATATCAGTGCGTCATATTTTAACCGGACGACGCGGAAACCTCCTCCACCGACGAGGGCGACCCGCGGTACCGAAAGCGCGCAAAATGTGACGTCTTTGGTCCTGGCCTTACTACTGGTCAGAGCCTCTAAAAGCTTCTTTTTAGTCGAACTACAAAATATAAGTTGCGCGAACCGTTTCAATTATTTATAAAAGTAGTTTTTGTTCAGTATCTTAGATCAGAAAAGAAACGAATGCAGTTTATAAAGTACGGAAACGAGAAATGACCCGTCGACATACCCGCCACCGAGCGGTAGAAAAGGCGGCGCACACTAGAAAGCAGTAGTGGGCTGGGATCACGCGCCGACACGGAAAGGTCCCGGATGTACGCGGCGGCGCTGCGGTCGTATGGACAGGATGATCCGACCAGCTCCGAGCGTTCCGAAGGCCTTCGGCGAGAAGCTTTGTCTTGGGGTTTGGCCGTTTCGCGGTATGGCAGCGCGAAGTGGCTCCCATTCTGAACTGCTTTTTACCACGTGTTTGCTCTCGTTTGTGGCCGATGAAGTGTCATGCCGAATCAGTGTTTAATCGCGCAGCAAATGCAATGAGAGCCGCCCCGGCTGCCCGCTGCATACAGCCTATCCAAAGCATGCTTTAGTGGCGCCCTCTCGCGCCGTCGACACGGAGTGCGGCAGCCGTGAGCGCTCGCGATGAGCCCACTACCCCTCCTCTAGTTCACGGCCACTCAAGCAACCAAGGACGTCATGAGGGAGGTTATTTTTTGCTTGGTTTTGTAATTTTAATTTGCCTATAACTTTTAAAATAAAGCGAATTTCGAGAAAAGAAAAGTTTTACTAAGTTACTACGTTCAGTGCGCTCAGGTTTGGTGCAAAATAAAATACAGTAAAAAAAGTCTTTGCAGGGCCCCTTTAAGCTCAAGGAGTTAAGCACTTTGCGCATTTTAAGAAAGGGCTTGTCCCTGTTCTCTCCAGTCAAGGAACTCTCTTCCATTACAGAATGTGCTACCATTACGCACCGCATTTTCACCCGAAGAAGGCAACAAGTGCAGCACCCACTTTGAAGCTCATGTGGTGCTTTTGTGGTTTATGCTGTACTTGAAAAATCGCGTGCTAAGGGGCAACGCGAAGGCGAACTTTTGCATTGCCTCTTTTCCCAAAACGTTGAATATGGAGGCCTTCGAAGATTCGAAAATAGTTGAGAAACCTTAGTGATTCCCTCACTGTTTTTACATAAAAAAATAATAGTAAAGGAGCAAACACTGTCTGCAATATCAAGCTCAGGAAGTGCGAAAGCACACAGTAGAAATCATACATCCGCAGTCCATCACCGACAAAAAAAACAAAAGAAGAGCAAAACAATAAGGCACGCAGAAGCAGTTAGCTATTATAGCGTTTTGGTGAAAAAACAATCCTGAAAATGACTTTATATTTGATTAGCGGGATTGTCCTAACAGATCACAACGTATGTACCCTACTTTCTTGTTACCATAAAAAAATTTCAAAATTAATTTCAAACTTTATTTGTTATAGCTAGTAGTTCACTTAATTACTTTTTATTTGAGCAACTTCTACTCCACTCAAATTACTTTGAGGCGGATACTCAGTAACTTAATTCCTTTTTTTCTGTGTAAATTGTACATGTGTGGTACTGCTATAGCCATTTATCTGGAATAGAGTCAAGCACGACGAAGCTAGTATAAAACAAACAGCGACAACATCGAAATATGTTTAGTCGTAAAAGAAATATTGTTGTTAGGATTCCAACCATGCTCTGCAAACCATTAAAAAAAATCCTTCAATACCAATGTGGATTAGGTACCAAAGGCTCACTCGTAAAGCGTTCATCGGTTTCCAAAGTAAATATATGTAAATTAAAAAAAATGCTTATGTCATAACAACCGTGCTCATTTTTACATTGTTTCAACATAATAATGATAATGCATTGCTTCGAATTTTTGTTTTGTTTGTTTCGAAAGGCGATCAACCTTTTTTTAAACATTATAGACCAGTTACAGTCTTAGTCAAAAGACTTTAAGTGGCTTGGCGAGCTGGTGGTAGCTAATCATGTCCTTTAACACAGAGACGTTCCCTTCTGTGTCTGTTCCTTCGACTAAAATTTTTTCTTTTTCTGCACCACAGTCTCAGGCGTTCAACAACATGATCAGTTACACTCGTCGCTTTCAAATGTTGATCATATGCGTTTTTTTAGAAACCCAGAACACTTGACAGCTCAGCGGTCCTCCAGAAACTGGAATAATTAGGGTGACACATTTACTCAGGTGGACAGATTTCTAATAATATTTTTTGCAATAAATTATTAGCGTATTTTTATATTTGTTTCATTGAAAAATAAGAAGCGAGAGGTTTTTAACGGTGAACCTACTTTTAAGAAAGAAATGATTGCGCGAATAATTTTGTTTGGAGCCAGGTAAAAGAGCGCATTAATTTCTAAAAACACACCTAGCTTTTTTGTGTGCAAGACAGGAATAACATTTAATATTATTTTTAGTTCTGCTTATTTTTTAAATAAGCTACCCTAAAGTGCAAAACTTCTTTTTTTTTTACAATTTTATACAGCCGTTGACAAAAGAATTAGTGTAGGCCGTTGTTAATTTCTGCGGCAACTGTTTCATTTAACATTTTTATAGAGCAGTTGTTTTATTACGAGCTTTGAAATTACAGTGGAGACACGATTAAAATGAATCGAATAAACATAAACTTTTACTCCATCTTTTAATATTTAGAATCAATGTAAAATCGTATTTTTACATTACCCGTAGAAATTGACTAGTGTCACTTTATTAAGACAAACAATTATATAAATATAAAAATAAAATAAATTCCGTCCCCACATTTTGTCATATCGGCGCTTCATGGCATCAGTCATTAGTTGAAAGAGCTTGGTATGTTCTTTTTAAAGTTAAAATTGTACCACTTTTTAAGATGTTTAAATTATTTCATATATTCGACGTCCAAAATTTCTCCTTCAAAAAAGAAAAAAAAAAAGAAAGCCGAGTGCATGCAATAAGAGTTACGAAACTAATTTAATCAAGAACCTTTCTACTAAGTATGGACATAGTTGCACCGTGATGAGCGTCAAACAATAGCACAACAACAAATACTTGAACTCCCCGAAAGTGCTTACGTACAAAACTGTGTCATTCTCATCTGCCAAGAGACCGCCGTCCGACCAATTTCCGTCCCTGTCCTCAAACGCCAAACTTAAATGACAGCTGTTGCGATCGGGCCAAAAACCCGAACACGAGTTGCAACGGCGATCTCACCTGGTCAGAGACATGTTGCGACTTGTTCTTGGTTTCTTGTTCTTTGTTCTCCTTCGGAACCTTCGGGATCCAGCTGCGTGCGTCGACACCTCCTTGATGACGGAACTTTGCGGCGGGTTGCCTCCGCCCGCTTGGCGCTCCGAGCTTGAGCAGGCCGCTGCACGCTGCCGTGTGACGTTTGCCGCCTTCGGAAATCAAGTGTCGGTCTCACCGGGGGAGCGGGACTTCTTGACTCCCCCTCCCTTTGTGTCGTGGGCCCGATCGATTGACCAATCAGAGCAGCGCTTTGAAGCCACTGTTTGGCTTGCATTCCTTTTTTATTTCTAGTTGGGTAGGCTGGTTGGTTTTCTTATCGTCATCTGGTCTGTGTGCTTACGGTCTTACGCTTTTGCCGGGCCTATGACTGCTCGAGCTGTTTTGGTAGGGTGATTATTTTTTTACTTTGGATTTTTCGTCCCTTCTTTTCGGGAGACGAAGGTTTGTTTAGTAGCGTAAATTTTGTTGCTCTTGTCTCGGCTTGTTTCAAGTTTTTGAGAGTGCGGAAGGTTCCTTTTGAGGTGTTCTCCCAACGAGAGCGCTGATGCGTGTTTTTCTTGATACTATCGTCATTTCGCCACCGCCGCCTGCCACAGTATGCCTTCATCTTGTGGTTCTTGTGGAGCTAGTTTAAGCTTGCTCGTGTGGTTTCCAGGTTCTGTCTTGTTCTAATATTCTTATTGATGCCATCTTTTTTAACGCGGTGTTGAGCTCGCCTTAACATCTGGGCGTCTTAATTTCGCCATGACGCTGTCGTATGATTTTTTTTAAAATTATTGTGCACTAGACGTTTACATTTTTCTTGGTGCTTCTCTTTTCGGACTTTGATGAGTTCGTAGACTTTATGCCTGGCGAAAACGGTTTGTCTAGGCAGACAAAAAGACGTTTCTCCATTTATATTAAGCTAATAAAATGTCTAAATTTTGTTTAATTTTGTGAAAAAAAAACAAAACAACTGGCTTCAGATAAACAGAGGAGAGACTTAGTATATGGCGCCACTATTCACGAAAGCGTTTTACCAACTATTTGGTATTAACATGCTGGAACCTGGACTCCGGACAGACGACGTTCCGGTGAGAGTCTCAACTTCTTCGACAGTTATTTTTTTTAGTTTATATTTTGTAAGATTTTTAAAGATATATTTAAGAATGCCAGAATTTATCAGTTTCCTTCGAAAACGATAATCGTTAATTCAGTAAGAACCGTCATTTATGTTTAGGACAAAGCAGTGTGATCATTTACAAAGTTTCACTACCGTAACCTGGACGCAAACAATAAAAGAAGACTATAATGAACTCGAAAGTTTCTTTTTATGCATCTCCTAGAAATCTACCATGATGTCACCGGTGTCGGAAGATCAAGTCACGTGGTTTTTCTTTATATCAATAGTTTGCAAACAACGTAAAAACTGAAGAACCTCCGTCCCCAGATTTTCAAAGGGGAAATATGCTGTCCTTACTCCACCTTGTGCGATTTATGCATACTTTCCCTGACGTAACAGCAACAAAAGCAAAAAACGTGCGTCAGCGCCATTTTTTATTTTTTAAACAGTAAAAAAAAAAAAAAAAACTCCACGTAAAGTCGCCGAAAACTTTAAAAAACGCAGGGTGTGACTTATATCATTTTCGCACACCGTGTCTCGTGATTCGTTCTTTTGCGCTCTTATCGGTTAAGTGCGCAATCCCATTGGCCGTTGAGCGCCAATGGGATTCTACAATAAGAAACGCGGGGAGTGCCGAGTCTCAACCACCACAACATAGTATAGCGTGACGGTTGAGACTCGGCCCTTCCCGCGTTTCTTAGGTTGTCAGCGACTACCCTTTTCGCAAGTACATCGAGCAACATTGGCCATTGCTGTAGACTTCGGCTAGGTGGCGCAAGTTACCTTCCCGTTACAAAGAGGTATAGCCAGTAACATCCATCCATCTTGTACACGAAGCCCGTGACTGCATCCGAGTCTTCGCCAAATGTTGACCCAGCACTCGTTTTCAATAGAAGCTGAGCCGCGTTCACGCCGAACTCTGACGCAGTCCTCGTGTCCAATACAAGCGCAGAGTATCTGAGCAAACAAGCGGATTGGGCAACTCAACCGTGAACTTTAGGTAATGTTCTACGAGCCGACGATTTTCACCAGAATGGAACAGACGCAGAATCATATTCCAGCGTGCCATCGTGTGAATACATCGACGTGGCACGTCAACGTTTTAGAAATGGTATACGACTGCCCGGTGGACCATTACCACTGAATTAAAGACGCGTGTACCAAAATGGCCCAACCGTGATATATTTGTGCTAAGTTTGCAATATTCGGGGTACTCAAATATAAGTTTTACATATTTTTATGAAAAAAACTACAGTGGAACGTAAGCGAAATCTGTAAGTTACAGCTCGGTTATATTCCCTGGCGGACACCATATACTTCATCTCAGAAGTTGAATGCAGCATTGTGGAAGCTGCGGGGTGGACGCAGGTTAGGCGGAGCGCACCACAATAAAGTTTTGTGGTACGCGACGTGTTTTCCTTCTATACTCATCAGGAGATTAGAAGAGTGCATGCTTCCAAACTGCTTTGACCTTGTCTCATTGTAAGCCGCTTTCGTTTGTTCATGTGAATCATTCGGAGAGGAGTTTTGGTTTTGTTCGACGTACTAACACACAAGATAGAGATTCTACAAACAGTCACACACATATTATTAGGAGAGGTTAAGCGAAAATATGTTTTCCTGAAAAGAATAATCTGTTGTGTCACGGAAGATGCTTACAGGGTGTCACAAAAAAAAAAAAAATTACACGTTTTTTTTAGCCGCAAAAATAAACTAGGCATCGCCGAACGCTCATTCTCTGCCCAAAGGTAGCGCTAGAGGTCACAACCAGATGCCAGAGTTTTAGCCCGATCTGATACCTTATTCAAAAGTTTTAAGTGATTTTCTGAAAATTTCAATGGGAAAATTGCGGCCGATGGAGTTTTCGAATACATGGGGTTCTATGGCACCAGAAACTGAAAACGGGCAAAAATGGGCTCCATTTTCCCATTGAAATTTTCAGAAAATCACGTATAACTTTTAAATAAGGTATCGGATCAGGCTTAAACTTTGGCATCTGGTTGTTACCTCTAGCGCTACCTTTGGGCGGTGAATGAGCGTTCGGCGATGCCTAGTTTATTTTTGCGGTTAAAAAACCGTGTAAATTTTTGTTTTGTGACACCTTGTATTGTATAATGAAAATCAAAGTTTGTTTTAGGTTTCGATTCATAGAAAGCGGAGATAAGTTTTCAGGAGATGCTTTGGTTCCCCCCCAAAAAATGGCTGCTGCCGAGACACCGAAGCGGTACTGCAGTGGCCTAGAGAGTTGTAGTGAACTGACGGGACGGCTCGGCTAGACGCGTTTGATGTCGACGCGGCGGTGGCGCTGTGAGCGTTTCCTCCTGAAACTTTCCATGGCGCATAGGCCAGACAAGGTCGGCTAGGCGGCTCTTATCAATCGCGGGCAGCGGGCGGGAGAAGATTCAGGAGGAATCTACCGCTGCGCCTCCGGCGTCTTCGACATCGGCCGCTTCAGCGCAATACACGGGGGAGATAGGGCGCTGAGCCCACTACCCATCTTCTAGGGCACTGTAGCGGTACCGCACTTAGCCCTTATATTATGCAACAGAGGCCAAGCAAGTCGCTTCGAATGTTTTAGGAGCCCTGCTGGAGGAAGGCGGAAAATAAGTCAGCCTGAGAACCGTTCTTAAGAAAATGACGAGGCGTAGAAACGTTAAGAAAACGACGAGGTGTAGAAACGTCTGCAGACAAATCTAAGTGCGAGTTACCAGAACATCCAAGCTTCATGCCGCATGGTAGCCTATTCAAAGGTTAGGTTGGAACGCCGCATACGAAGCGCGTGTACCGCGGTGGCCAATGTTCGAATGGTGTCTGCAGTCTATCGTTTGTGTGATGCATAAGTAATGGGGCCCGGGCTTTATGGTCAAACGCCTGGCACGTTCAAGTAAAAAGTGCAGTGTTAACAACAAGCGGATGATGATGGGTCACACAGTTTTTAATCGGTTCCCTGAAATAACACACGCCGTATCCCGAAGACGTATCATACTCTGTTTCACGACAGCTTTGGCGAACTGTGGAGGCCCCGCGACCCAATAAGAGCGTCGGAGCGAGGCACGCGTCCCGACGTTACAGGAGCTCTTGTGTCACCACGCCAAATGCGAGGCGCGAGACCCGGAGGAACCGGCTGTCGTCTGCTAGCCAAGAGTCGTCTGCTCCGAAACCAAAACTACGTCGGATGTACGTCCACCACAGCAACATATCCGTCCGCTAGAATAGCAAGCACTTCGGGAACAGTACATGGGACAACCGTACGCTCAATTTAGCCACGAATTTGTGAAGGGTGCTAATGCCAGGGCACAGTGCGATGTTTTGAGCGGAAACGGCCGATTACACGGCTGCGATCGCCGGCGATTGCCAACGGCCACGGCGCTACAAGGCGTAAAAAATCGAGCGGATACGAATGTGGCGTCAGTTTTTCGGTTTAAATGTTATTGAAACTCATATATTTGTGATTATTTATTCTTTATTCTTCATACGTTCTCCTTAGAGATGGAATCGCGCGAGTTCGATTGCCGTTAAAATAAAAAGAAGCCTATAGAACTACATTTGTCGCGGAGGGCTCTTCTGCTGTGGCGGTAATGAGGTCCCGGTGGCCTGGATAGGCCTCGACCATGGGGTGTTATCACGTGACTTGCTCCTGTGCCCTTATTGGATCGCGGGGGTCGCAGCCTCCACAGTTTTCTAAGTTATCGTGAAACGGAGTATAGCTCTTACAAACTGGAACCCTTCGCCAGCATGTCAGTTATTAAAATCGATTAAACAGCGATTCTAATTACCAGTTGCGACTGAAATTTAAAAAAAAATAACAAAAATAAAACAGAAAGGATGAAGAGAAAGCTAGAGCGCGTAGTGATACCATTTTTTGATGTGCTCGATCTGCCGATTGGCTAAAGAGCATACAGCTTCCATTGTCCTACACAGAATTTCTGAGATGGAGTTTAAGTGTAAGGGTAAAGGTAAGAGAGCTGTCAATTTTCTAATTAAGAAAATTAAGTTAATGTACATTCTATTTACCGTAATTACGACATATGTCCACAGTGGAAACTTCAATGCAGGCGTATTCCAAGACTGTTCCTGCTCGGAGCACTTGACCTAAAAACTCGCGTTCAAAAATTCATAGGTCCTGGTTTTGCAGTGCAGAAGCCAAGTGCTACTGAGTTAAATCCCCGCGCTCACCCGTTTCGATCTGGATGAGCACCGTACCGGCGTACGTTTGTTTATAACATATATTTCGTAGTGCGCATTAAGGGCACAGAGTAAGGTAAAAATAAAAAAACAAAGATTTTAATTTTTTTTCAATTTGAAAAATTTAGTTCTTTCTGCACATTTCCCACTGTCACGGTGTTCTTAGAAAGTTATATTTCAGGCTGAAAATCACTTTTTCCGAAAGCAAGTAGCAGGTGACCAGGCCTCTTTTTGGGATACGCTCCCTGTTTATCAATAAATTTTCCAACAATACAAATTCAACACCAGACCTAAAAGCTTGTCCGGTAACAGATAATCTTAAAAATTACCTGGATACTATTGCATAGCTTTTTTTCAACCAAGACAATCCTGAGACGCTGTGCACGTTTTTTCCAGGTGTGTACGATGTGTACTTTCAAGCGTTTGTGTTTTTGTAACGACAAAATGGCGGCATTGGATGCTGTTCTTTCATTCAATGGTGGTAGCATTGCACAAGCCAATATTTTGAAGTCCTGTGGATGAAACCCTGTGTGGAACACCACCAAGTGGCTGGGGGAAGTTGACGTCACTCGAATATACTTTACGTACCAAGCGACACGACAGGTCACAAAAGAGGCCCGGCAAGCAAGGCGATAAGCTTAAAAGCGAAGTCATGACTTTAGCAATGACTTCCAAGCTGTTGGTGCCAATATAAATTTGTTATTCACCTGTTTTTTTTACTATAAACTCAATTATCTCAAAACTGTGTTTTTTAGTACACAGGTACCATTTTTTCCTTAACGTGCCATTATAGAGGGTTGATATTTTATTCCTACCACCTACATGGGTGTTGAAAAATACTGAACTAGAATTAAAAATATGCACCTAACAGTTTTTGAGTTACAAATTTTTTAATAGATAAAAAAACTAAAATATCAGTACTGTAAAAAAAATTGAGAAAAACCTTATTTTAAATTGGTTTGAATAATTCTAGTTAAGTACATAAAACACAAAATTTCGAACAAAATGATATATAAATGACAGGAATACAACAAATAGTCACCGAGAAAAATGTTCCTCAACATGGCTTCAAATGCATGGGGAGAATAGGACTTACCCTGTGCCCTTAAGCACGCCAGGCTTACAGTCGTACTGCACTGACTACATTTTGCGTCTATGGCGTAAACCGGCACCACTATACGTCATGGGTAGACTGGCCTCACGCTGTCTAAGCACGCACGTCTATTTAACTTTTTGTTTTCAGTATAAGTTAATTGGACTCCGATAACCTGCTGATTGTATTGTTTCCCGCACCCACAAACAGAAGTAGGCAATTCACCTCGAGGTGTTTTATATGTTTAACTAGTCAATTCACAGGCCTGATGAACCTACGTCTTCCCGTAGGTTTTCCGAATATCATGTTCTGTGTTTTCCAAATGCATGCATTTTTTTTTATTCAGCTCTGTCTTACAAGAAACCCGCAGAAGAAAAAGGCAACGAGGATCCTTTGAACGACTATCCCTAATTCTACTGGCATGGGGCCTGTACATATTATATAAGAAACGGGATCTGTTCGCCGGCGTCAGCTGTGTGGTACTTTGATCCAGCTTCTCAAAGAATGCAAAAAAAAAAAAACATTCTCCACGTGCTTTAGGATTGTCAATTGGAAGCGTTTGAAGAGGCAGTGGCGCCATGTTGTAGCTCCTAGCAGAATCCATTCGCATAAACATTGTGTGTAGCAGCTGCCTTAGTTTCTAATCAACAGCTTCCCTGAGCACAGCGTTATACAAAAGGTTTTGAGCCACAGTTGTTGCTACCTTTTTTTACACAAGACCTGGAAATTGAGAACACAGATCCTCTCCATGCGCTGGCAAAAACAGCTACGATGATTTCATACTCAGTACGTCTACTCAATCCGCCAGCGAGCACAGAGCGATCTGGTAAAAAGAGGAGCGAAAAAATACTGAAATCTTGGGGAAAAAAAAAGTGAAAGCCGTTTACAACTCCCTGTAACGCCGAATTAGAGCGCAGCTCTTGAGGAGGAGGAGGGAAGGGTACTGGAGGGGGGAGGTCAAGTGACCTTGGGAGGGGGGTCACGTGACCTGGGGGGGGGGTCACGTGACCTCGGGGGGGGGGGGGGGGTGTCACGTGACCTCGGGGGGGGGGGGGTCACGTGACGAGGACGATGCCGATGATGTCGTGAGTGACGATGACGATGCGGATGCCGATGACGTCATCAGTGACGTCACGCGTCCCATAATGCACCGCGCGGTTACGCCGACGCCGACGGCGACGCCGACGCCGTTCAAGCCGGAAACGGGCGCCTAAGAGCTGCGGTCTAAAAAACTTCTCATGTAGATTTTATTGATTACTTTATTCTTTATTCAGAGAACTCCTGCAGCGCCTAGAAGGCATTATTGCAGGGGGCGAATAATAACGAAAAGAACATATCAGCATTTGCAGCACAAGCTACACATTCCTGTAAAGCGTTCCAGTCCTTGACCGTCCTCACAAAAAACGAATTTTTGCAGAGCTCTGTCCTAGTGCAATATTCGCGTATCTTGTGCACATGATCATTACGTTTAGAAAAATAATTTGGTTTTAAGAGGTATGATGAGCTATTAATACCAGTAGCTTCATGATAAATGTTGTATAAAAATTTCAACCGTAAATGTTTTCGCCGAAGATCCAATGACGTCCATCCTAGTAATTGTTTCATGTTAGTTACACTAGAAAAACGGTCGTACTGGCCCAGGACGAAGCGTGCGGCACGATTTTGTATTTTTTCCAAGCCATCAATGCGATTTTTTTGGAAGGGTCCCACACAGTGCATTCGTAATCTAGAAGTGGCCTTACATAGGCAAGGTATGCTAGTTCTTTTATTTTTTGTGCAGCGTTTTTTAGGTTTCTTTGGACAAAGCCCAGTGCGCGAACCGCCCTCATAATGACATCATCAATCTGCGAATCCCACGTGCAGTCGGATGACAAAATGACTCCGAGGTATTTTACTTTTTCTCATTCGTTACTAGCTCAATGCTTAAAAAATACTGTGTATCAAATTAATTTTTTTTTTAGGTGTGAAGCTAACATGAACACATTTCTTTACGTCCGTTTTGTACTAGTGAATTACGTCCAGTAAAAATTTCCGTACCGTCGAACACGCAAGCGCTTTGTGGATGCGTATTTCAACCAGTGTTGTAGGCGTTACAAAAAAAAAAAACAAAAAAAAAATTAATCGTTGTTTGTTACTCTGTCATACCCCTGTCAGACGGGCACGCTAAATGCCATTTAAGCAAAATGACATTACAGCTTGGCCAATCCGCGTGTTTAATACACCACGCTGCGCTGGTTCTGGCCAGCTCGTAATCCTGGCCAGAACCAGGATTACGAGCTGATTCGCCGAGCGGTGAATGACATTCGATCAAAATGACATTTACTTTCCCGTCTGACAGGGGTATAGAATAGGCTAGGCGAAAGCGACAAGAGCATGATGTCAAGTAAGACAACGTTTTTTCTGATACAGGCCCTGCTATCTTGCCGGTGTTCCTATCTTGGAGCGCCCATCGATTGCGGCACGGATGGAAGCGACAAGCTAGCAGCCAAAAATGACCAAGTGCTTTTACCGCCTCCAGTTTTAGAAGTGCTGCCCTCTGGGTTTGTGACGTCAAGTGCAGCAACGCCTACAAAAAGACTGACCCACGAATTCGTCTTCAGTGGGCTAGGCACAAGCGACAAGAGCATGATGTCAACTAAGATAACGTTTTTTCTGATACAGGCCCTGCTATCTTACCGGTGTTCCTATCTTGGAGCGCCCATCGATTGCGGCACGGGCACGGATGGAAGCGACAAGCTAGCAGCCAAGAATGACCAAGTGCTTTAACTGCCTCCAGTTGTGCAAGTGCTGCCCTCTGGGTTTGTGACGTCAAGTACAGCAACGCCTACAAAAAGACTGACCCACGAATTCGTCTTCAGTGGGCTAGGCGAAAGCGACAAGAGCATGGTGTCAACTAAGATAACATTTTTTCTGATACAGGCTCTGCTATCTTACCGGTGTTCCTATCTTGGAGCGCCCATCGATTGCGGCACGGTTGGAAGCGACAAGCTAGCAGCCAAGAATGACCAAGTGCTTTTACCACCTCCAGTTGCGAAGTGCAGCCCTCTGGGTTTGTGACGTCAAGTGCAGCAAAGCCTACAAAAGGACTGACCCACGAATTCGTCTTCAGTGGGCTAGGCGAAAGCGACAAGAGTATGATGTCAACTAAGACAACGTTTTTTTCTGATACAGGTTGGTGACAAAACCTCCCATTTTTCTAGCGATAGTCTTACGCTAATAGTTGTGCCATGCCCACAGACTTGTATTACCATTATGCATAACTGTATACATGTATGCAAATTGCTTGTTTGCGGGGATGTTGAGACTAATCCTGGCCCTACGACCGTAGAAATGTTTGCAGAAAAAATGAACGGACAAACGAAAATTCACAAAGAAATCTTTGAGCTAAAGACACGACAAGTTAATACTGAAGCCTTGATCGGCAGGATGAATACCAGGCTTGTTGAATTTGATAAACTACTGCAAGAACTCGGGCAAAAAACAGAACGAATTCAGGTACTTGAACGCAGCGTCACAGATATTGAACGGACTGTCAGTTTTCAAAGTCGGAAACCTACAGAACCCGAAGATCGAAGCCGTAGATCCAACTTGGTTGTCTACGGAGTCACTGAGACAAAAGATGAAACGGAGGTGCAGCTTAAGGCTAAAGTGATTACTGACGTTCTGGACGGCATACTGGGTGTATCCTGCACCTCTATTTCAAGGATTCACAGACTTGGCAAATCTAGCGATAAAAGGTCCGTCAACTTGTCCTTTCAAGATTTCAATGAAAAAGAAGCGGTACTTCGCAATGCCACTGGCAAAACGTCGGTCGCTTTGGTTGAGCGCCAAGGACGATAAGGTGCAACGAAAAAAAAGTTTTTTTGGTGCATGACAAACTCCGAATAAATGATGATTGGTACATCTGGGATGACGTTGAAAATTCCCGTGCTGGATTATCACCATCGTGGCCACGTTCTAGTGAGTGACGCTTATGTTCTGCCGTATCTAACCAACTCCGCATTTTAAACATAAATGCACAAAGTATTGTTAATAAAGTTGACAAACTTTATTAACATATTACAGTAATAACTGAAACATGGTTGCATGATGAGATTGGCGATGACAGTGTTGTCCCTCCATCCTATAAGATATTTCGTAGAGATCGCCCATCACGTGGTGGAGGGGTTGCTGTAATAGTGAAAAGTAGTATTCAAGCTGTGCTTTTAGACCAGATCGAGAATAATGAAAGCTTATGTATGAAGCTGAATTGCTGGGGCAACAGCATTGTTCTGTATGCTGTGTATAGCGCTCCCGATTCTCCACCAGACTTTCTAAATCAGTTATATAACTACATGTCCTTGTACCGGAACAATAAGCTTGCAGTCATAGGTGATTTCAACCTCCCAGGAATAGATTGGACTCGATTGTCAGATGATTCATGTCAGCATAGTGAACTGTTTTTGACACTATGTTTGCCTATGATCTCCAGCAAGTTGTAACGGAAAACACACGGGAGCAAGGTACAAGCCACTCCATTCTAGATCTTGTGTTTGTTAGTAGACGTATATATAAATATACGGTCAGTGTCGAGAGGGTAATTTTCGATCATAAGCTCGTTTATTTTTGTTGCACTTTGGCGAAAAAACTATCTGAACCGAAAAGTGAAGTTAAAGTCATTAAAGACTTTTCGAACGCCAATGATGAATGCATCCTGGACTATCTTGAAATGGCACTTGACAGTTTTAACAGCTCTGACGTGCATGTTTTATGGAACAAGTTTAAGGTTATCTGCCATTATTGTTTGGATCATTTTGTCCCAAGTAAGAAAAAACGCGTAAATAAGGCTAACCCCTGGATCCATCGGCAAATAATTCACTTAAAGTGAAGGATTAAACGTCTTAGAAAAACAAAACGTGCTAACAACGGTCGGCTAGAGAACATGCAGAGCGAGCTGGGACGATGCATTCAACATGTCCGTGAATATTACTTTTCCAACACACTGACTAATTTTCTTAAAAATGATCCTCAGAAGTTTTGGAGCTATTTGAGTAACAAAAGAAAAGCAATCCGTCAAATATCTGTTGACGGTACGGTGGTTGCTGATGATGACACAACATTTTAATGCCTACTTTATTTTCCGACGCTGAAATGTACGAGTGTGAAAATTGTGAATCGTCACATCTGAACGCAGACTTCATATCCCATGCAGGATTTTTTCCTATGTTATTGAATTTAGAAACCAAAAAGTCTTTTGGGCCCGATAAGATACCCAATGCCTTTTTTCGTCGTTTTGCGGATCTCTTGGCACGCTTTCTAACAGTGATTTTTCGAGTTTCTTTCTTGTCAGGCGTTCTGCCAAATGATTGGCTCTTGGCACGAGTTGTGCCGGTGTTTAAAAAAGAGGACCACCTATCTATGAGCAGGTATACAGACCAATTTCTTTGACGTGCACATTGTGTAAGCTACTGGAACACGTGATTTCAAATATGATAACTGCCTTCCTCGATAACAATAACTTAATGACAGAGTTTCAGCACGGATTCCGGAAGGGGTATTCAACAGTAACCCAGCTTGTTACCACAGTACACAAATTTGCCTCCACGTTAGACAAATCTGGACAGATAGATATCTGTTTTATTCCTCGACTTCAGCAAGGCTCTTGACAGAGTACCACATGGAAAACTACTCCTGAAATAGCAAAGTATTGGTCTTGATCCAGCCATAGTAAAATGGATTGGCTCCTATCTGCGTGGCCGTAAACAGTATGTAGAGGTTGGTGCTGGCTGCTCAGAGATGCTTGATGTGACTTCCGGAGTACCCCAAGGAAGTGTCCTGGGGCCATTACTGTTTTTGATATATGTTAATGATATTGTTTCTATTGTTGCCCCACGTGTGAGCATCCGTTGATTCGTGGATGACTGTGCGTTGTTTAAAGAAGTAGCGTGTCCGAGTGATCAAGTTGCACTGAATTTGAGTTTAAATTCTATACAGGATTGGTGCGACCAATGGAAGATGAGCCTGAATCTTGTGAAAACTGTTTTTCTTAGAATCCCGAACAAAAAAAAAAAAAAAAAACTTTTCCTTTCAGTACAAAATAAGGGACTATAACGTTTCTGAGGTAGATAATTATAAGTACCTATCTTGGACTGACATTTGACAAACATTTGAGCTGGTCTAAACATATGGACAGCTTCGATTGATTAAGCACAAACCTCTAATGTAAAATGACTAGAGTACAACTGACTCGTAAGACCTAACCTTGAATACGTCAGCATTGTATGGGACCCCTTTGCCAAAAAAGATATAAATAAACTAGAACGAGTTCAAAGGCGGGCAGTCAGATTTATTTACAATGAATTCAAACGATCCGACTCTCCCTCCTCACTAATGCAAATAAACCAAATTGATTTGTTACAGGAAAGGAGAAAAAAGGCTAGGCTGAAATTCTTGTATCTTCTTGCAAATGATAGGCTTTCTATTAATCGGCACTCATACCTACAACCCGTTACTACGAGAAAGACCAGACATCATCAGCCACACTTACTGGCACCTTACTTTGCTCGCACCAGTCTTTTTAAATTTCTTCTTTCCCCAGGACAATTAGTGACTGGAATTCTCTTCCCACTCAGTTAGCCGTTTCCTCCCAGTTCATGACTTCATAGGTCCTCACTGCTACATTTCCCTCTGCTGCTGGTGGCTTTTTATGCTCTGTATAAAAGTTCTGTATTTGTACTTCCTGTTGAAGGTATTGCTTGTATATTGTCATGTGCGGTGTGTGATTTACTCTTTCTTATTCCCTCCTGCTTAGACCATCTTGGTCTGCAGTATGTTATAAATAAAATAAATAAAAAGCTTGCAAAATAAAAAAATTCGCTACCGACCTACGTTACCTCAAAATAATAAAAGGAACGCGTTACCGTTACCAATAAAAGGTAACGCACATTACTTTTGCGTTACTTTTTATTTATAAATTGACGGTAACAGTTTTTAGTTTTGGCGACAGCGTTTTCTGAAATTTGGGCAAAGGGCGTGGTCGTAGGGGTTTTCCTAAAGTGGGGCTTTTTGCGTGGGGAAGACAGGCAAAAATTTGAAGGTATATGGAATGAGCGCAGTAGTTAAATACTTGGAGCCTATACTTAATTTCAGCTTAAGTCCAAACGCAGCCAACTATAGGAGCTGATACGACCTATCAACCAGCGTTAAAAGCGCAAGTCACTGTGTCTTTTTTTTTTTTTCAGATTGGTTCAGCGATGATACAACACTGTTATGTTTCTAACCCTAACGAGGCCGCGCTCCAATTGCGCTGCACTTACAAGGACGGTCCGCAACACCATCGCTCGACAGAGACCCCCTCGAAGAACCAGAATCATGCCTTTTGAACACTTGCCGAAGCAACCAACGTCATTGGGTCTTCGTCTTCCATTTTATATAACATCAAGAGGAGCTGCTGCTGCGAAGGCATAAACCTCCGGGCCAATGACAGGGGATGTTGGACCTCATTCTCATCGATGCCGAAAGCCACCTACAATCACCAGGATCCCGCCCGTGACGCACTATGTTCAAGTCACCGCGGATATATAAGCGAGACTCGAGGACACACGCGGGAGAAACAAAATGGGACTTCCCATCGAACGCTTCCATCAAATTGTGTCTAATTAAAAATCATCATCTTATTGCCCAGGCCCGGTCTCCAGCCTGTCCGTCCACAAGCCCTTAGAAACACGCACAGAAACATGACGAGCACCATGATAATGCCCTTTTGCCGCTGTCTGATTCGTCCCATCAGCTAGTAACATCGGCTGCGTCTGGACTGAAGGTAAAACAAAGTATATAAATACGAAAACAAATTTTAAGTGTACTTCTTTTTCAGGTCTTGGGAAGATGTACCGAATAACGTGACTACATTACACGTTACTTGAAATAAATAGCGTAAGTACGTTACCTATTACTGTCTCGAAAAAGTAACGAGTACCTTACTAGGGTACAGAGAAAAGTAACGCGGTACCGGTAACGCCGTTCCTTGTAACGCGTCACCACCTGAGAACTCTTGCTCTATACTTTCGACCACGCCACACGCGACAACCACAGCGCCCGCTTAGAGACCGTGCTGGTTTGCGTTCCTGTCGAGAGATGGCGCTGCATCTGTGGGAGGTTGTGAAGGTTTCGATTTATTTATTTATTTATTGATACTGTCGGCCCTCTACAAGGCCTTTACAGGAGTGGTAATACATACAAGATGTAAAAGAACAATCATGCACTGACACTTCAAAAAAGTGATTCACCCGGAGGAATAAAAAAGCAAAAGAAATACATTCAAAACACAAAGTCACGGCACATTATCAAGCACTATTCTCTTTATATTTAAAAAAAAAATCACAGACATTTGTCATAGTGACGTCGGAATTCGAGAGTTTGTTCTATTCCTTTATTGCCCCAGGAAAGAAACTAAATTTAAAACAATCATTTTTGACAGATGGTTCCCTGATATGCATGCTATGACGATGTCTCGTACATTCACTGAGGCGTACGTCCATGTAATTATTTTTGTTTATCTTAACTAGACCATGAATGATAAAAAAAATGAATTTCAGGCGGTCGCACTTTGTTCTTAATTCAAGAGAAGGAAGTTCAGCAAGTATACAGAGTTCGGTGGGGGAATGGTTACGATTATATTTATTAAAGACAAACCTGGAAGCAAGCCGCTGAACTTTATCAAGTTTGGACGAGTTAGCTACTGTAAGATCCCACACTACTTTTGCGTATTCAAGGACAGGTTTCACCAGTGTTTTGTAAGCTAATGTTTTTATTTCTGGCGAAGCGCTCGCAAGATTTCTTCTGAGGTACCATAGTGCCTGGTTAGCTTTTCTTTACACTTTTTTTGTGTGTATATCATCGTAAGTCGCTTGTAAAGGTCACTCCTAAGTACTTATTTTCGTCTACATGAGGTAGGTTGGTGTCATCTATAAAGTAATCATAATGTTGGAAAGGTTTTTTTCTTGTTATAGACATAACGACTGATTTCTGAGGGTTTAATTCTATTTGCCACTCATCGCACCAATGTTTGATTTTGAGGAGTTCATTTTGCCAGTTTTAGTTGACCTTGTTCAGTTTCTATTTTATTGTACAAAATACAATCATCCGCAAACAGCTTAGTTGGAACTGATATTCCACAGCGTATGTCATCTAAAAATATTAAAAATAAAAGCGGTCCTTGCACACTACCTTGTGGAACTCCAGAAGCAACTGGAGCTGGTCTAGACACACAGCCTCCCAGCTCAACGAATTGAACTCTCGATGACAGATACGAGCAAAACCAGTTTGTAATGATGGGGTTCTTAAACGAGGCTTTAATTTTAAGCAACAATTTAGGATGAGACGCTTTATCGAATACTTTTGCAAAATCTAAAAATATGACGTCCGTTTGGCCACGGTTATTTATAGTTTGGGAGAGATCGTGCACGGTTTCGAGGAGTTGGGTCGTTGTGGAAAGACATTTACGAAATCCATGTTGATATTGAAACAAAATATCGTGATCTTTAAGGAACGTTAAAAGGTGCTTTGAAACAATATATTCGAGAAGCTTAGAGCACCTGTTAATGAGAGATATAGGTCGGTAGTTTTCCACACAAGAAACAGAGCCTCCTTTATGTATGGGGACAATTTTGGCAAACTTCCAGGCTTTTGGCACGGAACCATTATTTATAGACGACTGAAAGATTATAGTAAGATATTTAGCAACCCATTCAGCGTACCGCTTCAAAAACGTATTAGGAATTCAGTCAGGCCCGGGACTTTTCTTTACATCTATGTTAAGCAAGAGGTTAATGACTCCCTCCTCTTGAATTAATAAATCACTAATTGGAAGATAATCAGCAAAATCTCTACCTCTTGGTAAATGTTGGTTATCTCCAGTAAACACAGATGAAAAGAAGGTGTTGAATTCTTCCGCTCGTTGCTGACTGTTGTCGGAAGTAATTTCCTTTTTTTTTTATTGGGGGGGGGGGGGGGGATTAACATACCTCCAGAATTTAGCCGGGGCTTCCGTAATAAATGTCTTAAGAGTGACATTGTAAAATTTATGCTTCGAATCTTTAACAAGCCTCTTCAGATCGTGACTCAAGCTTTGCAGTGTCATTTTCCTAGAGTCATTTGGTTTAATTGCATTAGCTCTCCGACATCGCTTTATTTTTATTTTTACATGTATAATTTCTCTAGTGATTCAGGGGTTCTTATTTCTTATTATTTTGATACGCGTAGGCACAAATAAACTAATACAATGTGCTGTCACATCAGCAAACAAATTCCACAAAACTTCGGTAGCAGCATCTAACTGGTAGAGTGACGGGAAGTCGTCAAGCGATTTCTCAAGGTAATCTAAAATGCTAACGTCATCTGCTGCCTCAAAATTAAGGACCTTTTTATGCGGAGGGCGATCAAGCCTGCAAGGGCTGAAGTTTAGCGTCATGCATGTCTTTTGTGATCCGAGATGCCTTCAAAAAGTTCACATTCCAAAAGAAGAGATGTTAGGTTTGTGGAAACGAAGATTAGGTCAAGTAATGATGATGCAGCAGAAGTCGTTCTTGTGTGTTCTGTGACAACTTGAGATAAATTATAACAAAATGCAATTTCCAGTAGTTGCTCGCAGCTGGCCCCGTCTGTTGTTCCCACCGGAAGCGTACTCCAGTCAAAGCCTGGTAAATTAAAATCGCCTAGTAACAAGATGTTGTTTTTATGACATATTACAGAGTCCATATATTGTCGCAACCTGACTAAAAAGTCAACTGAGGAATTGGGAGGTCTGTATACACCTCCCAGGACTATAACCCGGTCATTCATTTTAATCTGGACCCATAGAGCTTCGATATCTTTAACCTCATCCAGTACAGTAAATACAATATCGCCTTTGATCAAAATTGCTACGCCTCCGCCACGTGCTTTCCTATCTTTCCTAATTATGGTATAATTTGGTGGTGTAATTTCACTGTCTAAAATATTGCAATGTAGCCACGTTTCTGTAATTACCATAGCGTCGGGTTCGTGTTCAAGAACAACGCTTTCAATTAGGTCAACTTTATTTACAATACTTCGGACATTTATGTTAATTAGTTGGAAGCGTGCTTTGTTGTGACGTCATTGATCCTTATCCTGCGTACTCGGATATGATGAGCACTGATATCTTTCGTTTCTAACCTCGTCCCAGGCATAGAGAACGTTGTTTATTTTGACATTATCAAAAAGCAATCTAGCTTTCGCGCCTTCCTTTCTTTCATCTGAAGTAGAGTTCCACAGGTTCTTTCGTATCTCCACAACTCTTTTTGAGAAATCCTCGTTAATGCTGATTTGGGTACCCTTCAGTTTGGAGCAATTGTTAAGAATTTTCATTTTATCCCGAAAGTCAGCGAATTTCACAATAACAGGTCGAATTCTACCGGGTATGTGCCTCCCAAGTCTGTGAATTCTTTCAATGGAATCAACCTTAACTTTCAGTGTACCATCAAATACCTCACGAGTTACGCTTCTCACAAGGACCTCTTCTGTTTCTGGGGTTGCTTCACTGATGCCTCTTATTATCAAGTTATTTCTTTGGGATCGATTCTCAAGATCGTCGATTTGTTTGTATAAAGAAGTAATTTCGTGATCGTCACCGGTAAGCGTGGTTTTAATTTGATCAAGCCTGCCACTGGTTTCATCGACGATTTGTAATCTTCCTCAATCGTGTCCAGCCTGTTTTGCAGCTTTTGTATATTGATTTCCGAAGTGTCTTGTTTTACCTGAATTTCGTTGACCTTTTAAGGATCTCTTTTTGGGTCTGGAGCATCTCAGAAAACATCTTTTCAGTTATAAGGCCCAGGGGTTTCTTCAACATCGCCGGATAGTTTAAGGAGCATGCCCGCACCAGACAGACAACCATAAACACGCTGACCTAACATCCGTGGACACGGCAACACAACTAAGGCAACGTAGTCACTACGGAACCCGTATTTGCGATCACCAACCTGCGTGGACGTGGTCGGGTGCATGTTAGCCATTGATGCCATGGTAGGGTTGCCGTGTCCACTGGAGCTGGCGGCACGATGTCTCCGATTGACGGAGACATCGTGCATATCCCGCGAAACACAGCACAGGGGAAAGACCGCATACTTACGGACTTAATGGAGGGCGTGGGCGATAAAGCTAGAAGGCAGCTGGAAAGTATTTTTACGCACATCATTGAGAGAAGCCCCATCCCAAACGATTGGCTGCACAGTAGACTTGTCCTGGTGCCGAAGCGTGGAGACAACACAAAACGGTTGGGCGACTAAAGTCCCCTCACAGTGACAAGTGTCACCTACAGGTTGTTTGCGCATGTCACAAAAGAATGGATGTGTGCCTGGGCGGAAGGAAACGCGAAACTAACCGAGCTCCAAAAGAACTTCCACAGAGACCGAAGACTACACGATAGCTTGTTTGCCCTCACGCAGCTCATAGAGATTGCCAGAAAAGACGGCTGAGATTTATCTTCAGCTTCTTGGATGTGGCGAAAACTTACGAGAGTGTACCACTCGGGTCTGCATTCCGGTGAATAAAAAAACTAGATAAGCCCACCCGATGGACGAACTTGGTACGGCGACTCTACGATGGAGGAGTTGTCACAGCGGAGTTTGGAGGCGTGATATCCAAAAGTGTTGGCGTGCCGAGGAGCGTGGAGCAGGGCTGCCCTTTCTCACCCCTCTTGCAAGTGATGCACACGGGAGAACTGGAGCGGCAATTTCTGATGTCGGGTTTTGGCTTCTCACTTTCACTCGTAAAAGATGGTTGTGCTACGCAATGGACCTTGCCGGGCCTCGCAAACGCTGACGACCTAGAACTCAAAGTGGGGGACATGAATACAATACAGAAGTTGACAGATTTTAGTGAGGAGGAAATGGCGGTGCTGGGCCTTACATACAATGTTTTGAAATCAGCAGTAGTGCAATGTTCTGGGTACTACACCGACAACAAATTGCCGAACCTACAACAGGAAGCCGTTAAGGTGACGGATCATTGTAGATATCTTGAAGTGACATTGACAAACGCAGCCAACTACTGTGACAAATATGAAGCCCATATTCGAGAGACAGCCCAGAGAGGACAAAACATATTACGTCAGGGAATACTAAATAGTTACATAATGGTAAAGAAGCTGTGAAAAGATGTGCAGGCGCCTGGAGTTACGTTCGCCAACGACATCGTCTGTGTCTCGGCCGACACACGAGCTTGGCTAGAACGCAGGCATTGGGACATCGGTCGCCAGGCACTGAGCTGCCACGGACAGGTGGTGATTGAAGCAATCCAGGGAGACATTGGATGGTCGACATTCTAGGCAAGGGAGGCATTGGGCATGCTATGCTATCATGGAAGGCTTATACACATGAAGAAAAGTCAATGGGCCGGACGGCTGTTCGACTATATAAATCTTAGGCGCCACCAGACACGGTGGACGAAGCGCGTGTTCCAGCACCGCAAGAAGAACGGTTTTTTCACCAACCCGGTTTAGGAAGCGCCTGAAGGCAAGTAGGCAAAGGAGGAATGAAGACAAGTAAAAGAAGCGGAGACGGTACACTGGATGGAGGAGGCAAGCAAGAAGCCGACGCTAGAATTATACCGGACCCACAAACATTATATAGGAGCCGAGGACTTCTACAACAATAATCTGGGCAGCCGACTCCGGTTTGAAGCCCAAGTAGGAGGGCTGAGGACACTATCGTATCGGCTGCGGTTTGACCCGGCGATAGTGACCATACAGTTCAGGGTCTGCGACCAGGAATCCGAAACCATAGATCACTTGGTCCTTCACTGTCCGGTCCTGACACCAAAATGGGAGGTTGCGGACCAACACGCCGACTGAGCATCCATCCAGGGTCCTCGAGTGCAGACGGCGGCACCGGCGAGTGCCCTGCATAGAGCTATGGTGGGCTAAAAATGAAGTTGTGACAATCGTTCGCTTCGCACAGCGGGAGAAAATGGCAAAACTCTTGAGCACAGCGTTAGCGTCGATACGCCCGCAACAGCGCCACAAAGAAACTCCGCCGCACTGTGAACATTAAAAAACAAGAAAATGTCTTCACTGTTGATGACATTCGCGAAGTGCCGCGCAATCAACCCTTCTTCGAAATGCAGCTCGCATACTGCGGACCTTGTTTCAAGGCATTGGTCCGCATCAGGCATAGTCCGCTCCCATGTTCAGAATGTTTCGAGTTTTTTCGGAACAGCAAACAACGTCACCTTTTTGCCTCCTGAACCTTGAAAAAACATAGCCAGTGTTACAGCATGGGACGCAAGGTTTTTTGGCGCCCCTTGTTAGCCATAACAAAATCGTGCACGGTACACTGAGCTCGACGCAATGAAGACAGGCTGCAGTGAAGCTATATAGTGGGCCTTTCAAGTCCTTCGATGTACTTCTTCTTTCACCTTTCACCTTCTATTCCCTGTAATGCAGCGGTTGCGCTGCTATCGACGTATCGATGACTAACCGTCCCGACGCCCCACAGCTCTGCATGCTGAATCACCGAGTCACTTTCGCAAGCGCGATTGTCACACCTCCCCTTCTAGCCCACCACAATAGAGCTACGGCCACTCCAGCCCCAAAGGCTGCACCAGCGCCATCACTGGCGGAGCCGCTGGTGTTTCAAGAATCGACCGAATCCCGTGCGCACACCACGAAGAGATGTGTAGTGGGTATAATCAAACAACGTCTGGAAAATTGCTGGAAAGAGAAATAATAATGTGGACACTGAGGGCTACATAAGTGCGTCCAACAGCTTGAAAACGCTTAGTAAGTGACACCCAATCCAAAGGGGATAGGTACAAGCATCATAATCATCATCATCATTTTTGGACAGCTGTCGTTTGGGCAAGAGTCTTTTCAAGTACACACATTTTACCGGATGGCGAACCCGTTGGCGGAAGAGCCTCTATCAACTCGAACGCAAGTCCGAATTTTTTTCTTGCTAACCTTGTACAAGCGCCGACGGTGAAAGAGAGGAGAGTCAGAGGTCCGAAAAAGGGTTCGCGATCAAGAGACCCGGCAGTGAATCCAAGACGCCCAAACCAAGTCGACGCTGGATGTGCACGTAATACACAAGCAGAAACAAGGATTGGGAGGCACTCTTATATGCTTTAACAAAGTCCTAAATAGAGTATATTAAATTCCGCTTTTCTACCCGCGTAATCTTGATGCATTTTGTCAGGATAAACAAGTTATCATCCAGCCGACGATCCCTGTGGAAGCCGTTTTGTAGTTTCGTGAGGACGCTAGCACCTTCGGCCCAACATGAAACGCACCCATTGAGGATGATTGCGAACGTCCTGTAGGCAACGGCCTTGACAGTGTGTCGGCGATAGTCACGCAAATGTTTTTTTCCGCCTTTCTTGGGAACTAACGTGACCCGACCGCGCCGTCAATCACTAGGGATCGGTTCATTTCCTCAAGCTATACGACTAAATAGATGAGCCATCTGTTCTCCGGAGTTTTCTCGCAAGCTTTGTAGAGCAGGGGGACAGACTGATCTTATTTTTTTTTAATTTATCTAAAACGTTTAGTTGTCTCTCGCACCCAAAACTGCTTACAGTGGTCGGCAACCTTTTTGACGCAGCGGGCCGAGTCGCCGCGAAGCAAAGGCGGAACGGGCTGGACGGCAAGCAGCGGGGAGGGGGGGGGGGGGGGTAAAATAAAAATAAAAAAGCACTTGCATGAACTCACATTGACGTACATAAATCGATAATGAACAGTTTCTTTATTTTACGACACACGACATGAGATACAACATTTCCACGAAATCCTAGAGACTCCTCTCAGTGAGACTTTTTGGTGTTGAACTGCGCTCGCCAAACTACGGACATCCACATTCAAGCTACTAACTGCTAACTGCGAGGCGCAAAACACTGTGGAGGTTCTGGTTAGTCATTCGTGAGCGCAAGCTAGATTTTATGCAATTCATTCGTGAAAAAGCTAATGGGCAGTGCTCAAATTTGTCCTTGTTTAACCTCAGTGAAGGTCAAAAGAGGAGTACAAAGAGAAAAAAAGCCGGGGGGGGGGGGGGGAGGGGGGGGGGAAGGCTGGCAACGGGCAGCGAATTAGTCAACTTTATCTTTTTTGTTTTCTTTTTTAGCTCACCGCGTTGGGGGGGGGGGGGGGGGGGCGGCGTGGGGGGTTCGGGGGCCGCATGATACTGCCTCGCGGGCCGGATCCGGCCCGCGGGCCGCTGGTTGCCGACCACTGAACTAAGACATTTGTTCAACAACGATAATATTTTGCGTTGGTTGGACGGTTACGTATATCGACCCCAACAATTTGTTCACAATTAAGTTTCTTCCCCCACAGTTCCAGTTTTATCAGGGATGCCGCAAGGCTCTGCACTCGGCCCGTGCTATTTTTGGTATTTATAAATAATCTGGCAACCAGTCTGCTTATTCAGTGCCAGTTTTGCACGGAGGATTGTGTCCTGTTTTCAGAGATAGGTCGTTTTAAAGACCAAAAATACTCAAACAACTATTTTGCTTCTATATACGACTAGTGTTGTAACTCGCAAATTACACTGAACTGTAGAAGATGCGTGCATACGACTATAACCAGAAACAAGGCTCCTAATCTTGTTTCATACAAAGTGAATGGCGTTCCACTGAAGCTGTCTGAGAACATAGGTACCTTGGTGTTGTCAGCGCGTCAGATCTCAGGTAAAATGCGCACGTAAACTACATAGCTGCTATAGTGTCGGAGAAAATTTTGTTTTTAGACGAAAATTAACCTGCCGTACTCCCAAAACAAAGTTAACTACATACACAACTATAATTAGGCCAATATTACTATATGTAAACTTGGTATAATAACCCCACAAAAAAAAAAAAAAGAGCAACCAGAACGATTCCAGAAAAAAAGAATTGCGTTTTGTTTATAACCGTTACAACAGGCTGACTTACCTCTTTAAACTGTATAAGCTGTCAAACATATTTGAACTCAAAACACGCAGGAAAATTTGTCGCATTAAGTTTCTTTACAACATAGTCAATGGCAATGTTAAACTTACATTAAAAAATACACGCAATACAATACATGGAGGCAGACTCGCAACAAGCATGAGAAAGCCATTATAGTGCCACAATCTAGAAAAGTACTCTTTTAAATATTCCTTCATACAGCGCACTGTTCATGAATGAAATAATTCACCTCTAAGCATTATCAATCAGCTCACAACTCCTTGCTTTGTCGCGGCAGTTACGAATCATTTAACGCAATAGAATAATTTTGCATTTCTGTGTCTCGAGTGTCTTTGAGCACCGTGTTGTGCCCTGCTGCAATGCTATAAACGCTAAAAAAAAGGAACGGTTGGTAGAGGTTTGCGGATCGTGGTTGTAGCGTGCCTGCAAGACTAGGCAGTGCTTGGGAAAAGAGCACTAGCGCCACCTGGTACGTTCAACACGGTGTGTATCATGCAGAGGCCGCCGTTTTTCCCATTACTCACTGTTCTATACATCGTTTCAGCCTAAGTCCAGACGTAGTCGATGCTGCAAGCGCGAGCATGTGGCCCTGAACGGGGAGGGCGCCACGAGACCGCACTAAAGCCCCTTTATCCTGGGAAAAGTGGCGCCATTCATTGTTGTAGAAATGCTCGAGCCACGTGCCACGCGCCACTTATGGAAAATTTATGGCGTCTGAAATCTACAAGGAAATCTAGCTGAGTGCTGCGCTACAGCTGCGCTGTGCCGCCATGATCTTCCCAAGGGCTGCACGTTGCACGTGCCTCGTGTATCGACGCACCTTGTGCTACTTTTGAAACATGAAGGGGCTTTAGAGCGCACGATACGAGAGCGCCAACTTCAGAGCGCGCTGAAAGCGCCGCGACACCAGGGCCGGCTTGCTAGAACAGCGTCTCAGCTGAGACTGGGTGAAAGAAAGCACTGCAAAGGCTGGGGCGCGCGAGCGTCTTGAGACGCAGCTTGAGTCCCGCTCAGCTCGTGCGCTGGCTTTGGCAGTGCTTTCTTTCACCAAGTCTCAGCTGAGACGCTGTTTCTAGCAAGCCGGCCCAGAACGCACCGCAGGAGAGCCCAGCGACACGAGAGCGCGTGTCATTTGAGCGCGTGTCACGACTGCGCTGAGCAACAGCGGCAGTGACTATAAGGTGCCTTTCCCTGTGCCAAACGTTCAAGTATTAAATCCCCTTTTGTAGTCACTGGGTTGTTATACATTGGATTATCTGTTACGCGACAACCAGCACTGCACAATATGTGAGTGCAGCCTCATATTTCGTCATTAATCCTAAGAACGAACGGATTGAATTCTAACGCGTTCCAAACTCGACGTTTTCCCGACGTTAACCAGAATTAAACGTGATAAAGATCTAACACCTGCGAGCACGGCAGTCTCCGGTAGCCTTACTATCAGTAAAGAACCAAAAATGTTTAATCCCGAAAAAAAAGCTCATCGCCAAACCAGTATGTTTTCACCCATATTGATAAGTGAATCGAATTTTTGTTTCTTGGGGACAAATATGAAAAGTTTAATTGTCTCAAAGCAAAAGTAGTGACCAATTAAAATAAAAATAGAAAAAGAGCCTTCCATGAGTGGCAGCGATGACAATTGCGCGAAAATGTATTGAGTTAGGATAGATAAATAACATTGTATTTTTGTGGCCCGGCGCGGGCCAGCGACGCTAGACAGAGTCACGCTCAGATCAGTACTCCATTACAAATAGTGATTGTCGCTCTTGCTTGACAGTGCGGTTGTACGAAAGCCGGCAGCGACTGATAGCTGGGCCACCCTTTCCGGCAGAAGCGAACTAGAGTTTGACAGATGTCATCTGCCGCCTGGCCTTGCCTTATTTTTTCGATGTGGCTAACTTCGGTCACGCAAGCAATTTGGGATCGGAACTACCTAGAATGAAACCGGAGATTTCCCGTGTACCTCAAACCAAACCAAGGCAGTTACGACATCCCGCAAGGCGTTGACTCGCCTAACACGAGCACTAGTTTCTCACTTTGGATACAGAACAGAGAAGGTTCCTACAAATTTGATGCCTTGGCGCGTTAGTTCAAGTGTTTCGATGCGGCCTGTGAGGTTTTGGTTTCTTTTGTCCGATTTCAACTTTTATCAAGATCAGTTCGCTTTGCGTTGAATTCCTGGTCATTTGGTTCGTTGCGTTCTTTCTCTTCTAGTGTTCCGGCTTTCACCAGAAAAGTGTACGTTTTGAGTGATCCTTAAAACTACTTTCTTTTCGGGTTTTTAGGGGCACTGCAGTTGCGAACAATGTTGAAAAAGGTTTTGTTTTTATCGTATAAAGGATGTCACTGCTTCTCAGTTCTATTGTAAAGGTTGCTTTGTTGTACTGCTTGTGGCGCGAGATTCTCTATTTCTCTCTCTCTCTTTTTCTCTCTCTCGTCTCAAGTGTTTTGTGTGGGATTTGATGCCTATAGTATAAGCCCTTTCGTGGCCAAATAAATTTTAGCTGTGTTTGAGACTTTGTGTTTGTCCGTCCCATCTCGTCCCAGTCTCGGGGTTTTTAGTTAAATGTTTAACCACTCTCTGGGTTGCAAGAAGAGCTGGGTAGAAATTCTGATGAGGGTATCAGGTCACATAGCTCGTAATAACCCTGTGGTTCACCTTCCGCTCAGGTGACATGTTCGGGACGCGAGGTGCGAAAACCGCACCACTATATGGTTGCACGTTAACTTTTAGAAACTATGCATTATCGCTCGTGGAAATAAAGCGTGCTGGTTAAGTTATTGTGTTAGAGGAAAATAACTTAGTGTCGTTCGGTTTCTGTCTTCTATGTTATTCTCCTCTAACACCGTACGCCAAGCATTATCGATTGTCAAATGTCCTCCCACCTTCTTTTGTTCTGTTACTGAGTAACGCGAGTGCATGACATTATTTTGTGTTCGCTTTGTGTATCAGGTGTTAAAAAAAAGCCTCCCCCTTTATTCGTCTTCCTTCAATATATACACCTGAGCGCCTGACAACTGGCCGCGATCTTTCTCGAATACGAGGTCATCGTTAGTCGATCCGATCAAGCCTTGGACTCTGACTTAGCGGCGCATCCGCCAGCTGGCGTTCAAAATGCGACTCCCATTGGTGTCGAAATTTCAGCCACTTGAAAACATGTGTTTGAAGAACCCAATATCGATCATTCTCAAGGCGCACACATGCGCTCCCGTGTCGCGCGCTCTGATGACACACGCTCTCATGTCAAGGCGCTCTCCTGTCGTGCGCTCTTCTGTCGTCGCGCTGTCCTGTCGCGCGCCCTCCCGTCGGTGCTCTAGTCTCGTGCGCACTTAAACATTGACTCCGTAAGTGTGACGTCATGGGTCCAAACAAACCGTTGCTAGGGTCGTTGTTATGGACGAATACATGTGGCTCGGTTTCGCTACGAAAACTCGACCATTCAAAAATCAGGAGTAGGATTTAAACTTCTAAAAATCACAAATGTAGAAAGCTTGAATGTCATATATGTTTCGACAGAAGTGTGCCGGTAATCGCTCGTTTCTGAAATATTTACGACTGCAACTTCCGGTCCTCAAGATGCCTGCAACAGACGACGAATGCAAGAAGTATGCCGTCTGCCGCACGCCGGCTGGCCAAACCGGGGCGTCGTTTGAATCGTGTGAATAAAGACGATATTCTGACATCGCATTTGTTTGAAATATAATGAGTTTCAGACGCATATAAGAATTCATAGTGGGGTGCGATGCAAAATATGGTTTATCGAAAGTCCGGGCGTCGATCGAGATGATCGTCTGCTAAAAGATCGCATTGCACCCGTGAGAAAAGCACTTCAGGCGATCGGTAGAGATCCCAAATTTTGTTTGCGGACTCGCGCTATGCGAGGGTGCTTCGTATACCTGGTTGTAACCATCGCGTGGTGAAAGACCCTTGCAGTTTCTTCAGATTTCCGCAAAACCCCAAAGCGCGAAAGAACTGGATAAAAAACATGAGGTGAGTTCATTACAGATTGTACTCGCATTGCGGGTTCGATGGAGATCTTCACCAAAAGAGCACATCCACGGAATTTTATGTATACCAAGGGGGAAAAAAAGCAAAATACTGCGAAATTGCGATAGACATGCAATTCTTTAATAACCTGACAACCACAACAATAATAATAACAAACGACTTACCTCGACGGCGTACGATTTGTTTCTCATGCTGGCCTGCACTACGCCGGTAATGCACTTCAGGTCGTCGTCGTAACTTATCTGTTTGATTTTACTGCATTTTCACCCCTCGTAACTAAGCTGGGTTCTTCACAGAAAAAAAAAAAAACAACAAAAAAACGCACACTACGGAGGCCTCTACGGCCATGGTGATGCACTTGTTTTTGTCGCTCGTTTACCGACGCGATTCAATGAAGACGCCCGCTGCAACAGAGGCCAGCAAATCTATCGTGTCGTCTGCTACCAAAGCAAAGCGAGTGTAAGCCTTCAGAAATGGCTTTCATCGTTGCGATACGACACTGAGACGACAAGAACATCTTCATAATTCGATATCAAGAAGTTAGGTTGCTTACAAAAAATTATTTACTTACTTGTAAGCAAAAATCTAGCCTCATGTGGAGTCTCCATGCATTAGTCCATAGCAACGTCCCTAGCAACGGTTTGTTTGGACCCAGACGCCTTGTTGTGACGTCATCACTTACGGGGTCAATTGCTTGCACTGCACGAGCTCACGTGCTTCGCAGGGACGCTGAATGGCCGGGGCTCGCTCATGTATCTTCTGCTACGCCCATAGAGTTATTACAATAAAAGCTAGAGGCTCAGCTGGCGCTAGTGTCTACGGGACTTTCGGTTGCAAATTGAAGCAGACAGCATGCTGTCTACATTTCCAGCCTCCCTGTGTATTCCAATGGGAAAACGCGCGTGAATTTTGTCTCTTCGCCGGAAAAGAACATGAATAACTTTTGTCATTTCGGTTGTACCGGATAGTATGTACAGTTATTAATATTGTGAAAGTGTAATTACTTTAGTCACAGCATTTTTCTTTACCACTGAACGATGTTAAACTTCGCTCTATTTCAGGCCCAAACCTCTGTTTCAGGGAAGCTATGTGAAAACGAGCGAAGATTCTAAGCAAACTAACGATCGAAAGGAATGCAGAGTGTTATCAAGGTTCGCTAGCATTTCGGTGGTGCTTATATATTGCTAATATGCCCGTCCTGTCATTGGATGAAAATGACTCCGTCGTGCATCTTTACGATCGGTTAAAAAACATTCGAACGCAAAAGATAAAGCACGTGAGCTACGAGAGGTATGTCTTTTTATTATTTCCTATGTCGGGCAGTTTTTATCGGGCACCTGCTTTCTGACTCCCTTATTTGCAAAGATTTGGAGCGTGCGGCTGATGATTTTAACCCAAAACAAGCATCTTCGCACATATTCATGAGCAGAAAGAATAAAGCAGCACTTATGTATTGAAAATCAGACTATATTACGTGGCTTTCAATTTATTTTGATCGTCTGCGTGCACAAAGAGTTACTTATCCAGTGTTACTGCGTAGTTCTTGCCGTCTCTTGGTTTTCCATATGTCCTTCGTTCGTTTGGCACGTATATCCCCCATGCTGGAAAGCGTCGACGCCGTGTTCGCGCTAACAGTGTCCGACAGTGCACATAAATACACGTACGAAGCGGTTTTAACACCGTTTTTCATGCCACGAATTTCAAATAAAAATGCTATAACTGACCAATTATTTCGTCTGCGTGACTGAAAAATGTCCCAATGTGCCTAGTACGTACAAATTATTCGTGATATTTGCTCTTATAATCGAGCGCAGAGAGAAAATGCACTCGCTTTTTCCCATAGAAATGCATTACCGGAAGTCAATTTCTAACTGCTTGCTGTCTGCTTCAAAATGCAACTGCACACTAGCGCCACCTGAGCCTCTAGCGTTTATTGTAATAACTCTATGGCTACGCCCACACTTAAAATGAAACGGAGTCCATAGGTCACTGCAGAGCCGTGTATTAGCGGCGAGATGTTTTGGTGGCGCCCTCCTATGGATCCCTCTCGTGACGTCATTACCTTGCGAACAACAAGCTCGATGGTATTTGTAAATAGCATGGTGGAAGCTTGAAATCATTGCGCTCTCAAAGCAACACTGCCAACACCGTCAAAATTAAAGCTCTTACATTCCTCTTATTTCCGTCAATGATAAATCCTTTGCTGACGTCATAGTCAGCATTCGGCCAATCGTGGAAGGCCGACCAGAGCGACGCTTTCGATCGCGCACGTCGCCAATAGAGAGCGTTTCGTCAACGGGTGGCGCGGGCAGAGCCAGGGTGTGCACCAGACTCAAAAAGAGGGCTTGACATGCTCTCCTCGCCAACCAGAAGCCGAAATGAATCCCCTAGCGGTGGTAGCGAGAAACAGTTTTAATCATAGGCATATGGTTTTAATAAGCGCGTAAGAGTTAAATGTAGTAACCCTTCATGGTTTAAAATAGGGTGCGCATGATGTTTCGATCATGATCATGCAGAAAGATGTAAGAAAGGAATGTGGCCGCTCGAACTTTGTTTTGCTCGGAGAGAGTGTGACCGCTCAGACGGCAGAATCCCGGCCCTCGGCACTTGGCGTACGGATTATGTCTATCGCTCCGCTAGTCGCACTCTTCCGCCATGATTTTGAATGCACGTGATGTTTCATATCACGTGCATCATACTTTTAGTCACTGAAGGTTACTCCGACGCACTTATAAAGTTTGTTTCTCGCGACCATCACCAGGGTGTTATTTCCGGCTTCTGGTTGGCCACGTTCAAATTCGTGAAGACGCTCTGGAACACGCCCAGCCCGCTTTCGGCCAGTGGCGCCTCCTGATTTGTCTTCTATACTTCCCAATGAATGGCCAAACTCTCTACATATACGGCTCTGGCTCACTGTAATTTAAGTGCCAAGGCGAAGCGGCGCACCCCTTTTAGGTGTCGCGCGCTCCCAATTAGACCACTGAATGCAATTTTATATACTTTGTTTTTGTAAATCATATTTTGTAAAATTGTTATAAATATTGGGAATTTCATGTATTTTTCCCGTAATTTTAAATTATTGTTTCTCTTTTTTTTTCTAAGAAAAGCGCTTACAAAAACCAAGATGCCAATAAAAACATCAACATATTTATTGTATTTAAGTTAATCGGATCCACTGGACCTGCTACGTTTATTTGGTAGCTCTATGGCACGGTGGAACAGACAGATATGTAAACTAAAGACAAACGCAAACACACTGAAAGGCTTTAGTGTGAACGGCGCAGCCCCACCACGGAGCCGGTGTGGCGAAGGTTCGCTCGCATTTCTGACAAACGCCATGAGAATGTGCAGCATGAAAGGGACCGGTGAGAACCAATCGAGGAGCCGTCCTTATTGACGCAAATGTTTACAAGATCGCGCGGCGCGCCACCGCGTCTGCGCGAATGCCTCAAACCGACAATGCTCTTGTGCGAAGCACGATCAACCCTTTTTTTTTTTTGTATTGGCTGACCTTGTTCAGGCACCTCTTTTTTTTTTTAAACCTTGTTCTTTATGGGGTGAACGGTACAAAATTATCTATTACTGTTTACTCCAACGAATGCTTTAGATATAGATCTTTGCAGCACTTATCGCCCAAATGCCGAGTCACTAGGCGATTGGTAGTCTACGCATGCGCGTCGTCTGATATTCCGCAGAAAAGAGCTACTGCGCATGCTCATGAAGTGCTGCACAGCACAGCAGACAAAGCTGGCAGTGCAAAATACGCGGTTATCAGAAACGTGTATGGAGCGAAGACAATGCTCGTATGCACAAAACCACCTAGAAAAAAATATTCAAAATAAACGCGGAAAACAAAAATACTGTATACCATTATAGACTGCCTGCTGTATTTACCTTGAGATTCGATCAGAACGGCTCATTTGGTGGAAAGCAGAACTATGTTTTGGTTTACACTTACTTGGAGCAAAACGAATGGTACAGACGCAAGGCCGAAGCCATGGGTAGTGCCAATGCAACGCTCGCGCACTGGATTCAACTGCTAAGACCTCGCGCTCTATACCCTCGCCCGTGTTTTGTGCCGTTTGTGTGGATTAAACATGGTTAAAATTGCACACAATTTTAACCATGTTTAATCCACTCAAACTCGCCCAACTAACCACATTACTACGTTTGTGTGGATGCATTGTCTCCACCCGTATTGCGGACAGATAGAATCATCCCATGTCTCATGGAGATGGATAAACAAGAGCACACTCCCCTAAATTCAGTCTGGGTCTCGAGACGAATACTCAAGACCCGGCACAGAATACGATATCGCCAACACCGACCGACTATTGGTGAGGAGATCAAACTATGAGCTCTTTGACAAGATTGTTTTCAGCAGAGCTCGGTCTTTACCCAACACAAAATGTGTGTAGACAGGATTTTTTCGTCATCGGAGTTGAGCTCTGTGTCAACGCTCGGTGGGGTCTCGTCTTCAATTGGTGTTTTTGTGATAGAACACGACCTCCAATCGAACGCTGACGTAGACAAACGCCATTCAGTTAGCCAGCCAACCAGCCAGGCAGATAAACAGAGAACCAAACAGACAAACAAACAGATAGCCAGCCGGTCAGCCGGGGATTCAGACAGCCCGACAGCAAGCCAGCCAGAAGGACAGCCGGACTATGGTGCCTGGAACGCGTTTCCGGCATGGTGTTTTTAGCATCCTATCTTATCCATACATCAAAAGTGGTCCCGAAGTGGCAACAGATGACGTCACAGAAGCCGGAGTGTCGTGCTGCAGAGCCGTATATTGGGAGAGTTCTGCCAATGGGCGGAGCAAAGGCCGCCGCCAGCGCCGAATACTGCCCCCGCGGTTAGAGCGTAAACTAAAAGGGTGACACAGCGTCGACCAATCAGCTAACCGCGACGTCACAATATTGCAAACGACATTTAAAGCGCAAAATAGAAGCGTTCATTCTCGACGTCAACGTTACTGGAGCAAGCTTAGTAGAGAGTTTTGGGGAACCGGAACAAAATACGATCGATAAACAAAAACGATCGATACCTTGGATCGGGCGAGTCGACCGATCGTGTGCCTCGAAACGGCTTTGGGGGAACCGTATTTGCAGACGAGAGCAGACGATCGGTACAGGTCGCGCCCCCTGGCAACGGAAACCTGCATCGGCCTCATCGAGAAAAGCAATTTTGCGTGTGTTTGTACAAATCGCAGAAACTGAAGTAAATAAAAATCGCATCCTATAAATATAGAAAACCTAAAACAATGTATACCTACTTATAGTTTGTCTTGTTTTTTTACTCGAATGAATGCGCTTCCGTAATACAAAACCTGGCGCTCCATGGCGTGTCGCCACTGGCACTGCGAAGTTCTAAAATGTTCGTCTGCTAAAGGAGCAGACGAGCTTTCCGACAACAATGGAGCTCGATCTTTTTGACGACGACTTGGAGTTGGCTCTATTCGGCGAAAACAATTTACAAAACGTTATTTTGTACGACTGTCTGCGTACTAAGAGAAGGCACTTGTTGGCGGCAAGGCATGGGACGTTCAACTTGGCGTCGATGGACGAGGAGGACGTCGTACGGCAGTTCAGGTTCACAAAGGAGGATCTGCCCCATCTCCGATCGGCGCTGCGCATCCCGGAGACGTTGACAGCCAACGGCTGGATCTGGGTGTCGGGAACTCGTTTGCCACCTTTTTTCATTTTTTTTTTTTTCAGTTTACTCGATTTATATCCTCGGGGAATAAAATAGTTCCTCGGTCTTACATGGTAACTTGGTTTGTACGTCATACGTACTTCTCAGTGGGCAAGCTTTGGTGTTTTACATCAATCAAATATGATGTTTACTCCAACCACGTCCTGATATGCTGAAAAGTCGCCGACAGCAAACTCGATTTGACACACAAATAAGAACACGCTCGCGCGCGCTTATCATCAACATTCGAAGTCGTCTGCCAGCGATCCTGTGTCTTTCCCTCGAGGCCCACTGCAGGGTCGAGTATTAAGAAAGTTGTGGACAAATAAAACTAGAAATATTAAATCGCGAAGAAAATACAAAAATAACAGAAATATAATCACTTTCTCAGGTTGAGGCGGTCATTTTTCTTGTACAAGGTTACGAGGAGGTCAATCCGTTCGCTCCTCGCAACGAGAAGTTTTTTTTCGACGTTGCGTTCAGGCCTTTAAGGACGTCATCCCAAAGGGATGGAGTAAAAAAAGGATTAGCGCCTAGCACCTCCCGAAGTAGGAAGGTATCATCTTCCGCTGAAAACCGCTTGCGAGGAGGAGGCGGAGGGAAGGAGGTAGATACGGCGCCCATGTTGCTGTCTTACGGTAAAGATAGCAGACGATCACGGTCGTACGCCCGCGAACCGATCGTTGAGCCGTGTACGGTACGACCACGAAAAAAAAAAATAAAGGAAAACCTGTATCTTTACTGCTGTGCACTTATTAACACTATCACCCAATATTTAAAGGGCTCGTTTTATAGGATATATGTGATTAGCATTAGAACACAAAGTTTTAATTCATGCAACATTTTTAAACTAAAAAGTATCCAGATCCTTGATCCAGAAGGCTGTTGCTCACTCTGTTGACACTACAGATAACCCTCAGTCATAAAGCAGCTGTAAAAACGGGTGACAAGAGCTCGAAATGCACATCCCAACGTTTGGATGAAAAAAAAAAACAAACAAAAAAACTTAAAATATGAAAAAAAAATTAAAATATAAAAAAAATACTTAAAATATAAAAAAAACTTAAAATATAAAAACATTTTAAAATATGAAAAAAAACTTGCAATATAAAAAACTTGCAATTTAAAAAAACTTAAATTATAAAAAACGTAAAACATAAAAAAACTTAAAATAAAAACAAATTAAAATACGAAAAAAAAAAAAAGTGAATGCGACAGCCGGATTCGAGCTCTCCACTACCGCTCCCCTACGAGCTCACGAAACGGACGCTCCAATCCACTGCGCCACTGAGCATTTTTTTATATCTTTATTACAAGGAAGTAATATAACAGAAGAGACATTCATCCAGGCAAGACTGCGTACATTTACACAAATAAATAATATATACAAGGCACATTCATCTCGCAATCAAACTTGGCATCTTTTACATTTGGCCATTGGTTTGATATTGATACACGCTACACCCTACGAAGAACAGAAAGACAAAAAAAAAACTCAAACTATATCTAGGCTTAAAGATCTAGAGGATTGACATAGATAATTAGCGAGCTTAATAAAGCCCCAAACAAACAAATTTTCAAAAATCTGGCAGTCCTATGCATGCATCTAGAAGTGGAAACCAGTCAGGTTGAACGTTTTGCGCTGCATATGCACTGCGTAGTTGAGCCACTTGCTCCACAAAAATAGATTTTGTTGTACGAGGCGGTTCAGCATTTCGATCAATCATTCTACATTTCCATAGACTGTGGAGGCCTAATAGTACAAACAAGTCATATGGAACTACTTCATCTTTGGAAAATGGAAGAAAGCGGATATTTTGGTCCGTAATGTCAAGGTCCTTTTTTAAAGTTCGTTGTAGCACGTCCCAAAAGAAAAAGGCGTCATTACAATAAATAAAACAGTGTTCTATAGTCTCGGGCTTATTACATAACCTGCAGTTTACAGACCATGGAACATATATTCCCCTGCTTTGGAGCCAAGTCTTTACCGGCAGCGTTGAAGTATGTAGTTTGAAGAAAAATGACTTGGTTGATGGTGGTACAGACATCTTTGTCACCCTATTAAGGACATCATTTTGAGGATCAATAAAGAAACGGCTTCGATAAAGTGGGACAGGGAATATGCTATCGATTATCGCTCTTGATAGCTGCTTGCGTGTGACATTGAACAAGTACTCTAACGAGAAACGTGCCTTAAGAAAACCGAATGTGTCTACAACCTCCTTTAAGAAACCCCAAGGTTTCCTGTCAAATGTATCGTCACTAGAAACAATTAAATAATTAAGACTGTTAGCCAGCCGTAGCTGGAGAACGGTTCTCAAAAAGGGATGTTCAGCATTTTTAAAGAAAAAGAAACGTGACACTAACTGCCGGACAAATAAATGGCACAGATTCAAGCCTCCTGCTTCAAGAGGAAGGAAAAGGTTGTCTCTCTTGAGAGGTTCCCATGATGAACGCCAAATAAAGGTGGCGAATATACGATGAAATTTTTGAAGGTTCGTACGAGCACAATGCATCACCTGCAACACGTACATGAGCTTGGACACAAGAAACACGTTGCACACACTAGCTCTAGTAAACATGGACATGTTGCGCTCTTTCCAAGCGTCAGCTTTTCTTTTCAATATAGTTGCCATCGATGTCCAATAGGATTTACTGCTTCTGATATGTGATAATGGAACTCCTAGATACTGAAGCGAGCCTCGGTCCCAGGCAATGCCGGCGAAAGATGAAGGCATGGTAGCCCACGATCCATACCAATACCCATTGCACTTCGCAGGGTTCATGGAAGCACCAGTAATATTGCAAAACTTTTCGGTTACAGTCATGGCTTCTTTTACACTTTTTTTATCGGTACAAAAAACAGCCACATCGTCAGCATAGGCGAGAACCTTTACTTCAGCCTGCTTAATCAAAATTCCTCGGATGTTCTGGCTTTCAAGTATGCTCAGGCAAAAGGGCTCTAGGTACAGGGCAAAAAGAAGAGGAGATAGGGGACAGCCCTGTCTAACAGACGATTTTATTGGTATTTTATCAGATATCATGTTGTTAACTATTAATCTCGTTGAGCTGTTTTCATAACACAAGTTGACGCCTTCACAAACTGCGGTGCCCACATTAATGTGACAGAGGATTGCAAGCAAAAATGTGTGACTCACGCGATCAAAAGCCTTGGCCAAATCGATTTGAACTAGCGCAACCTGACCATTACTATCTGATGCATATTCAAGGACCGAGCGGGCAACGTGGATATTTGTTTGAATGGATCTACCGCGTATACCGCAGGTTTGATGCTCACCTACAAGGTCTTCGATTACCATCTGAAGTCTTTCATTAATTATTTTAGCGAAGATCTTATAGTCTACATTGCACAGTGAAATCGGCCTGTAATTCTCTACTTTTTTTAGCAGTTCGTTGTCTTTTGTTTTAGGTATTAGAACGGTGTGACAGTCATAAAAGGAAGGTGGGAGCATCTTACAATGGTAAGATTCGTGGAAAATTTTAAGTAACACTGGGCTTAATTGTTCTTTAAATTTTTTATAAAATTCACCACTGAGGCCATCGGGTCCTGGTGTTTTACCGGTCTTAAGTGAGTCAATGGCGGCTTTTACTTCGTCTAATGTTATTGGGCCTTCTACAATCTTTTTGGAGTCGTCGTTAAGAAAAGGCATATTTGATAACAAGTTTTGAACATCAGTGTGACTGCCTGTGGGAATAACCTTACCAAAGATATTCGAGTAGTAATTATGAAATGCTTTTACAATCAGTGTCGGTTCTTTAAGGGTCACGCCTTTATGGTCAATTTCTAAAATTTCTTTAGACAACGCATATCTTCTTTCGTCATTCAAAGATCGCTTCGTGGGCTGCTCACCAAGCAAAAACTTTTTTGTGCGCGAACGAACGACCGCTCCACGATATTTTTCGGTCTCGTATGCCTGAAGCTGGGCTCTGGTGACATTAATATCATCACTGTAGAAACCAGGATTTATGCATTCTAATTCATGAAACATTAAAAGAGTTTTATAAAGTTCGCGACGTTTTTGTTTATTTTCATAAGATACTGTTGTCGAACGCTCAATTGCCAAGTTTTTAACCTCTTGTTTGAAGCTATCCCATATGGCGAAAATATGCATATTTTGATTATCAAGGCATTTTTGCAGAATCGTTAAAACTTCTTTGGAAAACTTTTCATCCTTTAGGATACTCACATTAAATTTCCATAGTTCCCATTTAGGTCGAAATACACGGGGAGCCTTGGCACCAAAGCGAACAGAAACCATACAGTGGTCGGAAAAGAAAATCGGTTTAACGTTATACCTCGCCATTGAACTGAATGCTTCGCCCGATACGTATATCCTATCCAGACGAGCGTGGGAAACACCTTGGAAGTGGGTAAAACGTATTGACATATCTTTCCGACATGCCACATCAACAAGGTTGTGCTCCTGAAGCAGGTCTTTGAGAATCGAGGCGCTTCTATCATAACGCGTCTGAATTAGTGCTCGGTCTTCTGCATTACAGACACAGTTAAAATCTCCCATTAGCACCACCACTTTGTCGGTGTCCAAAAAATTGGCTAGAAATTTGAAGAAAGAGAGCCTTGCATTCACAGTATTATGACCATATACACAAATAATCCGCCATTCACTCTGCCTCAAAGAAAGGTCGCATGAAATCAGACGCCCTTCCTGGTCAACGGATAAGGAAACCGACGGATAGCCAAGCGATTTACGCAGAAACAAAAAACAACCAGCAGAAAGGCCCACTGCATGACTTACACAGACTTCAAAGTCATCTCGAAAGGGTTCTAAGGCTTCTGCAATGTCCTCATCTGATGATAATTTTGTTTCCTGTATAGCGGCTATATCAATATGCTCGTAATTAAAGAGCCTTAAGAGTTGGCGCTGCTTCCTTTTAGACCTCAGGCCTCTTACATTTAGAGTGATAAAATGTAAAGGAAGGGCGGGGTCTCCCATGGGACTGCTTTAAGGGGAGTTGAAGTCACCGCTCTGGTTGTTATCGAGCGGTTTATGACTACTTTGTTTGGAATATGGCTTCGGCCTAAAGCCTACCTGTTTGCGGTCCTTTCTAGCCCGTATAAACGACTCGTCATCTACTGGCACAGGGTCAATCTGGTTGCCAAGTTCTGTGGCAACCTCTGGCCTCGGTGCTACTGCCTCTTTCTCGCTGGCCTTTGGAGTGACCTCAGCGGGGGCAGCGATGTCTTCTGCGTCTGATGATGCGTCTTCCTCGACAATCGTTGCCGTCGATGAGGCGTCATCATCATCACCGGGGTCGCAGGGCGCAGGCGTTAGCTCTGGGAGGATTCCAGGGTCGTTTTGCTTGACACCAGAGGCTGTCTCTGTTGCAGGCGAGTTATCCTTAATGTGTGTCATGAAGGTTTCAGCAGAAGAAGTGTGGCCTGAAGCGTCAACGACCTCGGAGATGTCCATCAGGAGCTCCGAGTGTTCTTCTGCGTCATGGGGCACTTTCCCACGAAGCTTGGTCGCGTAAGTCGTGACGCAAGCGTCAGCGATGTGTCCGTAAGTACCACATTTGAAGCAGCGCGGTGTCCTGCACTGCCGTCGAATGTGTCCGACCCGGTGGCACCTGAGGCACAAAGGAGGCCTTCCCGGGATGATGACGAGCGTTTGCATTCCGTACACTTGTAGCAGGTGAGGAATCTTCTCCGTCGCCGTTCCTTCATGTAGGGTGATGTCTACTTCCCTGTTTAGGGTGTCCATGTGTTCCATTTCCGGACAGCGCCACTTCTCTCGATGAATGCTGCGCACTATGCCGTATGGTGTCAGGGCTTCGACAATGCGCCTATCCTCGAGATGGTCCGGAAGCCACAGGAGCTTCATCTTGAGATCCCGCGTGTTTGGGTCGATCACCAGGCACTTCTTGCCTTTGACGAGCAGCTCACCACGAAGGCAAAGCTTTTCTTTGGCGAGAGCGTTGACGCAGGTGACCATCCATACATGGCCCATTTGGAATTGTCCGGTGGCTTTTATGTCTTTTAGGTCTATTACTTCCTTGAGAGCATCTCGGAAGTCCGGTGCCGTATAAGGCCTAGAGGACATGTCGGCGTGGAGAAATACAGAATTGAGGACGATGTTTCCGGTTGGCAGACGAGGAAGGGTGATCCTGTACTCACTTGAGGTGACATTAGACGATTCAATAATACCTCGGCCAGAGGCCGATGCGGTGTTTCCACCAGAACTCATTATTTCGCAGCCGTTCCAGACGGCCTCTTCTTCTTTCTCCCCCTGCGCCACTGAGCAGACGACTATCGCTGTTGCTAAGCATTAATTTATTTCTATCAAGGATGTCTTATTGCGTTTCGATCTGTATTCTCTTTCTTATTTGCTGACTCCAACTTTATGCACTTGCTGTCACATATGGCGCTCCTGCCAGGCACTACCACGAGTTATTTTATTCATGTTTGAAGCCACGGCCCGCTCTCTCCGCCAGCGAAATGGCCGTTTTGCTAACCAAGCGAGACCGTCCATGTCGGCCATTGGTCGTGCCGGTCGCGCCTTACGGTTCGAGCAGCGCATTACGGTAAGATCGCAGAAGACAAGCGCATGCGCACTTCGTACCGGAGGGCCCATCGTACCGTATCGGATGTGCAAAAACGGTTCCCTAAAACTCTCTAGTTTCTCAGCTCCGCCTGCGACGTGGGCCCTGGGGCGGTCACGAGAACTAGCAGCGCTGCAGTCGAGTCTTGCTTCCGGAATGTCTAGCCCGCCAAGTTTGAATAGCAATACTTGAGCTTGGGCGAGTTGTTGATAGACGCTCACAAAAACAAATTGCAAACAGTTAAATAATGAACACTCACAATCCGCTGACTCTTATCTCTGTGGTGTATTACACTTCATCTTCATCCTCGTTTTTGCTATTATACACATGGAAGTAAAAAAAAGGAAGAAAAGAAAAGAAAAGGAAGCTCTCAACGCAGTGGTAGCAGACAACGCGCGAGACAGGGAAGCAAGATCCGACTGCAGCGCCGCTAGTTCTCGTGACCACCACCTGGGCCACTCGCCTCTGCAGGCGAGAATAGACCTTTCTAATGTTTACAAAATCACAGTCCAGCGTGCGATCTTCACAGCCCAGCACGTGCGTGTTCGTCGCTTCGGAAAGCGTGCAAAGCACGCGCCATACGCACGAACGCTCAAAATGGCACCGGCCGCAAGCTCGTTTTTGGAAAGGTCAATAGGGAGCTGCGAAACTGAGCTTGCTCCAGTAACGTTTCTCGGCGTCTCGGTAACCGTTTGCTCTGGGCCACGGTGTAATACCCTAGTTACACGGGCGCGTTCAACTGCCATTGAGTCAACGACAGTTGACTCAATCGCGATCGGCCGGAGTTCGGCGGCGCCAACTGTCATCGAGCCGCTAATGACAGTTGAGTTCAACTGAGCTCCCCTACCAAAGTTTAACTGAACGGACTTCCCCAACTGAGATAAAATGGCGCCTGTCCGCGGGACCGCTGCTGCCGACCATCGTTTCGAGGCACTTACTGTTTCGGAATGCAGGGGGAGGCGTCTAAAAAGAATCGTAGCAGCAAAATATCCGGGAAGGAATAGATTTAGGCGTCCGAGCTGCCGCTGAAACGATCCCGGCTAGCCGGCAAGCCACCAAACGAGCGAATCCATATTTGAAAAACAGCGCGAATAACACACGGACAAGAAGGGAAGAGCCAACCATCCATCAACCTAGTGGACAATGAGATAGTTTTTTTGGACATGGGTTGACCAAAGAATTGAAGATCGAGATTGAAGATCGAAGAAAGAAGGAAGAAGACGCGATGCCTTATACCTGTGCTGGTGTGTTTTAGTGTGCTGGTGTGTTTTAATTTGATTTCATTTAGAATGTGGCGCGCGTAATGGCGAATGACTGGTAGAAGAGGAAGAAGCAGCAATCCTCGCGTGTATTTCTCTGTATGTCTTCTGAGTAGATAGTTGATAGTCAGCGCTTCGTCCTGTGTGTTCTCTTCCCTTCTTGTCCGTGTGTTATTCGCGCTGTTTTTCAAATATGGATTCATACCAACTCGCCCAACTTTCCATTCTAGTAAACGAGCGAAGATGGCGGCGGGACCAGCTGTGTGAATGGACAAATAGTAATAGGTGCACCCATCGTAGCGGGCGGTAGCTTGCACCACCTAGCTTAAAATATGCGCAACTTGGCCCTGAATCTGCTTTGGTACTGGTGTAAACGGCGCTAACAAGCAACAAGGTATTGAACATAATGTAGGATATTCTTATAATAAATAAAATATGTTTCTCCGAGTAAATTACTTTAACAATTAGACTGATCACGTGGCACAAGAACTAGTTTCATTTTAGCTTCAACTGGGTTATGGAGAGCCGTGTAGCACCATCTCAGTTCAGTTCAGTTCAATCACAGTTGGGGCCGATAACTGTGATTGAACTCAACGACAGTTCAGAGCGCCCGTGTAACTAGGGTATAGACCTTTTTCGTGTACCCTTGTCCCCAGCCACCTAATAGGCGTATCCGGTATGGGCGACGAAAAAATATCAAAACGTTTCAACCTGCAAACAGTAAAGAAATAGAGGGGAGGCAAAACGAGAATGTGTGACGGTTACGTTCATGTCCTAAATCCCTTGTATTGGCGTGGCGACGGCAAAACAATGTTTTCGCCCATACTGGAAGTGACGACAATTCAAGATGGCGGCGCCTTTGCGGAAAAGGTCTATAAGATAATACTACAGTGTACTAGAATACTTGGGTAGTGTTGGGAGCGGAGGGGCTCGCCTGAAGCGCGTGGTATTGATCGCGACAGGTGTCGACACCGGCGCGTTATCCAGAAGGTGTGCGCATGCGCGGCTGCACGCGCGAAAATATGAATCTTTGGTGCCGCTTTAGTGGAGTGCACAAAGGATTTCGGATACAGTTACGACCTGCCAGCGGTCGTACCGCGGCATCAATTACGTTGCGGCACGATCGTTGGCAACATGATCCTTCAATGTATTGGACGGTATAAGCTGCATTACTCTACCTTCACACAAAAACAACTGCGACTTTAAAGAAGCGAATGGCAAGTTCTTTCAGCGGAGAATTAACTGCGACTTTCGGTTCGTGGGATGGTGAGCATTTTAAGTGGAATGCCCATTGCCTTTGTTACAAAAGGCCAAACATTAGATATTTGGCGGGTATATCTAAAACTCAGAAGCAGTTTTTTTTAAATTTTATTTTATGGTGCAACGAAACGGCACATACTAAAGCCCGAGCTTCTTTTAGTTTGTTTTGAAGTACCCCAGGTTAACTTTTTTCTTTTTTCTTCCCGTCTTCTTCTTCTTGACCTTAATCAGCTCGCTTCACCTGTCACTCATTTTTACGTTCATTTATGCGACAAATCACCCAAGCGACGATCGCAAAGAGATGAGAATCTTATATTTCTTCATGGCTGCCACGACCATCTGAGGGCCACCCCACGTTCACTTGTAAGAAATGGCTTATAAACCGTGACAATTTTTATCACGGGTTTTAACATTGAACTTACGTTCAAAAACTGAGACAACGTGGGCTGAAGATTATTCAAAGAAGAAAACAAGCAACTATTTCACATCATTTAGACCAGGAAACAACAGCACACGTGAATAAGGCAAGATAAAAGTTGTTAGTCGAATAGTTTATAGCCTGGCATTGAAATACATGGTTACAATGTGCAGCACATACATGGTTACAATATGCAGCCCTGAAGGTATAGTTGGCATACCACATCCGGTAAGTTGAAGAAACAAATGAACACCGCCTTTTCGATGCTGATCTTGTTAGACTTTGGCTCAAGAGCAGTCTCCAAATAAGCAACACCGTCGAAGTTGCTGAACTTGTGAACAGCCCAGTAGACAGTTGGTATATTCCGGGAGCCTAGTGCGTCGCGATCGATGCCTTGTGGAATCCCGGCAGGAGCTTCGCTGTTCACCAATGGTGACAACGGGTCAGTTTCCCGAGCGAGCCCCGAACGCTTTGCAACGATGGGCTCTGGTGGACTTGCCTTCCGCTTCGTTTCCGCTCTTGGAGAAGATAATAGCGCTTCACAACAGGGACGAAGAGTAGGAACGAGACAACACAACCTTTCCTCTCGTCCTGCATGCGGGAGGGTCTCCACTCAGGTCCTGGGGTACACTTGGCAGCAGAGTCGGCACCGCTAAATTACAAATAGCGCTAAGACAAGGACATACAAAGAAGTGGACAGGACAGGCGCTAACTCCCTTCGCAACGCATGGTATGTGCACTTTGTTATTAGTATGTCATGTCCACTTCTTTGTCTGTCCTTGTCTTAGCGCTATCTGTAATTTAGTATGTGTAACCAACTAGCCCGCCAGAATATTTTGAGTCGTCACCGCGTCTGGCGTAAGCGGGGGGTGTCCACAAGCAATCCTCACTTCCTTTCCGCCGATGATGTGGACGTAGTCTCGAAAGATGAAGCGGGGCTCGAAGTGCAGCTCGCAGACAGCACTTGTTTCTTCAAGACGCTTGTCCGATCGCTGCAGATTCTTCTCCCAAAGATCTCTTTTGGCTCTGTCCTTTGGAACGCCGAAAAGGGACGCCGTTTTCACTCCTTTCACTCGGATGAGGCCCGTTTTGCAACCAGGTGCAGAGCAAGAGTTCTGTCGCTGTTTCGCCGACGGCATTTTGGCACTACCTTTACGCGTTCACCATCCGCAAAATCAGAACACAAGATTCAAAGCATATTACGATCGAACACACGGAACTATGAAATCGTGGTCCCGAAACGCGCACCGCTCGAAGTGAAAAACACATGGAACTATACTTCGTCTCACCTTAGTATGGACTATTGTTAGCCGCGGGTGCTAAAAGCGCGAGCTAGTCACTTTAAATGAAGCCGCGGCGGCTGCACGGGCGCTCGTGCAGCAAATGCTCTACTCAAGGCAGTCAAGGCTGGCCGCTCGCGATAGCACAGCCTTCGCGGTTAGTCCATGCTAGGGTGAGACGAAGTATATACTCTGTTTCACCTAGTGTAGTACCGCAGGAAAGGCTACAAGCGCGAGCTCCTTGCTCTAGGGCACATCTCGGCGGCACAAGCTCTCGTGCACCAAGGGCAGCTGCCAACGCTATGAGCTCGCGCTTCTAGCCTTCGCTGCGGTACAGCATAACGTGAAACGGAGTGTATAAAATTGTGGTACCGACACGTGCACCGCTCAAAGTGAAAAAAAAAAGGCGGGCTGCGCGATTTTTTCCGGATAACTCGACACAGCGCCGCCACGAACTGTCAATACACGCGCCCTCACGAGCTCCCGTTGCTGAGCCGCTCCAGTCCCAACACTACCCAAGTATTCTAGTACACTGTAATAATACTCTTCAGGTGAGGACAGCGCGCTCCTCGCGCAGTGCAGATAAAGTTCGCTTTTCACTCTCTCTCTTTCTCTCTCTCACTATGGTTTCAAGCGGCGCCGGCAGATGTCTCGTCGACCCGTACCCGGTAGAGTTCCTGTATAGACCTTTCCAATGTTTACAAATCCACAGCCCAGCGTGCGATCTCCACAGCTCAGCACGCGCGTGTGCGTCGCTCCGGAAAACGAGCAAAGCACGCGCCATACGCACGAACACTGGAAATGGCACCGGCCATACGCTCTTTCTTGGAAAGGTCTATAGGCTCCCTACGGGAGCCAGAGTTGCGCGTTTGATTCCACGTGCCGCGTGCCGCCCTCTCCGCTATTCGCCGAGATCCGATCACGTGAGGAGCTGTATCAAGTGTCGTGCAGCAAAGTAGACGTTGCACGCGCCCCGGCGTACGTTCCCCGGTTTTTGAGCACGCCGCGCGCCTCGAACGCGCGGCGCTGCTATTCGCTGAATTCAGTCACGTGAGGAGCTGAATCCACATGCCATGCATGAACGCGGAACTCTGGCTCCCGTAGGGAGCCTATTGGCGACGTGCGCGACCAAAAGCGTCGCTGTGGTCGGCCTTCCACGATTGGCCGAACGCTGACTATGACGTCAGAAAAGGATTTATCATCGACGGAAATAAGAGGAATGAAAGAACTTTAATTCTGACGGTGTTGGCAGTGTTCCTCTGAGAGCGCAATGATTTCAAGCTTCCACCATGATATTTACAAACACCATCGAACTTGTGGTTTGCAAAGTAATGACGTCACAAGGGGGAACCAGAGGAGGGCGCCACCAAAACATCTCGCCCAGAGCCGTTTATACTGAGAGAGTTTGGCCTTCTTAAGGAGATTTTGACAGCCTGGCAACCACAGCAGCGTAGTCTGACAACCGGGGGATGACTACTTCCGTCCGCCATATTGTGGCTCTGACTCATAGGAACTCTACGCGATTTCTCAGGAATGAACAAGACAAAGAAGTAACGCCATATTGTGTTACCGCGAAATCCGCTTGTTCTAGCGGCCAACAAGCTCCGCCCATTGGCCAAACTCTCTCAGTATAAACGGCTCTGATCTCGCCGCTAATAGACCTAGGGTGCCTCAATGTCTTTCTGTTTAGGGTGATGCCACCCTTTGTAGTACCCGATGCCGACAGCACGCGCTCACGGGGAAAATACAAAGAAATCGACGAAAACAAAATGTCGCCATAGCACAGTCAGAGCCACAAACGCGTGCAGGGGCACGCTCTTTCACGGGCTTCTGAACAAAAAATAAAAATAAATTTGTGGGACAAAATGGCGAGATGCCACCACCCTAAGCAAAGCGCACATGAAGGCACCCTATATAGACCTTTCAAAAAAAAGGACACTTGGCAGGTTCCATTTTCAGTGTTCGTGCGTATGGCGCGTGATTTGCTCGCTTTCCGAAGCGACGAACGTGCGCGTTCTGGACTGTGATTTAACACGTGTGGACTGTGATTTTTGTAAACAGTGGAAACGTCTATACAGGAACTCTAGTACCCGGCAAAGACGGCTCGTGCCGCCTCATGCTCGACGCGCGCAGAGCTCCAGCGAGGTTGTCGCTCGTGCAGAAAGACCACGGTGTACCGGGGTGTCATGGCAACGAGATAATTTTTTTCGCTCTCACACAGTTTCGCCGCTTGGCCGCCGGCGACACTGTCAGCCGCAGGCACGGTGGCCGAGGAATAATGCAGCCTTTCGGATGCCCTTTGAACGAACACTATCTGATTCCTCGCGCCGCGCGTTCAGCCCCGCCGTGTCCTCACTTGAAGAGTATTATCTTACACCTAGGGTGCCTTCATGTGCGCTTTGCTTGGGGTGATGACATCTGGCCATTTTGTTTCGAACGCTTATTTTTATTTTTTGTTCTGAAGCGCGTGAAAGAGCGTGTCCCTGCACGCGCTCGTGGCGCTGACTGTGCTACGGCGAAATTTTGTTTCCTGCGATTTCTTTGTATTTTCCCTGTGAGCGCGTGCCGTCGGCATCGGGTACTACAAACGATTATCATCACCCCAGAGCCGTATATTAGGAGAGTTTGGACAATAGGCGGAGCAAAGGCCGCCGCCAGCGCCGAATATTCCCCCCACGCTTAGAGCGTAAACTAAATTTGTGACACAGCGTCGACCAATCAGGAGACCTGTACTCCATCTCACAAATGTCGACAGTGAAGACAAAGGCACAGGCGCGTGAGCCTAGCTCAGCGAAACGCTATTGTTTGTACGAGACCTCGTGCATAGGAGGCACTTTCCAAAGCCACGCGCTCGTGCCCATGCCTTTGTCTGCACTGCTAGAACAGCGTCCTGAGACTGGCTGAAAGAAAGCAGTGCAAAGGGTGGGGTGCGCGAGCGTCTTGAGACGCGGAGTTCCGCTTGGCACGGCTCAAATTATACTTCGTTTCACTTTATCTGCGAGCGAAGCCAAAGCTAGAAGCGCGAGACCAGGGCTTTTTGCATTTCTCCCCAGCTCGCGCGCTCGAGCAAAGCCTGAACGCACGGAGCTTCCGTGCTCGCGCTTCCAGTTTTGCCTTCGCTCGTGCACATAAGGTGAAACGAAGTATACATCATTCCAATGTTTACAAAATCACAGCCCAGCGTGCGATCTTCACAGCCCAGCACGTGCGTGTTCGTCGCTTCGGAAAGCGAGCAAAGCACGCGCCATACGCACGAACACTCAAAATGGCACCGGCCACACGCTCTTTTTTGGAAAGGTCTATAGACCTTTTTCGCATAACCTCAAACCAGCCAGTAACTGACGTACCCTCGACCTGGTGCATTCTTGGATTGCCCGCTGACACAGGGTATGTAACCGCCAAGGGTATGGGCGAAAAGGCTTAAAAACGGACGTCGTGCATGAGTTAGTTCCGAGTGCTCCTTTTTACCGTGCTGCAATGGACCTTTTGTAGAAATACGCGGTGCGCATGCGCGGAGTATTTCATGCGCCTGGGTTCGAGAGTATCTAGTTCCAAACAATCCGCCATCTTGCATTTCTCGCCTTTGAGCGGTTTCGTTGTGTCGACCTCGGGGCGGAAGATTACGCACGATGGGGACAAAGGTGAGCTTGGGGGAGCCGTATCTAGGTCACATCGCCTCAATGGGTGAACAGGATGTAGCTGACGTTTTGGGTGTGGAACGGGTGGGAGAGGCCTTGGGCGCGCGTTGTTTTCCAGTCACCTAGTCTCGAACCGATTCGCGTGTCTAGGTGGCAGCACATATTCGCCAAGAGGTCTATTTCCGAAAATCTACGGTTGTCTGGCTACCACTGCGTGGTCGTCGGATGGATAAATAATTTTAAAAAGCATAAGAACAATAGCAGATAGTGTGCCATGAGCACAAAAAGCTGCAGCGCGAGTGTGGCTGCAATGTTATCGAGCTTCGCATTTTCCCCAAGAATCTTTATTTATGAAGTCAGTCGATTGCAAGCTTGAATCGCGAGAGATTCGTATCAGACTCAACGTCACGTTTAAGTTCACGACCACTTCGTCTACGACAAGAGGACCGATTTTAATTCCCGGCGCAGGTGGTCCAATTAGGTTATCACTGCAAGCCCCATGGTATGTGAAAGGCATGAAAAAGTCTGCATGCCACCACTCAAGATGGAGCTATCAAATGGCGAGAGCTTACCTGCATAGACTACATTAAACTGCTCATATATACTTCGCTGTGTAAACTCAATCAAAACACCCCACCGTCTTCGTCGTCGTTCTCTCGAGGAGGCAAGGTGATGGCCTGTGAGTAGCCAGCTGGATTCAACCGGACAAGCTCCAACCAAGTTATTGCAGCCCATTATAGCCAAGTCTATCCAAGTTCCCCCCATACCCACACCGTTGCCTACCCAGATAGCTGTGCCTCCAGAACTAGCCGGTATTTCTTTTTCTAAACCGCTAGACGGCGTCGTCGGCGCCGCAATTCTCAAGATGGCGGCGTCGTTAAAGAAAAGGTCTATAGTGGTGTCACAAATTTAGAGCACACGACCACCGCTAGGGGCTGTTTCGCGGCCTGTGGTTGGCCCCGAGATGCTCGCCTATTCAAACCAATGTATGGCCAAACTCTCTCAATAAACGGCTCTGGTTGACCCTAGTTTGGACATAGCCTATGGACATAGGAGGCTATGGTTTGGAGCGCAAGTTAGTTCATTCTGCCGTTGAATATGGACGCGACGAAAACTTCACATGCGCCAAGTTTTCAGTCACCGAGAGTTATACCTTTTAACTCTAGCGACGCTAAAACGGCTTAAATTAGTCATGCCACATATTTAGAGCTCACGATCACCGCTAGGGGCTGTTTCGATGCCTGTGGTTGGCCCCGAGATGCTCTCCTATTCAAACCAATGTATGGCCAAACTCTCCCAATAAACGGCTCTGTCATGCTGTTGCCTGTTGCGATCCTGGCGGTTGGTCATAGATATGCTGGCGGTAAGCACAAGCGAACGTGAGTGTCGCTGTCATCACGGCGTCCCAGGTGTCCCAACTTCCTGCTGCTGTAGCTGCCGTGGACTGTCACAGTGAAGAGCGACCTGCAGCAGAGCAGGCTTCTGCCACATCCACCACCACTGCAGTGACGCTGCCAGGATCACGACCGGCGACAGCATGACACTTCTACAACGTCATGAGGCGGAAATCGAGGGACCACTTTTTTGGACGCGGAAGACACACCAGTCGAAGACGAGTTCCGGGCACCATAGCCAGCCAGCCAGCCAGACAGACTGCCAGGCGGGTGGGAGCGAAGGGCTGCACAGAGTTGTGATGAAAACGACTTGCCCGCAGACAGCTGGGACCCTCGCGGTGGCGCAAAGTTTCATCGCAACATACGCTGCCCGCCGCGCGTGTGTTGAATGATCACATAACTTCTTTATATTTTGACTCAGCTTTCTGCAACTACATGATTTGCCCACGTTTCACCCTTTAAATAGGTCGTGCGCCTGAATTCCGCGAGGAAAATTCCGCGAAGCAATGTTTGGGGACCGCTAGAGGTGCTGCAGTCAGCAGGCGAGTCAGTGGTCCTAAAACGTTTGAGAGATCGCAAGCATGGCGCCTCACTGGTACCCCACGCGTGCGAGCATGTGCAGCAAACGGGAACGTAGCTTGAGCAACCTGGCAGTTGTACGTACTTGCCCCACACGAGGATGCAGAGACATGGCGGCGGCCAGACGTCCTGCTTGCAATCGTCTATACATTACAAATTGTTTCCAACTGCTCGATCAGGGTCACGTGGTGTATGGGTCGCGTTCGCAATACAAGCTGCGAGGCCGAGGACGAACACGTTGGTCGTCTGCGAGCGGACGACCAACGACCAACCTTTCCGCCTGCTTTCCTCCTCACCACACGAAAACGCAGCGCATGCGCACTTGCGATCAATCTTCGCCGATGGCGTCCGCCATTAAATTGCAAACGCACCCCATGGTTTCAGATGGACCCTCTCTACAATCTAGGCTCTTTTAAAATTTTCATCACTCCTCGCGCCCCTCCTCTTTATCACAGTGCCTGTCACACTTCCACTTCTAGCCACCATAGACAGGCAGCCGGCCAGCCAGCCAGCCAGCCAGTCAGCAAGACGCCAGCCAGACAAACAAAGACCAAACCAGCGGCAAAGACGGGGGACAGACAGTCAAGGCTGGTTCACAGAGACCAGTTTTCTTACGTTACGTTACAAAAAGTCACCGGGAAATCTGTGCTTCGTATTATGCATGGCTACCAATTCAAGGAGATAGCCTGGCACGCGACATTCTAAACACGAATGCTTCGGTGACGACGAGACGGTGTGTTACAGTGGCAACCAAAAGCACAAGGCTCGTCGTAACGTAACGTAAGGAGTTGAGCTCGGTTGAACTTTTCACACAGCACCGTTTCTTACGTTACGTCTAAGTCACCGAAATATTCGTGTCTCGAATGTCGGGTGCCAGGCTATCTCCTTGAATTGGTAGCCACGCTAAATACAAAGCACAGCTTTCCCGGGGACTTTTCCTAACGTAACGTAAGAAAACGGGTCTGTGTGAACAAGCCTTCAGTCAGTCAACCAGCTAGCCAGTAAGACACCGGCCAGACAGCCAGACAGCTAGCCAGAAAGACAGACATACAGACAGACAGCCTGTCAGTTCGGCTACGTGAGCCGAGCGCTTCGTCAGCACAAACAAATAAGTTATGTTGTTCCATTGGTTTAGTTCTCGAATTGGCCGCCAGGGGCATTACGGTTCGATCTCTTCCGGCTCACTACCCCTCCCCAATAGGAAGACCGGCGCGACTGCCTTGTTTTGGGATGAGCGAAGGCCCTTGTTCCTGCGGTGCTCTGGTCATCAGATCGTATTGCTCCGCATCGATCCGTCGCTGCTAACGAAGTTTGGGAATATGTTTCCTTATTGGCCGACGACGTCCGAGGGAAGCTAACCTTATCCCGCCTTTGGTTAATCCGACGAGGAAGCAGATCGCGCGAGCCGCGGTTATGGACGGTCATGGCTGTGTTCGTGCCTGGTGTTCAAAGCCCTGCCAAGACGCTGACCAGGGCGAAACGTTAAGCGTGCACCCATGCCACAACGATGCAGAGGATTGGAAGGAGGAGAAGCAAGGGAAGCGAATTGGGGTCATTATTCGGAAATTGTGAGAAGTTTCAGATTGCCTAGCACGGCCTTTTTTTGTCGTTTCTTGCCGATGTGCATCTTTATATCTCTTCGTGAATTCCGTGACCAAAACGATCGGAGGTTCGCAGACATTAATTCCCATCTCTTTTGGGGTAACTGTACTTATTTTGCTTGTATCGGCCGGGAGGTCTGGCCAATAAAAGCAACGCACGAGCGGAGGAGTACGTAATGACTGCATCTCGTGTCCTCGAAATTTTACCGAAATTTTACCTTTACAGTGATTTTATTGGACACTCACATAAATAACACGCTACCTATTTTATTACGAGCAAGCCAGTTTCATAAAAAAAAAACAAGGCAATAAAAGAAAGCACGGGACAAGCTTGCGGACGGTGGCACTCGAACCTTGCAGTGAGACAATTTCCTTACTTTACCTCATTGTTAGGGCCTTTACACACAGTTGCGCTTGAAAGCGTTTGAGTGCGTTTGACTGCGTTGTGTCGAGAATCGAAAGCGAGTCACCGGCACATCTGTGCTATGTATGAAGCGTGGAATCGAATTCAAGGAATAGCTTGGCACGAGACATGATGCTTGAATGTCCTGATTTCTTGCAGCCGCGACGCAGTTGAACGCACTCAAAACGCTCTCAAACGCAACTGTGCGTAGGGCCTTTACCAAAGGCTGGTTCACACTGCCCCATTTTCTTACGTTAAGTTAGGTTACGAAATATTACGTTGAAGTCACAGGGACCTCTGTGCTTCTTATTAATCGAGGCTACCAGTTCAAAGATAAAGCATGACACGCGACATTCAAGACACGAATGTTTCGGTGATTTATACGTAACGTAACTTAACGTTTAAAATGGGGCAGTGTGAACCAGCCTTTACGACCGCTTACATCGAAAGTCACCGAGACATTTGTGCTTCGAATGAAGCGTGGCAACCAGTTCAAGGGGTAGAATATCACGCGACATTCGAAGCACTGATGCTCGGGTGACGTAACGTAAAAGAAGTGTAAGAAAACGGTGCTGTGTGAACTAGGGTGCCTTCATGTGCTCTTTGCTTAGGGTGATGACATCCTTTGTGGAGCACGATGTAGACAACACGCGTTCTCGAGAAAACAACATCCACAAAATGACCGTTAACAAAATTCCGCCGTCGCACTGTCAATGCCAGGAACCCGTGCCGGGAGACGCGCTTGCTCGAGCTCGGGAACGAAAAAAAGAAACAAAAGCGTCGGTGTCAGGAAGTCCATGGGCCCCTTTGTCAATTAGTCAAAATAATGTGAAGAAGACAGATGTCACAGATTATCTGCAAAACAAACATAGAAAGCGATTCGACCGGTTGGCAGGCGATAGGGCCACGCCTGGTATAAAAGTGAGCAGGGAAGGCGACGACATAGTAGAGGAAACCAATTTAAAGTTATTTATCATTTTCGCAGGACTACAAAAACTGAACTCTCGCAGAAACACTAGGTGACATGCGCTCGCGAACAGACAAAAAGAAAACCAATCAGTAGCGCGATACGTAGCCGCAGACTCAAAGCGCACGGGTGCAACAAAGTACAAGTGATAATAAAAGTATTATCTGCCGTCGTCGCTGGTCCGGGGGGTGAGGGGGGTAGGGGGGGGGGGGGGGGGGGGGGCTTCCTCCGCGGTCTTGGTCCAGTCCGTCGGAGGAATTTTTTCTGGCGCACTTCCTCACACACTTGCACCGTGCCACTGGCACAACGCGGTACTACGCAGAAACCGACAGAACTCGTGAGGAAACAGTAACGTTAAAACGGAATTCAGAAAAAAAAACACAACATTGCTGTGTGATTTCAGATAAGATCGACCAAAGGGTGGCTGGTCGACATTTCTAAATAAACTGATGTTTTTATATGCTATTTTCTGGTGTCTGGTATAAACGAATCCAAACTTAGTTTTGACAAGAAAAAATATTTGGGGGACAGGAAAAATCGTGAGGCATGAAGAGGAGGACAGTTCCATTAACGCGCACTGATGTAGGGGGCACGTTTGAAAGTGAATAACTAAAACGATAACATTAGGAAAATTCTAATACTTCTTAGACGCAAACTATGGGTACAGCTTGCTTGTAATAGAAAGTAATAATATTTATTTAAATTTTATTAACTTTTCTAAAAATTGCCAAACATGCCTACTCGAACGCCAAATGGCGACGTTTGGAGGCCTGTATCTCATAAAATAGTTTAATCATTATTATATAATTTGCAGACAGTATTCCACTTATATATGGCTATTATTTAAAAAATATATGAAGTATCTGAGTGATACGATAGTCACGATATTTATAGGCAAACATGGAAAAAAAATCAAACAACGAAAAATTCCGATGCTAAAAAAAAAACACCACTTTCGATTTTTTTTTTAAATTTGGGTACCCTGTTATACCCTGTTTTGGCATTCATTTTTATTAAAAAACATGTTGCATTATTTTAATGAGAAAGAAGAAACAACACCCCAAAGTAGGGTCCTTTTTCAAAGCCTACACTTAGCAGTGCCCAATACAAGAAGTGACTCTGAGTTCCAGTTTCATAAAACTAACACACATATTTTATATATTTTTATTCAGATAAGGCCATTGATAACAATAGAAATCGTTCACACACTAAAATTGAGGAGAAACTACTGTGTACAAAGAGCTATCCTATTACGAACTAGTGATCCGATAAAAGATCCTGTAGCCATTGGCCACTGGGAACTTTGTTTACTTTATTTTCCTACGGCACTATGTTCTCCTCTCTCTTACCCTCTATCTACATCTCTCTCTCTCTCTCTCTTTTATATATCTCCCTGACGTATATCTAGAATAAAAAAAATGAAAGCCGTTTACAACTCCCTGTAACGCTGAATTAGAGCGCAGCTCTTGAGGAGGGGGTCACGTGACCTCGGGGGGGGGGGGGGGGGTCACGTGACCAGGGGGGGGGCCACGTGACCTGGGGGGTCACGTGACCTCGGGGGGGGGGGGGGGGGTCACGTGACCTGGGGGGCCACGTGACCTGGGGGTCGTGACCTGGGGGTCACGTGACCTCGGGGGGGGGGGGGGTCACGTGACCTTGCGGTTACGCCGACGCCGACGCCGACGCCGCTCAAGCCGGAAACGGGCGCCTAAGAGCTGCGCTCTAAAACATATTCAAGCATTCCCTTTCTGCGTGATAGTGTTCTGTGGCTAGCAACAATCATTTCCTCGCGAAGATCACGATTAGGGCGCAATAGTTGACGGAAGTAGCAGGCGAAACTCGTCGCTAGTTTTGGCAAAACGTCCAATACAATCTTTTTTCGCATTTCCTCACTCGCTGTCAAGGATGAGGGGTTCGCTTCAACCAGCAAAATATGGCCGCCGATGCCTGTTTACTGGGCAGTCGTGACTGCGCCATCCCACTCGCTGGCTTCGCGGGCGATAATATCAGGCACAAAGAGGCACACCGACAGAAAGCAGAACCCCCAAATACTCGAGCCTCGCCTAAATACAATAGAGCGTAAACACTGTTGCCATGTTAACCTAGGAAAGGTTAACATGGCGACAGTGTTTACGTTTTTGGGTAAGGAAACGCATGGCGCGTGGTATGAGCCGGATTCTTACACGAGGTGCAAGGTGAGCCCTGAGAACCTGTCTGCTGCCTTAGAGTACTTCACGAAAGACAAGCTATAATGTTCGCGCCAAGGTCCCAATCAGAAGGAGGTGATCTCTGTCACGCTCGACGGGGAGAAAACGTTCGCGCTAAAGCGCTTCCTGACACACTCAATCCGAGAGGCCTTTCGTGTATACAAAGACAAGCATCCTGATTCCGGCGTTGGACTAACGAAACTTTATTCCTTGCGCCCTAGATAGGTCAAATGTATTCCACATCAGGAGGTGTGCGTTTGTGTGCGCTGCGCCAATTATTACCTTTGTATTGCCGCTGTAGAGAACGTTACAGGCTCAACATTCAACACTGGTGAAATGAACTCAGTATTTCTGTACGACCCACTGACAAGTCGGTGTCTTTAAGAAGACTGTTATCACTGCCCAAAAGGCCAGTCTCTTACACTCGAGGAACTTCATATCCCAGAGGATGAAGAGATTGTGCTTACAACATGGGAGTTCGGCGACCTTGTGAAAAAAAAAAAAATGGATTCCGACACTTTCCTAAAAGTCGTTCAAGTAACGGTGGAAAGTTGGATATTTCACAACCATATCCGACAAACGCAAGATAAAGCGATCTACGATTAAATGCAGCTGCATGCAACGCGGGAGCATTGTCTTTCATTTTGACTTTGCTGAAAACTGGACCATCGTGCTTCCTAACAAGGTTAAAGCACACCACTGCAGAAAAGTAAGTTACGATATTTACATGTGTAGTGACGACAAGAAAATCTACAAACAGCGTTGCTATCATCAATGAGGACCTGTGTGACGACGTCGCTCTCACGTGCTTGGCTCTAGAAAAAGTGAAAGAGTGGAATGAAGACGACGTTGCGGTATACTCGCACGTGACGTAGGTAAGTGACAGGGCCGCCAGTCATTTTAAGAATTGCTACCAGCTTCACCAGTTTGCACAAAATGATTGCCCACAAGCCCAGTGGTTGTTTTCTGCATCTGGACATGGGAAAATGCATGCGACGGAGTTGGCGGACTTGTGAAGCACCAGGCCACGCTGAACAACCTGAGAGAACGTTCAATAAACGCAATTCAGACGGCCAGGACAATGGTGAGCGTTATATTTGAGAAACTGGGTGCATCTTGCGTATCTGGACGAAAATGAGCTTGTTCAGTACTGTCAACAAAACAAAAAAAGAAGAGTGGCTGACGGTGCGCGCCTTTCCTGGCATTCAGCCTTGGCACGCGTGGCGGCTGCTGCATCAACAGAAGGGACCTTTGACATATATGTAGCACGAACAGTCGGATCTGGTTAGAAAAAAACTTTATTAAATGGGCACATCGAGGAAAGCCTTAGTGTAAAGTGCCAAATTCGATGCCCCAAGGACTGCTCATTTTGAATGCAGGGTTATCTTATTTATCACAGTTTTCTTCGCGGGGTATTTAACCTACTATTTTACTTGGTGATAGCTTATAATCTTTATCTGATCACCATATGAGAATCATGAAACGTTATCCTCGCGCAGGATAAAATATCTCGGCTTGCCACGATCCATTCGTACACCGAGAGTATCGAAGCTCTTACAGTCCGGCGCGGTGGCACCGGCTCACCTGAGATGGTTTGTCCCCGGAAATACATAACTAACCTAAACAATTTTAGTATTCTATCTTTATTTTTGTGTGTGGAACTAAATTTTTTTTTATTTTAAATATAAATTATACCGGAAAGTAAAACTTCACACTGCATCATCTTTTCTCGAATCACCAATCCCTAATATGATACCTCTCTGTACGCAGTATGTAAAATGCTGTATATAGTTTCTCCTCACTTTTAGTGTGTGGCCGATTGCTCTAGCTGTCAGTCACCTCATCTGAATAAAAATATATGAAAGATGTGTATTAGTTTCCTGAAACCTGAACTCAAAGTCACTTCTCGTATAGGGCACTGCTAAGTGTAGGCTTTGAAAAAGGACCCTGCTTTGGGGAGTTGTGTCTCCTTTCTCGATAAAATAATGCAACATGTTTTTAATAGAAATGAATACCGAAACAGAGTATCACTAGGGTACCCAAATTAAAAAAAAGGTGAAAGTTGTGTTTTATGTTATTTGCATCGGAATTTTTCGTTGTTTAATTTGTTTTCCATGTTTGCCTAAATATATCCCGACTATCGTATCACTCAGATACATTATTTATTTTTTAAATAATATTCATATATAAGTATAATACTACCTTCAAGTTATATGGTAATGATTAAATTATTTCATAAAATACACGCCTCCAAACTTTGCCATTTGTCATTCGAGCAGGCATTTTTGGCAATTTTTAGAAAAATAAATACAATTTAAATAAATATTTCTATTTTATATACCAAGCAAGCTGTACCCATAGTTTGTGTTTAAAAAGTATTAGAATTCTTCTAATTTTATCCTTTTAGTTATTCACTTTCAAACGTGCCCCCTCCATCAGTGCGCGTTAATGCAACTGTCCACCTCCTCATGCCTTACGATTTTTCCTGTCGCCAAATATTTTTTCTGGTCAAAGCTAAGTGTGGATTCGTTTATACCAGACACTAGGCAATGGCATATAAAAGCATCAGTTGATTTAAACATGTCGACCAGCCACCCTTTGGGCGATCTTATCTGAAATCACCCTACTTTTACACTTCATCCCGCTTCAACAGCGTCGCTTAGCGGTGGGGGACGCGGTCATCCGACGCCCTCGGTTAACTCTGTTACCTCACGCCGCGGTGGTGGCGCGTCGGGCGCACTTCCGGTTTGGGGCTGTGGGCAGAAGTCGCCGTGCGAGACATGCATTCCTGTGCTTTTTTGGAAGAAACCAGACAAAAACCTGCCTTCTCGTCAAAACACCGCGGCGGGGGCTGTACCAAAAGTGTCGGGAAAGGTTTGAAGATAAGTTTTCATGTGTTTTTTGCCGCCTCCGCTCGTCCGAGAACGTGGATAGTAGCCGTGAAAAGGGCAAACCAGACGCCGTCGAAATACGATTGCTTGAGCGGGAAACACTTTGGAGCTGAATTCACGGATAGTTCTGGTCGTCAGATTTATTTGTTTTGTTCCAACATGAACGCGGGAAAACCGGCAAGTTCTCCGAACCACCCGTGGGTTTAGTGCGTCTTCAAGTTCAAACGGCCGCCGATCGTTCAAACTGTCGTCTGCTCTTCCAAACTTGTCTACTTTTTGTCGTCTGCTCGTTCAAACGACAGCGGCCCGTAGACCAAAAGTTGACCCGGTAATTGCGATAAGAAGTGAGTGCAGGCCTAAAAAACTTTTCAGTTTGAAAGTGAGTTGGGATAAGTAGGCTTGGTTTAAACAATAGATACAAGGAGATGTTGATTATTGTTACCAGTGGCCATCACCGACTTGTTATTCCTGATTCACCGGGTTCGATTCTGCTTGCGATTTTCAGTATCGAAGTCAACCATCTCAGCTCCGGTTTACGCTTTTGCAGCTCGCGTGACGTCGCGACTGAAAATAGCGAGCAGAATCTCAATGGAATCAGGCTTTAGCGCTCATTCTGCGGCGTCCACGCGGAATGAATCGCCGCATGTCACATTATTCACGCGACGTTTTGCGGTGTAACGAGCGTCGTTAATTTCGCTGAGGCCGCTGAAGTAATCAGACATTGCCAGGAAGACGTAGAATCAACAATTCCAACGCGAAAAAGATCACGGGGACTCACACCGACGCCGACAACACCGCCTTTCAATGGTTTGTTTATGGGCGACGGCGAGCTTCTTGCCCACACTCCATCGCGCATGCGCGACGCCGGTGGCGTCCGCTAGGGGCGCTTCGGTTTGTTCGTAAACATGAGTTGGTGTATAGACCCTTTCTTCAAGGGCGCCGCCATCTTGAATTGTCGTCACTTCCAGTATGGGCGAAAACATTGTTTTGCCGTCGCCACGCCAGTAGAAGACACTTAGGATATAAGCGTAAACGTCACACATTATCGTTTTGCCTCTCCCTTATTTTTTTTACTAGTTACAGGTTGAAACGTTTTAGTATTTTTTCGTCGCCCATACCGGATACGCCTATTAGGTGGCTGGGGTCGAGAGTACACAGAAAAGGTCTATAGACTTTGCATACAAAACTTGAAAGTATAAAACAGCGAGGACGAGGACGGGAACAGGACATCTTTCATTTAGCAACAACATAGAATGGCACAACGATAAAACCACCCCCAAAGGTTTCAACGTTCTCGAAGAGGGAAAGGAGATATTTGTTATAATGGAAAGGAAATTTACTATAAATATTAAAGTTTAAAAAGCGCTGGCGTCACGACGAGGTATCACTAATCTAGTTATCTCTGATAACTTAGAATTAGACCTTTGTCATTGTCAATGATAATGAAGGTGCAGAAATTTTGTTGTTTACTGTCCCCATGGCAAATGATTCAATGATTTTTCTCCCAAATCTGTTGTTGTGCCCTCCCAGTATTCTAGTATCAGAGAAATAAGGAGTACAGTCATCGCACGTGCGGCTGTGAACGACAATTGGGTGATACGACTCATTTGAAGCCGTTGAAAATTCTGTTCTCTGAGTCGATGGTTGACGCATCTCCCAGTCTGTCCAATGTACTGACTGCCACAGCTTAGTGGAATTGAATAAACCTTTATTTCTTCGCATTCTACGAACTTTTTGGCATGCTTTACATTGCACCCTCTGGGACTGTCGCTCCCGTTAACCTTTTTACACATTTATTTAAGGCGCATACGACAGGAAAAAACAACACTCGTGTCGAACTTGGACGCGATAGATCTTAAACGGTGCGCGGAATTGTGCATGTAGAGAATCACAACGAAACGACCTTTCTTTTTGAAAACAGCTTGCAGAAGTTGTGGTTTGAGAGTGAAACTCAGAAGGGCGAGGTTCATTCTCAATATCTTGGTATATCTAAAATAGTTTCTGATTAATATTTATGATATATTTTGAATACTCTACGAGCGTATTTCCAATGGAGACAAAATAATACAGAATGAATACAAAATGAATATTCATATTCAATATATATCAACTTCGTTTCAAATATGGCCTCTTTTTGCTAAGGGATCCGCTCAAGCACCACCTTAAGAGTGTTCAGGTGTTCCTCCCAAGTATCGGTCGCGATCAGAACATCGTCGTAGTAAAAACTAACCAACATCGGCTACGTCTCCCAACAGAAGTCGCATGAGGCGCGTGAATACCGCCAGCGCTGTTTTCAGTCCAAACGGCATATACTTGAACTGATAGAGGCCGCTGGTTGTGAAGAACGCGGTCTTGGGCCTCTTCTTCTTCTTCAATATGTGTTAAAAATAACAAATGGAGATGTTAGCGTGACCGGCTACTCCATTACCATTGGAGAGAATATTTCCGACATAGAAATTACACACTTCCAACATATAGAAGAAGAAGAAGAAAGGGCAGAAAGGAAGACAAAGAAGTTAACCTGGGGTATTTTGTCCCAGTTTGCTACTTTGTTTTGGGGGAAAGGGGTGAGAGGATTAAAAGAGAGAAGAAAGAACAGAAAGATAAAAAAATAAACTACAAAGTTTGAACACTAACACTGCGCTATTCACTAACAATGAAGGTCATCTTCTATAAGCAGAAGTCCAGGCGTGTTGTTTATTTATGGTATATTCGGTGGTCGCTTTTCAGCCTCTTGGAGCGCTCTGAAAAGCCGGTGTGCATTCGGCTGGTCGATGCCAGGCGCTCCAAGTATATTCGGCTGTTCTTTCGGAGCGCTCTCGAAGCTCCGACTCTCGCCGTCCTCCGAATCGGAGCGGTTTGAGGCGCTCTGACTTGGAAGTGGGAGCGCGCGAGAGATCTGGCTGCCGACCGGTCACGTGACTCCAGCCATTCCGCCATTTTGCTTTTGTGTTGGAAGCGGACGGCGAGAACGCGGCTACTCCGCAAAAAGAGGGCTGCAAAAAACAGCCGTCAGTCACGACGCCGTCACCGTTGTGTTGTGCTCCCCGAATTGAGGTGAAATGTCGTTGAAACGAAGACGTTTAATGTTAGGGGTGGCACCGTCAGTGCTGCTGGCGAAGCTAGCAGACAGCGACAACACCAGCAGCTTGGACGACGACGACGAGGGTCGTGTTTACGAAGCGAAGTTTGCCGAGTTGTTTGATGCATCTTGTACGGTGCCCAAGGTCAAGGCTTATGTTTCTATAAGGAGTATTCACTGGGCGCCATATTTGTGGGTGATGTCTAGAGCGCATGCTCTGAACGAGCCCACAATAATAGGTTGCTAAGACCGGCAATCTTGATGGTGCGGAATGCACGTTGCAAAAGAACTGTGGAAGCTCGCCATTCGCACGCGCTCAGCAGTCGTGTACACAGCTATGGCCGCCTGTGAATACTTCCTATACACCTTTTCTACGTGGGCGCCGCCATCTTCCATTCTGGCACTTCCGGTATGCGTGAAAACATCGCTTTCTTCTCGCCTCGACAGTAGAACGTGCTAACATTTTAATTGCAACCGTAAGTCGTTCTTGTTATGAACCCTCTATACTTTTTTACTTGTTCGGTGTTGTAATCTCTTGCTTTTTTTTTTCGGAACGCATACCGGATATGGGGGCAACATGGCATGGGTCCGAGGCTAAACGAAAAAGGTGTATAGACCTTTTTCGCATAACCTCAAACCAGCCAGTAACTGACGTACCCTCGACTTGCCTCGACCTCGTGCATTTTTGGATTGCCCGCTGACACAGGGTATGCAACCGCCAAGGGTATGGGCGAAAAGGCTTAAAAACGGACGTCGTGCATGAGTTAGTTCCGAGTGCTCCTTTTTACCGTGGTGGAATTTCTGAAAATCTACGGTTGTCTGTCTACCACTGCGTGGTCGTCGGATGGATAAATATTTTTAAAAAAGCATAAGAACAATAGCAGAAAATGTGCCATGAGCACAAGAAGCTGCAGCGCGAGTGTGGCTGCAATGTTATCGAGCTTCGCATTTTCCCCAAGAATCCCTATTTATGAAGTCAGTCGATTGCGAGCTTGAATCGCGAGAGATTCGTATCAGACTCAACGTTACGTTTAAGCTCACGACCACTTCATCTACGACAAGAGGACCGATTTTAATTCCCGGTGCAGGTGGTCCAATTAGGTTATCACTGGAAGCCCCAAGGTATGTGAAAGGTATGAAAAAGTCTACATGCCACCACTCAAGATGCAGCGTTAAAATACCGAGAGCTTACCTGCATAGACTACATTAAACTACTCATATATACTTCGCTGTGGAAACTCAATCAAAACACCCCACCGTCTTCGTCCTCGTTCTCTCGAGGAGGCAAGGTGATGGCCTGTGAGTAGCCAGCTGGATTTAACCGGACAAGCTCCAACCAAGTTACTGCAGCCCATCATAGCCAAGTCTAGCCAAGTTCCCCCCATACCCACACCGTTGCCTACCCAGATAGCTGTGCTGCCAGAACTAGCCGGTATTTCTTTTTCTAAGCCGCTAGACGGCGTCGTCCGCGCCGCAATTCTCAAGATGGCGGCGCCGTTAAAGAAAAGGTCTGTAAGAACAAAAATACGAGAGTTTTCAAGCTGTAATGTTGTCTTGTTTTTTTATAGTTTCGCAGGAACTTCCGCTTGGCACGGCTGGCTTGCGATGACCTTATCAGCGTCCGCGTTGACGGCTGCCATTTTTCAAGGATTAACGGATGGATGGATGACTGAATACTGCTGAACCCTTTGAATCCGAGAAGCAAAAGTTCCGCTAGAGGGCGGCTCGCGCCGTCCACTAGTGGCGCAGGCCACCCTCTATCCGCTAGGTTTGCCGCTCTGACAAGTTGAGGAGCGTTCGGCTGGGCGCGCCGATTCTCTCGCTCCGATGCGGAGGCGCTCCGGGATCTGGTAGCTCCGACTCGGATAATTGGAGCGCTCGAAAGTGACCAGCCGAATATACCATTAGGAATCTAACTAGTGCTTTTGTGGCCTTGGCTTCTTTGTGTGGATTGTCCCAAGCACCAAGCACCTTAGTCACGGAGAAGGGTCGGTTGTCTAGGCATGCTAGCGTGTTTTTGAGTTGTGTCCTTTCTGCGTCGTAGATGACGCAATCACACAAGATGTGATTAATTGTTTCAATAGAGTCACAACTTGGGCACTTGGGTGTTGTGACCTGCCCAATCCGATGAAGGAACTTGTGTGTGTATGCTACACCGAGTCTCAGTCTATGTATCACTGCCTCTGTCCGCCGTGGCATATCACTTGGAGTGTGGAACAAAAGATCCGGATCCAAAGCGTAGAACTCTATACTGATGATAGGTCGCAGTATGCCACAATCTTCTTGTTTCGGTGAAGGCGTAGTGATTAATGAGAGACCGTATGTCGTTTTGACAGTACGGCACCATGACGTTTGGAGTTAAGAAATGGGCCGATTTCGCACCAGCATCAGCTGCCTCGTTCCCAGGTATGTGACAGTGACTTGGGATCCATTGAAATTTAATAGTGTGTCCCAGGTCGAAGCATCTTTTAAGATTCAGTAGAACGTCAGTAAGGATTTGATCGTTTTGATTATGTCTCATAAATATGGATATCACTTGTAGTGCCGGTTTACAGTCCGAAAATATTGTCCAGTGTTCGGGCGGTTTCGGGAAGATCATTTCAAGAGCTTGATTAATTTCCACTAATTCAGAGGCCGTAGATGACGTCATGTGGCTTAGCTTAAATGCCTTCGTTGTTAGGTGACTTGGGATAACCACACATGCTGTTGAGCTATTCGAACTTACTGTCTCCCCACCCCCCTCCCGACCTTTCCCCTACCTATATAGGAACATAATAAAAAACCACCTAAAGCTGAAGTCACACCGCCCACAGACCCTACAGCAATCAGCCCGCAGACACCGCCCAAGCATCGCCCGCCCCGCACACGACGCCCCCTCCACTCTACCTCCACAAGACATAACCTCCGGAAGCGTAACTCCGCTTGAGCGACGCGACTGGACCGTCGTGCAGAGAGTCAGAACGTCCCAAGCGTTACCCGCGGGCCGCGCCCCGCACGGCAGGTACGGGGTGCGACTCCACCTTCACACTGACAATGATCCTTGAATAATAATACTACGCACTAGTTCTACACACCAACACGTGCACACATACATAGACACATGCGATGAGAACACTTAATGAACAGCACTTATGTTCTTGGTATGAAGTGTCACTTCGAGTCTTACCAATTGTCACCAGATTGTTCACACATACACACACATTGCTATGTTCACTCATTTTACAACAAGGTTTAATATTATCAACTCAAAAGCTAGTATTTGTCGATGATACACTGTCTTCCAGAAACCTTTTTATCGCCCGAAGAGCCTGTTTCTGCATGATTTGATTGGGCCATGGCCCTAGTAATTTACTTATGGTGAAAGGCCTTTTATCCAGGATATCAAACCGTATTTTTAGTTGTGTCTGATTGTGATCGAAGCTTGGACAGTTCAAAAATATGTGTTCAATAGTTTCCACATCCTGACCGCAAGAACATTTTGGGTCCTCAATTTCATTAATTTTGTAGCGAAATTCTCTCGTGAAAACCACATTCAGTCGCAGGCGGTGAAGAATTGTTTAAAATGTTCTCTGTATATCGCTTGGGATATAAAACCGTAATTCTGGATCCACCACGAAGAGAGTAGACTGCCGTCCTGCCTCATTAAACCATATGTCGACTGCCATTTCTTTGGAGTGGTGTGCAATTAAATACTTTATGTCTGTTTCGGAAAAAGGAATTCCTCGAGTTCTTTCTAAAGCATGCGCACTTGTTGCTAGTTTGTCTGCCTTCATGTTTCCATAGATCCCGCTATGTCCGGGAATCCACTGCAGCTTTATTGAATGACCATTACTCATGGCCCGATCGATCATATCAGCTAGCTGGTAGACCAATGCATATGCCGGACTTCTAGAGTTTATTGACGAAAGAGCACCGAGGGCTGCCTTGGAGTCCGTGCAGATAACCCACTGGTTATGAGGTTCTACGTCCTTTATATACTCCACTGACGCAATAATTGCATAAAGTTCTGCAGCAGTAGAGGACGTTCTGTGGGACAAACGAATACATTTCTTCACTTGCATTGATGGGATTACGAAAGCTGAGGTTGAGCCATCATTTGTCGTAGAGCCATCTGTGTAAACATGAATGTGGTCTCTGTAGTAATCATGCAAGTATGACAACGCCGACTGAGTAATGTGCTCAGGCTTTTCTTAAGGCTGGGTAGTTCCGTGTTAATATCTGCGACGCGAAACATCCAGGGTGGTCGATCTATAGTCAGAACCCACGGTGTGTAATCCGGGATACGGTCCATTCGTCACATGCGCACTCGTCACAGGACGATTGGTCACAGGACGATTCGTCACACAGGAACATTCGTCATAGGAAGACTCGTCACGCGGCCAACCGGTCCCACAATAGTTCGTGTCCCCAAAAATGTATTGTTCAATTTGGTTCGGGCGGACAAAGTGGCTCACCTCATATCTTAGTATGTCTTTGGCTTCTGAAAGGTGAAGAATTTGTAACAAACGTTTTAGCTTCTGGTTCGGTCCCGAACATTGAATTTTGATTCGGCCTGACAAAGTTCGTCACCTCTTATCTTAGAATGACATTCGTATCTCAAGCTCGAAGAATTTGTTACAGACGTTTTAGCTTCTGGGTCCGTCCCGAACGGTGAATGGGGGGGGAGGCCATAAAAAGGCTACTATTTTTGAACTACGACTACATTCAAAAGGATGAAGGTGATCGCAACAGAGAGAGGTGGAGCCATGCAGCTCCACGAGGGGTACTCGTACAAATGCAGCAGAAAGAATTCCGATACCTATTGGTTTTCTCGAAGAGGTGTATGCGAAGCAAAGTAAAAACTGGGGGGCTATGTTCGACAAATGTTTCGTTTCTCCTAGAAAGACACGGAAGTGACGGAAGGGACGATATCGCGTCTGATTTGTTAGAGGCTCAAGTGACGAAAGTTTCCTCTTTCGTCATTTAAGCCTCTAGCCAATCAGACGCGATATCATCAGTTCCGTCACTTCCGTTTCCTTTGAGGAGAAACAAAACATTAGTCGAACGTAGCCCCCCTGATTTGGCTGCCAGTCGGATTATTGCTCGTTCAAGCCAGCAACTTAGATGAACCTGCTGAGGAGTCGTAATATGATGAAAGGAAAAGCGAATGAGTATTGTAAGATTAGTTTTTCTAACCATTGGTTTATGTCACAGTGGGAAGTCGTGACACTTCTCATCAGGGAATGTGGGCAGTTGTTGAAATTTACAATTTACTATCGTCCGCTGCCCGATTGATGTGACCAGTTGCCCGCATGACGAGTCATCCTGTGACGAATGTTCCTATGTGACGAATCATCCTGTGACCAATCGTCCTGTGACGAGTGCGCATGTGACGAATTGTCCTCATCCCGTGTAATCCGGTACGATGATGCTCGACGATTTCAGTGTCGAGGAAATACGTGAGCCCGTCCTAGTTATCAAATTCTCCGCAAGTAGGTGACAATTCTGAATGGACAAGCGTAGGAAATGACGTAAGATTTCATGTTCGCGTAAAGTTAGAATAGGTAGCTGCCTTGTGTCTGCTAAAACCAGTGTTCCGGGAGTTGGAGGCGGGACGCCCAAGCAGATCCGAAGACTACGGGCGATCTTGTAATGCAGTTTGTTTTCTTGTGTTGCAGATAATCCATGAAGTGCTGGGAGTGAATATGTAATAATTTGCCGAACTAGTGCAGAATGCAGCATTATCGTGGATTTTGTTGAGGCTCCCCAACGAAATCCAGTAAAATAACGTAAAATGTTGATTGTTTTGTTTACTTTTGCATCCAGCATATCGATGTGTTTTACCCAAGTGAGGCTTTGACCTAGGATCCCTCCAAGAAAGCGATGATGCGAGACGCGTTCTAAAGTTTGACCCTGTATTTTTAGCTCGTATCCACGAAGGTGTTTCCTCGTGAACGGAAGCATTACTGATTTTGAAGGCGCAATATCCATACCCCGTTCACTTAAGAACTTGTTTAAGAGGTTCAGTCCCGCTTGAAGCTGATCCTCTAAGGTCTTTGGACATGTGCCTGAGGCCCAGATACAAATGTCATCTGCATATATTGTCACGTGGAGTGGTGAAGGGAGGCGACCTGGAAGCAAAGCCATGACCGTATTAAATAAAGTAGGGCTTAGTACGGTCCCTTGAGGTACGCCGTGTCGGAGATTTTGACTCGTGCTATCTCCATCTGCGGTCTTTACAAACATTGTCCATTTTGAAAGGAAGTTTTTTTATCTACCGTACGACTCGTCCTCGAATTTCAAGTTGTATAAGACTATATAGAATGTGGATTTGACTTACTGTATCGTATGCGCGCTTGATATCTAAAAATACAGCTATTGTGCTTTTTCCGAGCGTACGTTCATGTTCTATGTACGTTACCAAATCTAAAACGCAATCCATCGTGCAGCGTTTGGGACGAAACCCTGCTAGTTCTTCCGGTAACACTTCACTTGTCTCCAGCCACCACTGTAGTCGTTGATTAATTAGCTTTTCGAAAAGCTTTCCTAAGCAGCTTGTAAGGCTGACCGGTCGAAAGGAGGTTAGGTCCATGGGTGTTTTTCCCGCCTTCAAAAGCGGTATGACCTTAGCGACTTTCCATTGGTCTGGTATTTCTTCCTTGACCCAGAGAGAGTTGAACGTGCTCAAAATAAAGTTCAGCGCACGTGGACCGATGTTGGTCAATTCATCTCATGTGATCAGGTCTGGGCCAGGTGACCTACCCCGACGTCACTCTCAGTGCGTTTTGAAGTTCCCTCATTGTGAAAACACAATCTAGCTCCAAATGACAGGGCGTAAACTCGTTATCAATTGTTTGTTTGGAATTAACACAGAAGGCAAAGTATTTAAGCGTCAAAGATGCCGCGCTTGGTCGAACCAGTAATTTGCAAAACTCGTCTGCTATTGACAGTTCTGATACGCCTCTGGATAGGGCCATTGCTCGCAACGGAACCTTTGAATAGTCGGCGCTTGGAGAGCTCTAATAATAATCCACATCCTCGTGAGGTCACTTACAGCCGATAGCTTAGCACAAAGCTGATGCCATCGATGTTCGGCAAGTTGCCTAAGTTTACGTTGTATAAGGCCGTGAACACGCTGAGCATCCTTATAGTCCTCTATCCATCCTGAGCGGCGGTATCTTCGTTCGGCTCTGCGTCGTATTGCTCTAAGTTTTTCATACGAAGCATCAACACCTCTATAATTAGATGGAATGGAAACCCATCTTGTTGCGTGATCAAAATTTTCTCTCACAATCGAAGTAAACTCGTCCAACGTATCAACGTTTTTACAGCTTAGCCTATTCAAAGATCAAAACATACGCCAATTTGTAATTTTAACTTTACGTTGTCCATTGCGCGGTCTCGCTACCTTTCTGTGCTGGACGAGTATGGGCAATGGTCACTTCCATAGGTTTCTGTATCAACATGCCATGATAAATCCGGGAAAATGTCTTGAGAACATATTGTCAAATCCAGAACACTTGAATAAGTACATCCACGAAGAAATGTCTGAGAGCCATCATTTAGCACGCATAGATTATATTTCTCTATTACATTGGCAATCAGCTTCCCTCTCCTATCATTTTGTGCGCTTCCCTACAGTGTATGGTGCGAGTTAAAATCTCCACATAAAATGTAGGGATCACTGAATGTTGAGAATATTGATGTTAAAACTTCCTTCGTCACTGAGGTATTGGCTCTATATATACGCAGGCAATAATTATTGCGGTCGTGCCAAACATGACCTTCCACGCAACGTATTCTGGCGCTTCAGATAATGATGAGCACACAATAACTGATGGTATGTCTTTCCTCACACAGAGCATTGCTCGACTGGGATCATCCCGACGGGACGAGCAATACGTGAGGTAGCCAGCTATCTTAGTTTTTGCATCTGTATGAGCTTCAGATATTGCCAGAACAGAGAACTGGTATTGCGCAATGAGCTTCCTGGAGTCTCCTATTTTAGTTCGGAGGAAATTCGCATTCCATTGGAATATAGTCGTTTCACTGTACACGTTATTCATTACATTTCAGGGACCCTTGTCCCCAGAATAAGGGGTTCCATATTAAAGGGGCGGTGCAACGATATTCAATTGAAATGTTTGTCGCTTTACACGAGCTTACTGGCACTAGTGGGACTCAAGGATTCTCGCACGCAACGCCACTGGCCAAGAAACTCCTTTGTTGCGGTGTAATAGACCTTTTGTAGAAATACGCGGTGCGCATGCGCGGAGTATGTCATGCGCCTGGGTTCGAGAGTATCTAGTTCCAAACAATCCGCCATCTTGCATTTCTCGCCTTTGAGCGGTTGCGTTGTATCGACCTCGGGGCGGAAGATTACGCACGATGGGGACAAAGGTGAGCTTGGGGGAGCCGTATCTAGGTCACATCACCTCAATGGGTGAACAGGATGTAGCTGACGTTTTGGGTGTGGAACGGGTGGGAGAGGCCTTGGGCGCGCGTTGTTTTCCAGTCACCTAGTCTCGAACCGATTCGCGTGTCTAGGTGGCAGCACATATTCGCCAAGAGGTCCATTTCAAGGACAAAAGCGAGCGTTTTCATTCAATCTCTCCTTCGCGAAACTTTATTTACGTAACTGGGTGATCGCAGTACCGCCCAGTGACGATATTTGAATGCGGCTTATAGATTGGTCCCGAGCATTGCGTGGGCACTCAATTTGGGCTCGTGATAATCGATAGCAGGACAAGCATTCGGGTAGTGGCCCGTGTCCAATCGCTGCAATGACGACAATTGTCGAACCATAACAATATCTGGAACTCGGCGCGTGTCCTGTGCCTTGCCAACCCCAGCGCGTGGCTATGATCAACATTGGCGGCATATAATCGGCCCCAGATCACGTGGCCGCTTATCCTGGCTGCGAGTTGAGGGAGTGAACGCTGCCCGTTTTTGCCCGTTTTTCTTTAATTTTTTTGTGCGACTTCAATTGCGTGTGGTGAAAAACGAACGGGTGTTTCACAGGTCATTAACGTCAGGGATCCGTTCTATGCGGTATTTGCGCAAAGAACGAAGATCGTTGCATCGCCCCTTTAAGGATAGCCTTTACCTCTGAGATGTTGACGGCGTCTGGTAGCGATCTAATGATCGCTTTCACTGCCAAAAATAGTAGCCGCATGAGAAATTGTTGATCAGTTGCTTGGCTGTTTGCGTTGACCTGGGAATCTGCACGGTATGAAGCAGACGGCGTCTCCATTGAGGGTGTCGTTTGTGATGCAGTGGGTAGTGGAGCCCTTCGGGCACCAGACGCGGTAGGCATTGGAGGTCCTGACTCGCGCTTTTCGGATAGAGTAAGCGGCGCTGACGTCATAGAACCATTTTCATTTTTTGAAACGGTGTTTCTTTTACTTGGTTGTCGATGTAGCACGTCTGAATACGTAGGCTTGGATGTCAACGATTTTGTGTCGTTTTGAGTTTCAGGAATTCGCACCATTTCTAGATTTGATGGTGGAGATCGTCGAGCAGGCGTTCTGCCATTTATGATTTCTGTTTTTCTTACAACTGCTGCCTGCTTTTTTACTGGAGCAGCCGGAAAACGTTGCCGCGTGGCCTTGGCCGCAGTTGGCGCATTTAGGTTCAGCTCGTGAGCTGCACTCTTGATGGTGATGTGGACCTGCGCATATTTTGCAACGGCGGGCACCGCGGCAGTTCTTGGCAATATGTCCAAATCGTTGACATTGGTAGCATTGAAGGGGAGAACCGAAGTACTCTTCTACTGGGTGGCTGGTGAACCCCAAGTATACCCTGGGGGGCATCGGGCGGATACGTGAAGCGAAGTATGACGCTATCTTTGGGACGGGCCACTGAAGTGCCATCTTCTTGTCTTTAGCATGCAACCTGTCTTTGGACAGTTAGTACACCATTGTCTTTTAAGTACTCCAATAGATCACTGTCGAAGTATTGGAGAGGAACTCCTTTTAATTTTGCCCATGTTTTCGGAGTAGGACCTTAGAGCGGTTGCCCTTACCTCGATTCCCGCGAGGGATGCTTGCGCAAGTAGTTCATTTGCCGCAGGGAGGGACGCTACACTGACCGATAGGCTGCCATCCTTGGCGATTCTGTGTGAGAGTATTTTCTCCTGCGCTATCCCAATACCTCTCGTGCCAGGACATTTGGGTTCACCTTCCAGAAAGAAGTCTCCTTGGACGTCGGATGAAGGAGTACTGGGATACCTGCTGGTCGGTTCTTCTTGTAAAAGACGACGTTAAACTCGCGTCATCGTCGTTATCATCCATGCTTTCCTGTAACGAGTAAGTCGACGTCGCCGCTTCCGATGGAGTGCCTGACTTCTGCGGGTCGAGTCTGCATGCGCCTTCAACGCGCTGCCGTTTGATGGGAATGACGGCTTCCGCCTGTATATTGAGTCGGTAGTTGGGATGCGTCGGTGCCAGCTCTTGGGAGGGTGGATTTTCATATGGTGAAGGTGATTTACCTTGTTTCTGGGAGGTTGGTACTTGTTCCATGGTGGCGGGTGGCTTTATCGATGGAATGGCATCAAGTTGCGACGGCAATGGCAATTTGCCGGCCGTCGACGCCCGTTTCTTGGTGTTCAGACTTGCCGGTGCAGATGCCAAGTTAAATATACAATGCTTGCGACTGCAATAACAATTGAAAGTTATTTAAGATTGGCCAATTTATGAAAAATAGCTGAGAGCCACAAAACTGCGACAGGCTGTTCCGAGGCTGCTTCTTCTTTTTCTTGGCTCTTGGGCGTCAATCTTCTGTCAGGGTCAATACCTCAACAAAATTTCCCGAGGAACCGGAAGTTGCCAAACGCCGCTCACCTAATAGGTGAGCGGGATTTGCCAGTACCCTTTTGTAAAGTCGTTCTAGGAGAAGAATTTTCTCGCTCCAATCTCAGCGAATAAAAGGTTTGCTCTTGACATAGGTTCTGATTCGGCGGACAGCATGTCGTTCAAACGCCGAAAGTCGACACACAGACGGTACGACTGGTCAGGCTTTTTCATCACCAGCACCGGGGAATTATACGCACACTCTGCCCGCTTGACAATTCCCATTTCTAGCATACTTCGCACTTCCTCCCCAAAACTGTCTCGCACTGCAAATGGACCTGCGCATATTTTGCAACGGCGGGCACCGCGGCAGTTCTTGGCAATATGTCCAAATCGTTGACATTGGTAGCATTGAAGGGGAGAACCGAAGTACTCTTCCACTGGGTGGCTGGTGAACCCCAAGTATACCCTGGGGGGAATCGGGCGGTCCTACGTGAAGCGAAGTATGACGCTATCTTTGGGACGGGCCACTGAAGTGCCATCTTCTTGTCTTTAGTATGCAACCTGTCTTTGGACAGTTAGTACACCATTGTCTTTTAAGTACTCCAATAGATCACTGTCGGAGTATTGGAGAGGAACTCCTTTTAATTTTGCCCATGTTTTCGGAGTAGGACCTTGGAGTGGTTGCCCTTACCTCGATTCCCGCGAGGGATGTTTGCGCAAGTAGTTCATTTGCCGCAGGGAGGGACGCTACACTGACCGATAGGCTGCCATCCTTGGCGATTTTGTGTGAGAGTATTTTCTCCTGCGCTATCCCAATACCTCTCGTGCCAGGACATTTGGGTTCACCTTCCAGAAAGAAGTCTCCTTGGACGTCGGATGAAGGAGTACTGGGATACCTGCTGGTCGGTTCTTCTTGTAAAAGACGACGGTGAAACTCGCGTCATCGTCGTTATCATCCATACTTTCCTGTAACGAGTAAGTCGACGTCGCCGCTTCCAATGGAGTGTCTGACTTCTGCGGGTCGAGTCTGCACGCGCCTTCAACGCGCTGCCGTTTGATGGGAATGACGGCTTCCGCCTGTATATCTGAGTGGGTAGTTGGATGCGTCGGTGCCAGCTCTTGGGAGGGTGGATTTTCATTTGGTGAAGGTGATTTACCTTGTTTCTGGGAGGTTGGTACTTGTTCCATGGTGGCGGGGGTGGCTTTATCGATGGAATGGCATCAAGTTGCGACGGCAATGACAATTTGCCGGCCGTCGACGCCCGTTTCTTGGTGTTCAGACTTGCCGGTGCAGATGCCAAGTTAAATATACAATGCTTGCGACTGCAATAACAATTGAAAGTTATTTAAGATTGACCAATTTATGAAAAATAAGCTGAGAGCCACAAAACTGCGACAGGCTGTTCCGAGGCTGCTTCTTCTTTTTCTTGGCTCTTGGGCCTCAATTCTTCGGTCAACGGGATTTGCCAGTACCCTTTTGTAAAGTCGTTCTAGGAGAAGAATTTTCTCGCTCCCATCTCAGCGAATAAAAGGTTTGCTCTTGGCATAGGTTCTGATTCGGTGGACAGCATGTCGTTCAAACGCCGAAAGTCGACACACAGACGGTACGACTGGTCAGGCTTTTTCATCACCAGCACCGGGGAATTATACGCACACTCTGCCCGCTTGACAATTCCCATTTCTAGCATACTTCGCACTTCCTCCCCAAAACTGTCTCGCACTGCGAATGGAACTGGATATTGTTTGAAGTGTACGGGCTTATCCGTCTCCATCTTCGGGTGACGCTCGATGAGGTTGGTCCAAACCCGGAACGTCGGAAAATATATTTTTGTGCTCCTGCACGATAGCCTTGACGTCTCGGCGGCGTTGCGAATCGAGCCCTAGTGCGAGTACAACATCACTCACAGTCTCAATTCCTTCCAGTCCCAGTATAAGGAATTGACCCTCTCCTCCAGCTTCTTCTAGCGTGCTCACCGCGCAAGTCACAGGGAAATCCACATTTGGCCGTTCCTCGTACCTCTTTAACATATTACCGTGGAATAGTTTGGAGCAGTGCCCTAGGTCGACCTCGACATCGAGGTGTCCCTTCTTTCCCTCCTGTAAACAAGTGGTCAAACTTCTGTCAAGTTTTTGTTCTTTCTTTACTGGTTCCGGGAACACTGCTTCGCCTTTGATTTCAGGAACACGTAGTTGTCCACAAGTTGAATATTTTTGCTTGAGCAGCATCCTTGCGTTGTTGCCTTGTTTCAACCGCGGAATTTAGGGCTTAGTCGGTTTCTGCATTCACGTCGGCCACTTCTTTAGCTCTGCCCGTACTGTCAACAGCCTGGTTCCACGAGAGATCAGAGTCTCCCGCAGCCCGATCTACAGGGACATTGCCGAGGATGACGTCGTAGAGTGGACTTTTCATGCACAGAGCCGTTACGTCTCCACTGTAAAACGGCGTACGAGTCGATAGTCTTGCCTCCGGGAGCATCTCACGGCTCCGTCAACCAAGTAAACCGCTTTGGAATTGCCCGTGAAGTTGTCCTCGGTGACCAAGTCCTTTCGGACTACGGCGGTGTTGCATCCAGTGCCGAGGAGAACCGTGACGCTGCGCTTTTCCACGCTGCCTATCCGGACTGAAATCCCGTTCGTCAGATATCCTGTTTCGGCAGCCATAATCAAAGTTACGACGGGTAGTCTATCTCCACTTTTACGTTGCACGTATCCATCTTAAACGGGCCCTGTTTTTTTTTTTTTGTGCTGTCACTTTATTTGATACGCAGCACAAAGCCTTGTGCTGTTCCTGGTTTCTCCCTTGACACATATTTGCGGTGCGACCGGTTCGACCGCATCTCCAGCACGATCACAGATCTGGTGCTCTTCTCACGGCAAGCATCAGCAAATGACCCATTTGATTGCAGAGGAAACAGCGTGGAGGTTGTTGTCCTGCCCTGATGTTTTATTTTCCGGAGTTTCTGGGGCCACGGCGTCTGCCTTATTTTCAGGTTTCTCTGATCCCAGCGAATTCGAGCCCTAGGCCTCCAGACATCTGTCTGCAAGTTCAGCCATGCTTGCCACGTTTTTCGTCGCTCTCTCCCGAATGAACAAAGAAAGCTTTGGTGGACAACTTTTAAAGAACTGTTCCGTCAACAGAAGACTGCGCACGGACTCGTAATCGTGAGTTATCTCCGACAGCTTCACCCAGAGGTCGAAGAGACTCGAGAATCTCGTTGCATATTGTCCCCCCGATTCGCCATTCTCTGGTTTGACGGCTCAGAATTTATCTCGAAATTCCTCCGCTATTAGTCGGAATCTTTTCATTGGCTCCTTTTTCACGCTATCGTGTTCCTCCGACTCCGTCGCAGAAAGTCTGGCGCCACTCCCCTTAGGCAGAGAGTGAGCAACGTGTCCAATTGTTCTGCCGGCCAACGTTGTCGAGCCGCCAAATGTTCGAATCTGCGAAGGTACGCGTCAAGGTCGTCGTCTTTTTTTTTTTTTTTTTTAAGAGCCATTCATTGTTGTGGTCTGGCCATCATTCCGCCGACGAAGGATAGGATTGGGTCACCTTCGCTCCTCCAACTGTTGTTTGCGCTTTGCCCTTCCGCAGGACGTATCAGCAACTCCAAGATTTAATTTTCCGCTCGTCTGCCAGTTTTCTGATCCTGAGATTACCGCTCCGCTCTTTTTTCCTGGGGTGCTATTCTGGTCGCAAACAAGAATGTAACGTTGGGGCAGAACCTCAAACTAGAATGATTCTTGTTTGAGGCTCCGCCCTAACGTTCGGGTTCATGCACGCGGCCAGCTAGAATATCACAATCCCCATACGTCGCGATGACGTGTCCACGAATTTAGGGCGCAGAAATCCCCGCATTTCCTCCTGTTCTTTTTGGTATCTTCTTTCTTTCCTCCTGGAGTTAGAACGAGCGAATAACGGAGAAAAGGCTAACTTCCGGAAAATGAAAGGAAACAGAGAAAAATAATATTATCCTTTTATAAAATACGAAATATTATTTCAATAATTACGGCGTAAAGTTAATTTAGCTAAGATATCTCAACTTGCTTTCTTGAAGACTTTCGGGTCTTTCAAAACAAACATGGAGAAAACCGCGGTAACGACGTTGTGGTGTTTGTGCCTCGTTTGCGTCGTTGCTTTCCCTGTTTCTGCACAATACGGATAGAATTACGAGAAGTAAATATTATGTGAAGGTACGCTGCGACACCGATCATCCTTTGTGAAGCCGCCGTGAGCATAAGCTGCAAATGAAATGTCCTGTTTGCCTATGAAGGAGACTCCAAATAAATACAGCGCTGACGACGACTCTGTGGTAATATATGACAAGTCGTGAGATCGACGCAGAGTGCACTGGTTGTGAACATGCTGTGGATGATGCAGGAAAGTTTCTTCGAGCAGTTTAATAATGCTTTGCTCCTTTTGCTCACTGCAGTGATTACGATGGTAGTCCCCATAAGCTATGCTCTTTTCTTTCGGCGCTGAAGACATGGACGCGACCGCATAATCTCGGGCAGTCTCTTTTACTTACTTTTATATTTGCAAAAAAGCTCCTGCAGAAAAAAAAAAAAAGAAAGCGGTTATTACGTTTTTACACTTCCCTACATACACTCTAAAAAAAAAGGGTGTGTAGACGTTACACTTCTTGTCACATATACGGCACCCCAAAACGTCAGTTGGATGTACAGCGCACTGACGTTGTACCGATGCTACCAAATTTCACGAGTGGCTTGATAGCCGAGTTGTACAACGTATTAAAATAGTTATGTAAGTGTGACTGACTGCAAAAAAACGTTATCGGGGTTTTCTAGGCTCAACTGCAAAACCTGTGTGTTTTTTTCCAGTAGACTTTGATACGTACTTTAGCTGTTTAATATTTCATATCGCAACGTCATCAACCCTCTCGCAAAAGTTGGGGCAGTCAGTTCGACGTCAGCGCGCTGTACGTCGAACTGAAGTTTTGGGGTGTCGTATATGTGACAAGGGGTGTAACGTCTACACCCCTTTTTTTAGAGTGTAGGTACCTCGCTATCCCATTGGCTTCATTGCGCGTGACGATTCAGCGCTCTTTGCCATGGGAAAGTTCGTGAAACTAGAAAGCCTCTGTTTGCCGCCAACAGTCGCTTTTTGAGTTCGGGTTGTGACGACAAAATGACGTAAGAACAAGAATGCACGGGAGTATTTGCATTGTTTTAACTCGACAACCGTACCCTTGGCGAGATAAACTCGAAAGAACATGGCCGCGATGCTCGTCGGATCGACTGCGGCTTGGGTTTGACATGCGATCGGTAACTTGATCAACGCGCACACGAATGCTTTCATGCTGTTGGATGAGCCCATTCGGCGGCAGGACCGAGTTGAAGAGCGCGGTGAGCTGGCGTTCAACGTCTCCGATATAACACTTGGCGAGATGCAAGTCTTGGCTTCTACTTGTGCCGGTGTTAAAAAACTTGGAAGTGGTGGTGCTGTTGTGGCTCGTAACGGCAGCCTTGCTGAGATTATGAAGACGGTAATAGACCTTCATTCAGCGTTGCCGTGCGTCAAGATTCAAAACCTCACCTTGACACAAAGTGACCAACGCTTCCGCGAGCACGGAGGCAGCAGCCAGCGGTCTGAGAAAGAATTGTGCCGTCGCCACGACCGCCAGCGGTCGCCCCAACGGCAAGAAAACAAACGACAAGCTCATTGAGGTTTGTGTAGCGCTGACTTCTGATTCAACGGACGAGAAAGGTGAATGATGTAAAAAGCAAATGTAAGTTTGCCAGCGTTTTGCAAAACTAACGCGTTTCGTTGAAAATTTAATTTGTGGAATTTGTTAACGCCTCGAAAGTTTGACGGGGACTGCATTGTGAACGCAGCCTTCACACAAGTGTTTTCTGAAGTGTGTGCTTTGCCTGCATGCATTAAAAGACAGAAAAACGGCGTATACCGTGCATAAAATAAAGGAAAATTTCGCTTAGCCTGATAATGTTGACTATCTATTGAGTGCTGTTGATAGTAGTGGCGTAGCTAGGAACTTTTAAAGGGACACTGACAGGGTGTTTATGCTCGCCGAGGTTTTTAGCTGTACATGACATATAAGAGCCCAACTACCCAGAACACAATTTGCGATTCGAAATTCGGTTTCTTTCCGCCCGAAAACCGCCGATCAAGAACTGGCCGGTTCGAGTCTCGCTCACTCTCTTTTCCGTGGTCACGGGCCGTTTTCTAAGGTATCGATGCGACCACCAAATTTAATGAAAGTCGTTGGTCACTGAAGGCACAGACTCAATATTAAAAATAGAAAAAAAAATATGAAATTCATTTTTTGTGGCTTCTAAAAAGCTGCAAATACGTTGATTGAAAAAAAAAGTTCCACAGCGAACCGGAAGCATTCTGTGCGTGCGTCGTTTCGCGATCGTGCGACTCGCGGGGACGGCGATGGCAGCGGACGACGGGCGTGGGACCTCTACTTCAGAACTGTCGTTCTCGGTACCGGCGAATTCTGTCTACCTTTAAAAGAGAACTTTGGGACTGATCAAAAGAATTGGTATTCATCCCGTACGACACGCCCGACCACCAAGCTGATTTGCACGAAGACGTCGCCGAGCCGTCGCTCCCTTCTCGTGGCTGAAGACATCGCTCGCGCAAACTTCAAGCACGACGTGTCTACTTCGAGTTGAATATGCACACGCACGATTTCTTTACTAGGTGCGAATGTCGCCAATGCGTGGTGCTTCCCGACTTCGACCCGGGAGTGCTTTTGCTAAAGGTAAATCGGCAGCAAACTTTCCAACTTACAGTTTACCGGCTGAATTATTACTAAGGAAAGAGATCCCCCAGTAACGAGATCCCCCATTAGCTCAGCAATTAATACAAAAAAATTCCCCAGTAGCTCAGCGGGAACGACGTCCGCTTCACACGCTGTAGGACCGGGTTCGATCCCCTGTAATGGCAAATTCTCTTTTTTTTTTTTCTTTTTTAAACATTTTTTGATGTTACATGTCTTTTGTTTTTTTACAATTATAACTGAAGAAACAAACAAAAAAAAAACGAACAAATGTTGGGGACGAAACGTCGCTGAATTAAATGGGATGAGATTTCCTTTTTGACACCTGCGAACTCAATGTAATCACTTTCCACAAAATGCAAGAAGCATATAAATCAGGTAGCATCCACTTTCCGAGGTGCCCGTAAATGTTCTACAGGAATTGCAGCCAGCCATTGGTCCCGATCCTGTTGATCTTTCGGAAACTCTGTCGCACAATGCCACTTTTCTTTTTCGGAAGCAGGACATGTGAGCCAGCTCTTCACGCAACATCTTGGGTGTATTCTTTTTGGAGCCGATCATGGAAATTAACCACGGGCGCCCACTACCCATCTCCAACTCCTCAATGTACAAAACAACTCATCTTGGAGTACAGAACAGCGAACGTAACAAACATAACTGCAAAAGAATCGCGCGATTCCCGCTACGCCGCATGTCGTCTGCTACGCAAAGGAAAAAAAAAAAAAAGAAGCACGCGGTTGGGTGCAGCCACGTGACTTCCGCCACTCTCTCCTCTCCACTCCTCCGACCTCCGTCCGCGGGTTTCGGTTTCGGTTTCGAGCAGTTGCGTCTTTTGGCTTTATTAAAAAGATACGCTACTCTGTTGCAAAATATTAATTGGGTAGTCCTCCGACACCATAATGAAGCGCCTGGCAAAAAATTAAAAAAAAAAAATTGGGGGGTGTCAGTGTCTCTTTAAGGGGGTGAGGGGGGAGGGGTGCTGAGGTAACTGGGATGTTCAAGACTTGGGGTGCGGGGGGATGGTGTCGAAATTTGTGTGTAGATTCTAGGACCCGCCGGATTTGGGGAGGAGAAAGGCGAAGCCCCATAAGCCCCCCCCCCCCCCCCCTGGCTTTGCCACTGGTTGATACCACATATAGGAAGCACCCTACATTCACAGGCTGCCATAAGCATGTGCATAGCCACTGAGCTCGTACCACACTGGCAAGATAGTTGCTGCCATTCTTCACGTTACGTAGCAGTTATTTCTTTAGTGCATATGCTCGCTTTTCCTTCACACATCTACTCTGCTTCCGCTCGCCGTTTATGCTTGATGGTGATAAGTCAACAGTGCGTATTTGCTCGGCATCACAGGCAAATTTCAAAAATACAGTTCACACTACTCTTTAATTTCAATGAGTTACTGTCACTTTTGAAACGACAATCTATTTAATTGGTATCATAACCTTTACATTAAACATGCGCGTGTTGAATGTAGGAAAATAGTATCTTTATTGTTTTTCTTGGTCACGGAGATGACAACCATCTACAAGGTTGCACTGGCTAAATTTCTCGTCTAGAGTGGGTAACAATGTTACCATACTCTGCCAGACTAAACAACTATATACGATTCATTTTAAGACACACCTGTTCGTAGTTCATTGCAGGGCATCGAACAGTGTTTCTTAGGACTGTCCGATGACTGACATGCAACTCCAGAAGCTTGGCGTAAAAAGGTAAAATATATAATTGATACAATAAAATGCCATCAGAAACCCATCCAGATTTTATGGCGTGATTAACAGTAGCTACAAACCGCAACAAATGGTCAACTGTAGACATAGGTATTAAGCGTGCACTAACTTCGAAGCGGTAGAAACCCTGAAGTTTTAACGTCAACTTACCACCATGTTGTTAATGGCAACGTAGTGTTTGCGGCAAAGTGTTGGAGTCCCTCAGAACGGTGACGGTCTCCTTCAAACCGATGATGATGGTGACGAAGGTTCAGTTAGATTCTAGGTTCAGTCAACGCACCCGACGACGTCGGTGTGCTTGTCATGGTGGCGACGAAAGCCTTCCTTCGCACATGCCTCAGCTGCCTCGGTCCTGGGTTTTGTCGACCCAGCCGTGTCTTCCCAGCCGGTTGACAGCGACACTCGCGACGGCCGTCACGGCTCTGATCACCATCCACTGGGCATTAGCTATGTGATCATCGGTGGCAACCGCGCCCTTGTAGTTCCCCGCTGCGAAAAATCTCAGTGCAATTCAATTAGTAGCTGCTGCTCGATGGTCATCATCTCTCATCGTCGCCGTCTCTCGTCGCGCAGCTGGTCACACTGCGATCGCACGGTTCTTTTCGACAAGCGATATTGCCCTCAGAAACAATATAGTCGTGCATCGCGAAGGCAACCGGATGCTCGCGGGAAACCCGTCTTTGAACGCGTTGGTCGAACCATCGTTGCGCAACAAGCATCGCCGCCATTTTCTACGCTCTAGAATCCTGCCCAAAGCTTGTTCCCCTGCGTGCAATGGACCTCTTGGCGAATATGTGCTGCCACCTAGACACGCGAATCGGTTCGAGACTAGGTGACTGGAAAACAACGCGCGCCCAAGGCCTCTCCCATCCGTTCCACACCCAAAACGTCAGCTACATCCTGTTCACCCATTGAGGCGATGTACGGCTCCCCCAAGCTCACCTTTGTCCCCATCGTGCGTAATCTTCCGCCCCGAGGTCGACACAACGAAACCGCTCAAAGGCGAGAAATGCAAGATGGCGGATTGTTTGGAACTAGATACTCTCGAGCCCAGGCGCATGAAATACTCCGCGCATGCGCACCGTGTATTTCTACAAAAGGTTCATTAGCAGCGAGATGTTTTGGTGGCGCCCTCCTATGGTTCCCCCTTGTGACGTAATTACCTTGCAAACAACAAGTTCGATGGTGTTTGTAAATAGCATGGTGGAAGCTTGAAATCAATGCGCTCTCAAAGGAACACTGCCAACACCGTCAAAATCAAAGTTCTTTCATTCCTCTTATTTCCGTCGATTATAAATCCTTTTCTGACGTCATAGTCAGCGTTCGGCCAATCGTGGAAGGCCGACCACAGCGACGCTTTCGGTCGCGCACGTCGCCAATAGAAACAGAAGTTTAAAGCAGGAGCACATCACCCCCAACCACCGTGCCCCCAACGATGCTTGCACAAACGTTGGCTTGCACTGCGCAAGCGCGCCTGCTGGACAGGGAGGGACGTTGAAAGCTCGGAGCAAGTTCTTGTAGCTCCTACTCTTGCACTAGCTCGCACTCATAGTGAAACAGAGAATAGGGTGTGTCGAGTAATACCGCAGTTAATCTAGTTACGCGACTTCCGCTACGTGCTACGTTGGTCGGACGTGGTCATACGTCACTTTGTCGTCATGGTCCGAACTCGAAGAGCGACAGTTACGGTAAACGGTTGCTTTTGTGTTTCGCGAACGTTCCCATGGGAACCACGTGGAATTATCACGCGCGCTGTTGCCAATAGGAATGCGCGGTTCGTAGGGGGGAGGAGGTTTCGAAAAACACGAATGTTAAAGGACCCATGAAACCATTTTCGGACTTCCGGCCAGATAAGATGGCGTTTGGGGATGCCCCTCAACTCATACAATGTTTACCGGGTCACGTGCGCATGACGCGCCGCGGGGTACGCGACTTCCGGTCTTGTCCTCTCCTTAGCACTGTGGACGTTGCTACAGCGAGATCAGACTCTCCCCGCTCTCCCCATTAATACGCCTCGCAAGTGGGCTCATTTTCGTCTTCTGCGCATGAGAAAGGAGGTAGCGGTGACGTCAAAACGCCGAGCCCTGATTGGCTGATCGCGACCCCCCTATCTGAGCGTCGTCTGCTCCTTTGCAACGTCGTCTGCTCGCAACGTCGTCTGCGTCTGTCTTACCTTTCCTGGGACTTTCGGAAGTGCAGGTCTTTACGAGCGAGCTCGACTTCGCCTTTCAGAGAGGGCAGACGAATGAACTCGAGCGTTCCCTCCCAAATACCTTTTTCCTCCTTTCGTGTGCGGCGAGACTCCTCACTCTTTAACGGCGTCGGCGGGTTGGCGCAGTTAACGTCGTCTGCTTTACGTCTGCTAGTCAAAGCGATGGCTGCTTTACCTTTTCTGCGTCTGTCGGAGATTCACCGCTTTTTCACCGGCGAGAGTCACCGCTGCCTCGGAAAACAAGGAGATGACAAGAGGAAGAGATTGAAGGGTTCACAAGGGTCGCGAGGGCATATTCCATTCAGCACGCCAGCCGGTCGTGGGCAGACGGTCTTGGCCAAGGACCGTCGGAGCACCACTGTGCCTGCTAGGCCTATCAGCCGAGCTCGCTTACTCGGGGTCGGTGGAATCGTGGTCGTTGGAGCATTTCCCGGGTGTTTGTGGATCCAGCGTTCTTGTTCGTCGTGGTTTATTTCAAGTACTTTTTACTTTTTTTCTTGCTGCTTGTAGTCGGGATGCGTGAGAAGAGCACGTACAAAAATAAACGTCCGTTGGTCGTCGCGACCAAGTAACTGAGCGACGCTGTCGGCCATGCTGAGTTGATCGTCGTTAGATTCCGTCGTAACCTGAGCAAAACTTACGATAATTTCATTTCGTGAATACGAATTTGTTCTTACGTTTTGTCTTACGCACTCTTTCGGCGTAACATGGTTTTGTGAATCTGGCCTCTGCACTTCCGAAAGTCGCAGGAAAGGTAAGACAGACGCAGACGAGGCTGCGAGCAGACGACGTTGCAAAGGAGCAGACGACGCTCAGATAGGGGGGTCGCGATCAGCCAATCAGGGCTCGGCGTTCTGACGTCACCGCTACCCCCTGCGCAAGAAGCAGACGAACTTGCCCTCCGCATAGGCCCCTAAGACCGGCCATTTTCACGGTGTGGAATGCACGTTGCAAAAGAACCCTGGAAGCTAGCCATCAGCACGCGCTCAGCAGTCGCGCACACAGCTATGGCCACCAGTGAATACTCTGTTTCACCTTGTGTTGTACCGCAGGAAAGGCTACAAGCGCGAGCTCCTTGCTCTATGGCACACCTCGGCGCCACAAGCTCTCGTGCACCAAGGGCAGCTGCCAACGCTATGAGCTCGCGCTTCTAGCCTTCGCTGCGGTACAGCATAAGGTGAAACGGAAGATAGTTGCAGGCAGGCGAACCAGGCGCACGAGAAAGAAAACGAACCACGCAGCTACAGTGTACTAGAATACTTGTACACTGTAACGCAGCTGCCGAAACGTGGTTTTTATGTCGCGTTGATCACACCGCTCGTCCGGTAGCAGCCAGCCAGCGGAGCAGCGGGGAGGGGATGCTTTGACTTACTCCGGATAGATGGCGCTGCGAAAACTTCGTGTACTGAACAAGAATATAAAATTTTCGATTCATTTGTTTATGTAGGAACGAATTCATTTCTAAACGTTACCATTAAACTGAGAATATACTTGTTTAAAAGCGATCTCAATAACTGCACCCGCCGTGACGTCACAAAGTTAGTTCCTATGGCCGCCGTACGTGAAGTCAAGTCAAGAAATAGTTCATTTTTGTTTTTGCGGTTACGCAGCGCATTCGCGACATTTCGAGAGAAGTGGTCGTGTTTTATGGTCCGTGTGCTAAAGTAAACAAAAAAAGGGTAATAAGGTGCACGTTCTCTCGATGTTAAAATCGTTTCATGGGCCCTTTAAAGGGGGGCCAGCAGTCGGGTGCTCGTGCTCCTGCTCGTGAGCTCACGAGCAGGAGCACGAGCACCCGACGGCGGACGGACATACGGACATGGCTAGCCCCTAAGGAGCTTCGCCCCTAAAAAAGAGGGCGAGGAGGACTTTCCGCCAGGCTGAAGAATATTTATAGCACCCCTGGGCATTTATTTTCGTTTCCTTCGCATTTGCCTGTCTTTCTCTTGCTCGAATACGATCTTCTCCTTCGCGGTCTCGGTCCTGTTTAAAGGGCAACTCCGGTCCATACTTTCGATTTTGGTATTATGACTGTTTTTAGTGCAGTCAGCGTCCCTGAATTGCAAGGTGTAATTTTTTTTTCTCGTTATTATGCGTAGTTTTAAAGATATCGACGCCTCAAAGTTGTGTTTGGGGCGCGGCCAACAAAACCGAAACTAGCCGCTCGAGGCGCCGGCAACACTGGAAATCAGCCGCTATGTGAACGTGACGTCAGGATCGTTCTCGTTCAACGAGTACGCTGGCCGAGCGGCACCTACCTCTGTTGCGCTAGCCGTCTAAATATAGGAAGTAAGCTTATACCCCTGTCAGACGGGCACCTTGAATGTCATTTACGCTAAAGGCCTTTAGGATTTTCAAATGACATTTAAGTCGTGTCGTGTCAGACGGGCAACTCAAATGTCATTTAGGTGATGTCTATCACGATAGCGGTCTGTTGTTAACCCGGCATACTAGTGTTTATTTTATTGTTTACTAAGTAAATAAAATGTAATGAATTCTCAGAACATAAAATTCAAACACGGTGATGAAAACTAAGTACACGTTTTGACAGAGACAAGGTGTTTTGTGGCAACTATGACACGACGTCAGCAATCCCAAGTAATCCGTAGCCGTAGCCGTTCCGCCGCTTGGCTCGTCTGCTTTCGGAACTCCGTGCATCTTGCTCGCCGTTGTTCCTCGCGCTCTTTCGTTCTTCGCCGGATTCGTATACCTCGTTGACGTTTACGTCTGCGATCGATTCAAGCGAAGACCGTGACCCTGTAGCGATGGAGCCTGCTGACGACAATGATCGTAGTAGTGCGATGGATCGGGTGTATCTCAAAACATCCCATTCGCATTTGAACCTTGCGCATTTCGTCCCATTCTCATTTGGTCCTTCTCATTTGAACCTTCTCATAAGATCCGAATCGTTTTTTTCGCAACTGGACCCATTCTCATTTTGCCCGTTCGCGCTACGACCGAATGGCACTAGTTCGGCATGCTTCTAACGTCGTTATGTCTTCGCGGCTTTATTGATGAGCCTTACCTTGCTTGGGCCCCCAACATACCATCAGATATATGTTATATGTAGAGGTACGCACTGAGAATCGTACAATGACGCCTACTTCCCTTCCTCTAAGCAAACGAAAAAAAAAGCGATGAACATTTAATTTGGAAACTTTGTTTGAACGGAAATAGCATACGAACTGGTGGCATTGTTTCAAGTCGAGAGACCTCAAACAACGTGACATTTCGGAATATGATCTGGCTGCGATGAATAGTTGGTCTGTTTTATTGTCAGATAGTAGCTTTTCACGACGACCTCGACGTACTGCTAAAATACTTAGCAGAGAGAGTATGCCGGTAGCGTGGCACACACACACACACACACACACATAAAATATATCAATGTATTTATTAATATTACCCGAAAAGAAAACAAATTTGGTGTGGAAAGAGTCAAGTGCGACGGGTCAAAGCTAGATATTTTTGAGAATGGCTGTTTTGAAAAGGGCCAGGTAAGAAGGGCGAAACGAGAACAGGCCCAAATGAGGAGGGTTGAAATGCGAAAGACGAAACGGGAAAGGGCCAAATGCGACAGGTCAAAGCGAGAAGATCTTTTTGAGAATAGTTGTTTTGAGAAGGGCCAAGTGAGAAGGGCGAAACGAGAACGGGCTCAAATGATAACCACCCCGATGGATCCGGAACTGCCGGAACGTCGGATCGCGTTTCTGACGCGCAACTGAGACCGCGAGTATATTAAACAAATATATCGCAAAAGGTGTGCGAGATATACACGTTATAAGCATTTTTTTTCTAAAAATAATTGCTACAAGCATTGTGTTCAATTGTATTTATATTATTTATAATGTTTTATTTCAATTCGCGGAACTTGTGCTGACCGCTGTTGACGAGACTACACATTTACGAGCCGTAAATGAGTTTGGGAGAACTCAGTTGAGCTCGAATGTCATTTAAGTCAAATGTCATTTGAGTTGCCGTGTGACACTGCCTAAATGACATTTACACTGAAAGTCATTTGGGGTAAATGTCATTCGAGGTGCCCGTCTGCCAGGGGTATTATTTTGTTTCAACTCTGTATACGTGGTAGTTATCCAGCACATATAGCAAGAGTTAGTGCGTATACCCAAAAGCTAGCGACTGAAAAACCCGTCAACTCGTACGGTGCCGTATACTCGACGGCCGCCGCCGTGCGTGCGCTATGCCGTAGTTGTCGCTTGTATACCCAAAAGCTAGCAACTGGAAAACGAGTGAACTCGTTCGGTGCCGTACTCGGCGGCTGTCGCCGTGTGTGCGGTCTTCCGTAATCGTCGCTAGGCCTAAATTGGCATCGGGGCTCCGTGGATGGAGCGGCGTTGCTCTGCGCCGCGCTGCCAGTGACGTACAGTACTGGGGGCCCTCTCGCTTTCGCGCTGCGGGTCAGTAAAAGACACGAAGCTTTGTGGCTCTTCGGCGCGGGTCGCGGCGCCCGAACACACGTGTGCTGGGCTGTACACGTCTGCTTTTTCGTTATTTTTTTCCTCGGGCGCGTAAAAGCCGTAGTCCAAAGTCCACTCGTCGAACAGCGTTCACCCACACCTTCTCTGATTTCCGGTCCGTTGGAAACTTGTGAAAAAGCACCTCCGTGTTGCGCAGCGGGTTGTTTGAGCAGCCCGCAGCGCTACAAGTTGCACTCGGCATCTTTCGAGGTACAGCTGGGCAGTCTTGGGCGCACCGAGTTGCTCGCTAAAACAAGTCTTGGAGTCCTCACAAGCAAATAAACAAAAGGCTATACCGAAGCTATATATACACGGGCTACGGATAAAAGCAACTTCTAAACACGCCAATCACAAGCCAAAGTAGCGGTGGTAGCGGCTCAAAGAAGCGCACTCCGCGCAACGCCCGGACCGGAGGAAAAAAGGAGAACGATACTGACGTCACGGCCCAATGTTGCTTTAGCGATCGGCAACCCGCTGGCCGCCCGCTAAGGAGCAGCGGCTCGCGGCGGGTCGCATTTTTATTTTCGGCATTAGTTGAGAATGCGGCGGCCCACGGACGTAATATTTTGGCTGGGGTCGTATTTTGTGCCACTACAGCGATACCAGTAATTTACTTCATTTTGAGTTTTGGCCGGAGTTGCCCTTTAACGAACTCTCGCAGCCCGTCTACCCGTTAAACCAGCTTCGTCTCTAGGGCAAGGGTACCCGAAGCTTCCATCTCAGCCACTGAAAGGCCGACGTACAACCTCAGTTTTCTGTAGGGAAGATAATCCTCTTAGCGCTCCCCTCTTCTAAGGTGCGAGGGGAGCTACGTTGGGGCAAGGTAAAAAGTGGAGAGGATATAGAAAAGAGGAGGAAGGCAAAAGTGAAAAACGCGAAGTGTACGTCGGCCTTTAACGGAAAACTTGACACCAAAACATTCACGTTTGAAGATACGCCACTCTGTCGCGCACTGACATCCTTCTGCCGTCAAGTCGTCTCCCAGCTACTTCACCGACGCCAACCGGTCCTGTTTCGGACGCCAGATTCTCACAATGTCCGTAGATCTTTTTGTCAATTAGTAAAAATAATGTGAAAAGAAAGAGGTCACAGCTCATTTCCAAACAAAAAAAAAATGGATTGATTCGACAGGTTGGCGGGCGATAAGTCCACGCCTGGTGAAAACGTCATCATGGGAGACGACGAAAGGATAGAGGATAAAAATCCAACGATATTTACTACTTTCGCAAGACTACAAACTGAGCTCTCGCAAAACTCTATATTCCGTCTCACTAAAACCGTGCAGTACAGTCAAAGCTATAGGGGACAGAGCGTATCCCAACCTGTTCAAGAGGAGGCAAAGGAGGAACAGGAGAGAAAGGCTGGGAATCCCAGCCTCTCTCTTTCGCTACTCTTGAGAAAGTCGGAACACGCTCTCTCCCCTGTGGCTTTGGCTGTACTGCACGGTTTTAGTGAGACGGAGTATAGGCCACGCGCGCTCGTGAACAGACAAACAGAAAACCAAAGAGTAGCTCAATAGCTAAAGAATGTACTCGTCTGTGTTTCGTCCTCTCTATGTTTTATTCTCTTCTGTCATCTAGTAGCTCAATACATAACCGCAGACACAAAGCGCACGGGCGCAACAAAGTACAAGTGATAATAAAAGCCCTATCTGCCGCCGTCGCTGGTCCGGGGGGAGGGGGAGGAGGGGTTTGAAGTTTCCTCCATAGGTTTTGGTCCAGTCCATCGGACGATCTTCTCAGGCGCACTTCCTCACGCCCTTACACCGCACCACTGGCACAACGCGGTATCATACACAGAAACCAACAGAACTCGAGGGGGAACAATGACGTTCCAACGGCGGGCTCAACTCGCGTCGTCTTCACGACCGCACGAAATCCTGAGAGCAGCGTCTTCGACTGCTCTCAGGATTCCGTGTCCATTTTCCGCCAATTCACACACACACACACACACACACACACACACACACACACACACACACACACACACGCACACGCACACGCACACACACACACACACACACACACACACACACACACACACACACACACACACATATATATATACATATATATATATATACATATATATTTCTGCGCATGATGCCACACGAAAAGGACGTGTGCGGGTCCTGCTCCGCCCCCATCAAGCGCCAGTCGTTCATCGTCTGTTCTGGTCATGCTCACGGACGTTTTACTACTTGTGTGTTGGCGTCAGGCATGAAGACTACGATCTCCTTGTTGCTAAGGGAGTCAGCGCGTTCAAGTGTTCCGCTTGTACGAAGCGGCACGACCGGGAAAGTGTTGTCCTCGATACCGACCCCCCAGGTAACGACTCGGCTGTGACCAACGGGACACCGCAGGAGAAGGCAGCAAGAATCCACATCGTACGAACAATTTGAGCTACGACAACTGGTACGTCGTCTGTACCAAAAAATTGACACTCTTACAACCGACGTACGCTCTCTGAAGAGCGAGAACGAGTCTCTCCGAGTGCATCTTGCCAAGAACACGGAATTACTGCGAAATAGTCTGCTGCAGAAACCAGTCTGGCCTTCCTACGCAGCAACGCTGCAAAGCAACGTCCACCATTCTGTCGGCGAGATAATCGCAAAGCCAACCTCCGTGCTCGCGCGAATGGCAACGGCCGCATCGGTGAACAGTGCCACCTGCACTAGCCATCACCCAGGCGCTTTGCTCTCTTCCGGAGTGCCGAAGAAACCACATCTGCAAGACAACGAGTCCGCTGTAACTGCGCTCGGCCCGCGGCTGCACTGGGCAACCAAAACGGCTCCGATGGCTTCATTACCGTTCAACGCAAGCGCAGGCCTCAGCCTTCTGTGGGAACTGGCACAAACAGTAAGCTTTCTGCCGCTCCTAGGCCTCCTAGGCGTCGAGCACTCTTTGATTCACGTCTGCATCCGTCGACCACATGTGACGACGTTGCTAACATTGTGAACAGTGCAGTTCGTCCACAGTTCTGTGTTTGTACGAAGTTAACCACGAAGCACGAGAGCTACTCTTCCTTTCATGTGTCAGAAGGTGAAAATGATTTCGATAAGATTCAAAATGCTGAGTTGTGGCCCGCGGGCTCGTTGTTCAGGCCATTTATTGGCATTCTAAAACCGGGCAGTGGCACCCAGGCCGTGATAGTATGCCTCCGCAGTCAACTGGAGCATCCTCCCCTTTAGGCTCCTAAATTTGAATGCTCGCAGTCTGCTAAACAAAGCAACGGCGCTAGAGGCCGTTTTTCTGACATACAAACCAGAAGTGGTCGTTGTCACAGAACCTTGGCTTAATGAGCAAGTGACGAATGATGAGGTATTTCCTGCTGGTTACAAAATTTTTCGAAAAGATCGTTGTTCGAGAGGCGGGGGTGTGGTTATCGCTGTGAGAGATAGCATATTATGCTCTATTGTGAGCTGTACTTTCGACGCTGAAATGATTAGGGCAAAACTTATTTTTTCACCGATGTCAATCCTTGTAGGTGCTTTTTATCGGCCGCCTCATGCTGACGTATCACACCTTTAACATTTTGGACAAAACCCCGAGACTGGACCGAAAAAGGGACAACACAACACAAAGTCTCAAACACAGCTGAAATTTATTGGACGGAATATCGTGGCATTATAGGGCACAGGTGCCCGGACAACGAAAAGGAATGACAAAGGGAGAGGATGAACTTCTTTTTCCCGAACACACAAGAGAGGGAGGACATTGACCAATAGCCACACCGGTACTGTTCTACCTCAAACAAAAAAGGGGGAGGGGGACGATCTCTTTCGATTCGTCACATGCGCACTCGTCACAGGACGATTGGTCACAGGACGATTCGTCACATAGGAACATTGGTCACAGGATGACTCGTCACGCGGGTAACTGGTCTCATTGAGTGCGCAGGGGACTATAGTAAAATGTAAATTTCCACAAATTCCCACATTCCGTGATGAGGAGTTCCACGACTTCCCACTGTGACATAAATCAATGGTTAGAAAAGCAAATCTTACAATACTCAACATAGGAAAGTTTTTGGCACTCAACCGTTATTAGTTTCATGATATGATGAGTCTTCAGCAGGTTCATCTCACTTGCCCCCCCCCCCCCCCCCCCCCGCCCCCATGCCTTTGCTGGCTTGAACAAGCAATTATTCAACTGGCAGCCAAATCATTTGTTACTTCTGCCTTGCATATACCTCTTCGGTGACAAATTCAATAATAAGTATCCTTATTTTTTCTGCTGCATGTGTACGAGAACCCCTCGTGAAACAGCAGAGCTCCACTTCTCTCCATTGCGATTACCTCCACCCTTTCGAATGCAGTCCGAGTTAAAAAGATAGTCGCTCTTTAATGGCCTCCGCATTCACTGTTGGGAACGGAACCAAAGCTAAAACGTTTGCTACAAATTCTTCGCTCTTGAGAAGCGAAAGACATGCTAAGGTAAGAGGTGACCAACTTTGTCCGGCCGAACCAACATTCATTGTTCGGGACCGAACCAGACGCTAAAACGTTTGTTACAAATTCTTCGTCATTGAGAAGCGAAAGACATGCTAAGTTAAGATGATAATGCAATTTTTGCAAAGGTGCAAGCGAGCTGGAAAATAATGACGATAATAATCCCCTTCTCCAGGGGTTATTAGTATTACCGTCTAAGATAAGAGGTGACCCACTTTGTAAACCGAACCAAATAGAACACTATATTTTCTTGGGGAGGAACTATTGTGGGACGAGTTGCCCGCGTGACGAGTCATCCTATGACGAATGTTCCTCTGTGACCAATCGTCCTGTGACGAATCGTCCTGTGACGAATCGTCCTGTGACGAGTGCGCATGTGACGAATGGACCGTATCCCATAAAGGTGACCTCCAAACAATCAAATTTGTAGAAATCTTTTCAACTCCGCGTCCAAATTAAAAGACGGCCTATTTACTGCATTTCCGTGGCTAATAATAGTGAGGGAATCCTTTACCAAGCGTTTATGATCCTCTCTCTACATAGCGCCGTATGAGGATGACACCTGGAGAACGGCTTTGAATGAGACCAACTAGACGCATATCCAAAAAGCTAAAGTAAATCTCCGAGAGGACTGGGGCCACGGCCGAACCAATACATATTCCTTGTCCTCTCGGAGATTTACCTTAGCTTTTTGGATATGCGTCTAGTTGGTCTCATTCAAAGCCGTTCTCCAGGTGTCATCCACATACAGCGCTATGTAGACGATATCCTGGTTTGCACTAACGATTCTTCACAGTCAGCGTTGTTAGAAAACTTTGTATATGAGAGTGCGCCAGAGCTGCAATTCTCAGTAGAAAGACCTGTAAATGACTGCCTGCAGTTTTTATATATACAGCTAAGAACACCCTCCAGTTTGTGTTGGCAGTATGGCAAAACGGAAGTCAAACCGCTCCTGCCTTTCAAAAGTTGTCACTCGAAGAATATCAAGGCTGGCATAGTCAGGAATTTAGTAGATAGTGCACTTAGGAAATCTTGTTCGCACTCCATTGGTTCTGCGCTCCAACGCCTTTTAACCGTTTCAGCGTGGCAGGTTTTCCCGAGGATTATGTGTTCAGACAGTTGTTGTACCGAGTTAATATGAGAAAGAAACGTTCAAAGGTTCGTGAATCTGCCAGGCGTGTTGTTCTTCCTTTCTTCCATCGTATTTCTCATAATCTAAAATCAACCGGCAACCGCTACGGCATTAGCACTGTGTTCAGAAATGATTTCAAACTAAGTCGTTTGACCCCGTTCACCTCGGCCAGAACTGGATGTACCAAAAAACAGAGAAAAAGATGTTGATTGTGTGTCGGGCGTAGTTTACAAGATTCCTTTTGCCTGTGGGTTATGTTACATTGGACAAACGAAGCTGTGTTTAAATGATCGTTTAACTGAACACAATCGTTATATTAGAAACAAAGATCCGTATTCAGAAATGTCAAAACATGTTAGATTGTAATAATTGTGCACCTCTATGGGATTCCACATCGGTTATCTTGACCGAGAGAGAGGATCATAAACGCTTGGTAAAAGAGTCCCTCACTATTATTAGCCACGGAAATGCAGTAAATAGGCCGTCTTTTAATTTGGACGCGGAGTTCAAAAGATTTCTACAAATTTGATTGTTTGGAGGTCACCTTTATAACTGTGTAGGATGTTGTTTGTTCGGGTTTATGTTTCACCCCTGCCCCTTTGTTTCGGGTGTGAAGAATGTCGGGGGTTTGTTCGCTTTTTGTCCATGTTCGATCTTTCTCCTAATGGGTCACCATCTTGCAGCCCTTTCATTTGTCATGTTATCAGGGCCTCACCGAGGTGGGTAAAGAGATCTTCCCCCTCCCCCTTTTTTGTTTGAGGTAGAACAGTACCGGTGTGGTTATTGGTCAATGTCCTCCCTCCCCTGTGTGTTTGGGAAAAAGAAGTTCATCCTCTCCCTTTTTCATTCCTTTTGGTTTTCCGGGCACCTGTGCCCTATAAAACCAGGATATTCTGTCCAATAAATTTGAGCTGTGTTTGAGACTTTGTGATGTGTTGTCCTCCCCCCCCCCCCCCCCCCCCCAAGTCTCGGGGTTTTGTTCAAAATGTTAAACCTTCACCAACTTGTTTGCGCCCTAACTTTTTGATCGGTATCACACCTGCTGGCATTACAGGAATTTATATCTGCATCTTACCATCTTTACACTCATGTTATACTAGCGGGTGACTTTAATTTACCACATATTGATTGGGATCATATGCAACCACTGCGGGAGTGTCAGCAGTCTTATTTGTTGGTTGACATTGCTTTTTCATGCGATATGACTCAAGTCGTTCGTAGTTCGACACGTGTTACTAATGCCAGTGAAAGCCTTCTTGACATGGTTTTTGTTTCTTCTAAGATTGCACGACAAGGTGCCCAGTGCAAAATAGTCGAAGGTATCTCTGATCACTCTTTAGTAGTATGCACTCTAACGTTGGCTTATCAGTTATCAACTACTATCGACATTAAGCGGTACCGTGACTTTAATAATGCGTATAATGTCGATATTTTAGACGTTCTGCAAGAAAGCTATTCGCTTTTTTACAATATGCATGATCCTGTTACAAGTACTACCAATGAATTGTGGTTACGGTTCAGAGGTATAGTTCAGCACTGCATTCAGAAGTTTGTTCCATTGTGTATAAGGAGAGTGAAAAAGTTTAACCCATGGATTACACGTGACATTCTGCATTTGAAGCGTAAAATACGGCGAGTTTGTAAATTTGGTAACGGGAATAACATTTCGTCTATACCGTTTTTGCGCAGACGGTTGAGGTCTTCTGTTAAAAATGCTAAACACCGTTTTTTTAACGTCACCTTGGATAACTATCTGCTTAGTGATCCTCAAAAGTTTTGTTCCAAGTTATGAGACTTCTAGAATAGTGATACCGGACATCAGCACTACTCAAGAGGGATTTTTCGCGGCCCTCCTTAACCTTGACATTAGGAAGAGCCACGGTCCCGACGACATTCCGAATATTTTTT